>CM064489.1:14497018-14952018 GCA_032716605.1 Paralithodes platypus
AGTTACAGGGCCAAAATCAAGGGACACACGGAGCTTGAAGCAATTTAAGTCATAGGATGAGGGAGAGACTGATTCTGGGAGAGAATTCCAGAGCTCAGAATTTGAATAGAAGAAAGATTGAGAATAACGTTTCACATACACAGAGCGAGACACACCCACACGTAAAAGGTCTGATTCGAATAATTTTCCTCTATTATTTATGGCTGACACACATACACACACACACACACACACACACACACACACACACACACACACACACACCATTAAAGGGCCTGCTTCCTACATTCTTTCCGTGCCCAAACCACAACTTTCAAAACATCTCTTACATTGCAATATACACACACACACACACACACACACACACAAACACACTAACGCACACACACAGTATCTCTCCATATATCTATATAAACACCTACCTAACATATAATTTATTCTAGCTACTATCTAACCCCTTTCTCACTGTTTGTTTGTGTTTGTTTTGTTGTTTTGTTTTTAATTTTATCTATCTGCGTATCCACTACCTACCTATATTAATCTCTCTCTCTCTCTCTCTCTCTCTCTCTCTCTCTCTCTCTCTCTCTCTCTCTCTCTCTCTCTCTCTCTCTCTCTCTCTCTCTCTCTCTCTCTCTCTCTCTCTCTCTCTTCCCCCCGATTTCTCACTACTCTGTACGAGAAGTGCGAGATTAAATTGCACGTTTCTTGGCAGACATCTTTAATAAATCACTAGAAAATAGAGAGGTCCCTGAAGAATAGAAACTTGGCCAGTGTGACTCCAATCTTTAAGAAAGGGGATCACGAGTGTTCCAAGTATTATCGGCCAATTAGCTTGACTTCTATCACAGTAAAACTCTTAGAAGGGATACTAGTAGACAAGATTGTTGACTACTTAGAAATTCACAATTTAATTACAGATTCCCAACATGGATTCAGGCGACAACTATCATGTCTTACCAATTTGCTGGAATGCTCCCATGAAATGCTGAGTGAGTATGAAAAAAGTAGAGCCATATAGACATCCTTTACTTAGATTTTCAATAAGCTTTTGACAAAGTTCCTCATTGAAGACAACAATGAGTGGTAATAAATGGTGTTTCTTCTGAGTGGACTACAGTCACTTCTGGAGTTCCACAGGGATCTGTCCTTGGCCGACTTCTGTTTTTATCATATATGTCAATGACATAGATACTGGTCTGTTGAGTGTGATTTCCAAGTTTGCATATGACATAAAGCTTGGAATGAATGTGAAAGACCTCAAAGGGGTTGAACAGCTCAGGATGGACCTCAACAAACTAGGGGAATGGTCGGAGACATGGCAGATGCCTCTTAACTTGGAAAAGTGCAAGGTGATGCATATCGGCCAAGCAAACCCCAAGTCAGGCTATTCGCTATTGGGAATGCCTCTGGAGGTGACTGACTTGGAAAAGAATTTGGGTGTTCTGATTAGCAGTGACCTAAGGTATTCCAAGCAGTGCATTGAAGTACAGAAGAAAGCTCAGAAAGGGGCAGTTTAAGTATAGAAATAAGGAAATAGTCCTCGCACTTTACAACACCATGACACGGCCTCTCCTGGAGTATGCTGTTCAATTCTGGTCTCCAGCACTCAGGGAAGATATAGAGCGACTGGAAAGATTACAAGCTAGGGCTACAAAGCTTATTAAATTGATTAGAAGACTGAGCTATGAGTACAAAGGAGTACAAAGGAAATCAAGCAACAACAGGTCTAGTGACCCTTCTAGGCTGCTTGTCCTCCAAAACACTGAGGATCAAGTGTCCAAACAGTGGTTTAGAGTGGGTAAGGGAACATTGGAAAGGGAATTACTGCCCAGGAACTAATGTCCGTGGCAGGATTAGGAAGTTAGTAGGGGACAGATGGGTTAGTAACTGAGGGGGGGATAAAATAAAGTTATTCATTTACAAACGCAGTCAGTCGCGGGTTTGATGCGAGATATTTGTCTAGGCGGAGTTTAAATGAATCAACGGTGCTGCAGTCTATAACGTCTCGGGGAAGCCCATTCCACAAGTTGGCAACTCGATTGAAGAAGAAATTCTTAGATTCGTGTGAGTTAAAAGATTTACCAATAATTTTGCAACCGTTTCCCCGCGTGTAATTAGATTGGTCGATAGTGAAGTACTTACTACAGTTCATATTGTCAATGCCTTTGATGATTTTGAACACTTGAATTAAGTCACCTCTTAATCTGCGCTGGGTTAAAGGAAATAGATTTAATTCTCTAAGACGCTAGCTCTTCGTATGGTTTGTTCTTTAGGCTAGGTATCATTTTGGTAACTCTACGTTGAACTCGTTCTAGCTTGTTTATATCTTTTTGGTAATAAGGGCACCAGGATTGAACGCAGTATTCCAGAAGAGGGCGGACTAAGGAATTGTAAAGGGTTAGGATAACTTCTTTGGATTCATGCTCAAATGATCTGCCTATAAAGCCAATTATTTTGTTTGCCTTCTTAACAACTTGTGAACATTGTTGACTCGGTTTTAGGTTACTCGATATTGTTACTCCCAGATCAATTTCTCTGTTTACATTCTTAAGCTGAGTGCCATTCATCGAATAGTTTGCTTTCTCATTTAGGTATCCGATATGTAGTACTTTACATTTATCCGCATTGAAACTCATTTGCCAAATTTGGGCCCAACATGACAATTTATCTAGATTGTGTTGCATATCATCAACTTGTTCTATTGAGAGTACGCTATTTGCAATTTTTGTATCGTCAGCAAATTTGAGATTGTACAGGTGAGACCCTCATCTATGTCGTTGATGTAAATTAGAAAGAGAATTGGTCCTAGTACCGATCCCTGGGGTACCCCGCTACTTACATTGGTCCATTTAGATGCCTTACCATTTATGACTACTCTTTGCTTTCTGTCGCTGAGCCAATTTTATATCCATTTCAACACACCGGCTTGTATTCCATGCGCTTTTAGTTTTAGCAGTAAACGTTTGTGGGGAACTTTGTCAAAGGCCTTTTGAAAATCAAGGTATATAATATCTACAGCTTTACTCTCATCGTAGAGGTTGAGGATATCGTGGAAGAAGTCTAAGAGGTTTGTTAAACAGGAACGTTTTTTACGAAAGCCGTGTTGAGTATCTTTAAGTATGTTATTTCCTCTAAGTGATTTACGAGTCTGTCTCTTATGACCGTTTCTAGCATTTTACATACAACTGAGGTTAAGGTAATTGGACGATAGTTACTGGGTAGGGATTTGCTGCCTTTTTTAATATCGGTGTTACGTTGGCTAGCTTCCACTGATCAGGCATAGTTCCAGACTGCAAGGATTTATTGAATAGTAATGTCAGTGGTTTGGAGAGCTCATCCTTAGCTTCCTTTAGAACTCTAGGCGAGATTGTATCAGGTCCAGGCGTTTTATTTACCTTGAGTTTATCTAAACAATTCAATACTTCTCTCTCTGTAACGGTGATATTGCTTAGAACATCTGAATTATCAATCTGAATCGGCGATGGTGTAGGGATATCACTGAGGTCTTCGGTTGTAAAAACTGATGCAAAGAAGGTATTGAGGGCATTACTAATTTGTACTTCGTCTTTGGTGTATTCTCCATTTTCATCGACTAACGGTCCAACAGTTAAAGTAACTACTTTTTTCTTTCTGATATAACTATATAATTCTTTCGAGTTTGTTTTACTTTGATTCGCAATATGTAACTCTAAAGTCTTTTTACTTTGCTTAATTAACTTTTTGGCTTTGCGTCGTAGCTCTACAAATTTCACCCGTTCTTCGTCATTTTGTGAGGATTTTAATCTATCATTAGCAAATTTTTTAGCAAGCAGGCAGTTTGAAATATCTTTATTCCACCATTTGGGCTTATTATTATGGCCTGGACGCCGTATTTTCGATGGTATGCAGTCTTGCACTGCTTTTAGGTAAGTGGTTTCGAATAACTTCCAAGATGTATTTATGTCGTTATTGTGAATTAAAAAGCTCCAGTCAGTTTCTTTAAACATAGCTCAGCTCTAAGTTTATGGAAGTTTGCTTTCTTGAAATTACGGATTTTTTCGATGCTACTATTTGGTTCGTTACTAGTAAACTTTAAAGTGAAAGTTATCGTACGATGGTCGCTGTTACTGAATTCATCACCAACATTCAAATTCTCTATTAATTCTTCTTTTGTTGCAAGTACAATGTCAAGAACGTTATTACCACGGGTCGGCGTTTGAACAAATTGATAAAGTGAACTCTCTTGCAAGTTCGTATACAAGTCATGTCCAGAGTGTGAAGTAAGAGTATCGCCCCACTTAGTCACAGGTAAATTAAAGTCGCCAAAAATTACGGTATCTTGTGAGCTACTTACATCTTCAATTTGTTCGTAAATTTCTCGGTCAGTTTGGACTGATTGAGCTGGAGGTCTGTATATTAACGGAAGTGTTATTTTTGTACCCTTTGTTACGTCCTGGGATATATAAACACTGGGCTCTTTCTATTGGACTAGGTATGCAGCAACAAGCAACAACGGAAAACGCTAGATCCAACCCTTATCTATAAACCCAGGCAACAAACCACCCTAAACCGTCAAGAGTCCTGCCTGGACAACAAGGTATCCTATGACTCGGTTACAGGGTGCACACACTATAGACTGCTGATAGTCAAGCAGGCTATATAAAAGATCACACAATTAAGTTGACTTAAAGCTTCAAGGAAAAGATAGATAACGGAATTAAATTGCAGAAACAATTTAATAACAAACTAGAAGAAAGTACATTTAACGTTACGTTAATTAATACAACTAATCACCCCTGCGTGAAAGAAGGTGAAAGCAAACAGTCCTCAAAACATCGTACAGGTAGACAAGATGCGGGTCTCTCAATTGCATGCGGCTACTGTAGGATCTGATGCTTAGCAAAGAAAGTACGTTACGGATTTAGAGAACTCTTAACTCATAAGCAGGAATAAATACTAGTGATAGGCCATACAGTGTATAATGGCATAGGTATAATTAAATAAAGGCAGCAACTCGCAACATAACCACATACAGGTGTGCTTCTCACTCTTAGTCAGGCAAGCCTGCTCGGACAGAGTCTCTAAGCCACACCCTGACTCACAATGCTCACAAAACCGGTAAATTGTGGCACAATAACAAGCATACAGAGATAATAAACCCCTAGCTGTTAATCTGCCAGGTGGCAGAGGTCTAGATGGAAGGATATAGGCTTCGGATACCCGGGCTGAGCCACCTGCTCTAGCCTAGGGACGTTCCCAAGTCTGTGCGCCAAATTACTCTAATTGAAAGGGTGCTCTCTTGAGAGACTCAGATCGCAAGTATCTGACTCTCTCCTGGCGACCCTAAAACAAAAGCAAGACGTGCTAGCGCAGTGCTGAGTGGACTAGGCAAGGGCCCTCACACAACACAACACTAGACACACAGGGACACAGACAAGAAAATGCCCCAAGACTCCCACGGGTATCCTAGTAAAGTTGTGCGGGTCCACAGGACTCGCACCAGCAGACTTTACTTAAAGGATCGCAAAAACCCTCCCCTCCGGTCTAGCCCCTGCTAACCTGACACAAGAACACACTAGCAAGCATGAAACCACCAAATATGAGACAACAAAAAAGCTTCCTAGGTCTCATTAACAATTAAATCTCTGCATAAGGCCCAAAATCCTATCTAGTTATCTGAGAGCTCGTCGTTAATACAATAATAGATATAAGGTCTATCAAGGGGATGGGATAATTAAATAGATTGGTGAAGTAGTGGAAAGAAGGTATACAAAGTAAGAGAGAAAGTTTCTAAGTGGGGGTGAGAGGGATAGATATCAAGGGGGTCCGAAGGGTACGACAGTGAGGTGAGCTCTGAGTCTTGAATCTGTCTGGACACCACCCTAGGCATACAAAATACATCCCAGGCTTGGCAACACTCAACACAGTTGCCGGGTCAAAATCGTCTACCCCGTGCGTGAGTCGAAACTAAGCCTAACGTTGCAATCGGATGCATATGGCAACGCTTCCGGCTCATCCCAAGCTAGACTCTCCGCGCGAAGCAACGTCCCCCAGCCGGTCTCTCTCTCCCGCTCGTCTCCTCCCACTCTCACTAGACTTACATCTTATATATTATAATGAAACAATCAACTATCGAGAATAAAATATACTAAGATGCGTTGGTTAAGAATAAGGGCAGCTACAAGCTGTGAAACAACATAAGAATATCCCAGACATTAGTTACGTTGTCGTAGGATATATACTAAGGAAAAGCCTGCCGGCCGGCTGCCGCCAGCCGGTTTCTAAACAGCTGGGCAGCCGACGCGCGCGCACGCCCGCACGTGGCTACTATGCAGAAGCGTCACACCTCCCCCAAGATATAAGACCCTTACCTAAGTTCTTCATATCTAACAGAAAGCTTCTCATAGTACTACACACTGTTGCGACACAAGGCACTATATACAAAAAAAATAAAGACTGTTGCGCTCCACCGAGCAAGTTCAACTAACTTAGCGACAATAAGCGAAAACATTCAACTTAGATACTGCTACAACATCTTATACAAAATTCTACCCGTTATAAATATAAAGAGTTTTTATAAGGTTTTTGCTTTTTTAATTTGTTTTTTCGGCTTAACTACAGTGACAGCCTATTTTCCTCCACACTCAACCCTCAATCCTGTGGCAGTCTAACCAACATCATCCACCCTTGATAGACAATCCGCTATCACGTTATCAGAACCGGCAATATGGCGTATGTCCAGATTATACTCCTGAAGCATGAGTGACCACCTGGTCAGCCTCATATTCCGGTTATGAAACTGATTCAAGAATTTCAGAGGGTGATGATCGGTATAAACCACTACGACTGGTCCGAAAGCAGGAACATATACATCGAAGTGCCTGAGCGCCAGCACTATCGCCAGGAGTTCTCTTTCAATTACAGAGTAATTCCTTTGTGCACTATTGAATTTTTTACTGTAAAAACTCACTGGATGTTCGATACCTTCATCATCTGTCTGTAACAAGAGAGCCCCAGCCCCTACGCCACTGGCATCAGTCGCCAGCTGAAAAGGTCTGCTGAAGTCCGGGGCCCTGAGTATGGGGTGGGTACATAACAGGTGTTTCACCAAGGAAAACGCCTCTGCACACTCAGGAGACCACCGGAACTTCTTGTCCTTAGATAATAAGTCAGTTAAAGGTGCAAGTACAGTCGAATAGCCTTTGATGAAGCGACGATAATAGCCTATCATACCTAGAAACCGCATGATTTGTTTCTTAGTCGTAGGCCGGGGAAACTGATCGATGGCTTTGATCTTTGTCTGTGGAGGGCACACCTGACCCATCCCCACCTCGAACCCCAGGTACAAAACTGTGGCTTTGACAAAATCGCACTTACCCAGGTTTACCACCAAACCTGCTTCATTCAGTTTATTAAAAAGCTGTCCGATGTGAGCACAGTGACTGTTAAAATCATCGTCGTATATTATGACATCATCTAGGTACACCGTACAGTTGGGAATGTCGGCTACAATGTCGTTCATTAATTTCTGAAACGTTGCAGGGGCATTTTTCAGCCCGTATGGCATAACATGGCAATGATATGTGGCACCGTCCACCACAAACCCACACACCTCTCGTGCTCGCTCAGACAAGGGCACTTGCCAATAACCCTTAACAAGGTCTATCTTAGTGAGGAACTTGGCTTTTCCTATCTTATCCACACTGTCGTCAACGCGAGGGAGAGGGTAGGCATTTGTGGGGGTTAAACCATTCAACCTGCGGAAATCTATACAAAACCGCACCTTGCCATCTGGTTTGGGCTGCAGTGTGACGGGGGAAGTCCACCTTACTGCACCCTCAGAAATCAGCCCACGTTTCAGCATATAATCCAGCTCTTCCCTAAGTGCTGGTAATTTAATAGGGGGAACACGGTATGGCACTGATTTAAAGGGCGGGTGGTCCCCAACATCGACATCGTGCACCGCTTGAGTAGTGAGGCCAGGATGCTCCGCGAAAACAGCTGGGTTTGAATCAAACAAGTGCTGCACAGCTACACGCTGTTGCTCAGGCAGGTGCAATATCAACTCGTGAGCCACTTGTCTAGAATTCCCTGCCCACTGATCCGCGGAAACATGACAATCCCAATTATCCTCCCCCGCAGCTTGACTGTCCCTTCCTCCTTCTCCACCACGATCGCTGCAGATCAACACCGGGACAGTGAGAGGCTCGGAGGGGTGCCTCACATACTCTTTCATCAGACTTACATGGCAAAGTTGGTTCTTTTTCTTACGATCAGGAGTAGCTACTAAATAGTCGAGATCAGAAACCTTCCTTACAACCCGATACGGACCAGAATACTTGGCAGACAAGGGGTGTCCCACCAGAGGCAGTAGTATCAGTACCTCCTGATCTACTTCAAACTCCCTCAGCTTCACCTTCTGGTCGTATCTGTCCTTCATCTGAGCTTGTGAACTCTTAAGGTTCCGACCTGCTACCTCCAAGCTCTTTAGCATTCTCTCACAGCTTTCAACTACATACTTTAGAAGCGAGCATGGCTTTGTGACTCCCTCCCAGATCTCCTTGACTATGTGGAGGGGCCCCCTAACCCTGTGTCCAAAAACCAACTTGTTCGGGCTAAATCCCAAGCTCTCCCCAGGTACTTCTCTCGCAGCAAATAAAACGTATGGGAGACCTAGATCCCAGTCCTTCCCATTTTCCATGCAATAACACCGCAACATACTCTTGAGAGTCGAGTGCCACCTTTCCAAAACTCCCTGACTCTCGGGATGGTAGGCAGATGACACCACAGACACTATCCCATGTTGCTGCATGGTCTGCTTAAACAGAGCAGAAGTAAAATTGGATCCCTGATCAGACTGGATCTCCTGAGGGTAGCCATAACGAAAGAAATAGACAAGCAGGTTTTTGACAACAGTCTTAGCCATCCCGTTGCGCATGGGGTAAGCATCTGGATACCGTGTTGCTACATCCATTACAGTTAGTAAAAATTTATTGCCGGCACTAGTGGGGGTAATGGGCCAACCATATCGATAACTACTTTGCTGAAGGGCGGCCCAATGACAGGGATGGGTTGTAACGGGGCTCTCGGGATGACCTGATTGGGTTTCCCAACAACTTGACAAGTGTGACACTGTGACACCCATGACATGACACTCGCCTTTAACCCAGGCCACCAGAAAAGCTTGCTCAGAGCTGCCTCCGTCTTACGTGCCCCCAGGTGCCCTGCCAAAGGCACATCATGAGCTAATCTCAATAAGCTCTCACAGCACACCCTCGGTACTACTAACTGGTCCACTAATCCTGACCCGCCATCCCACTTTTTCTTGGGATCCTGATGTCTCCGATACAAGATCCCCTCGGACAAGAAAAAATCACCAGGCTGCGCATCCCCATCGCTCTCCAGTTCGACAGCACCATTACCACACGCCCTGACTTCAGGATCTTCCAGCTGCAAGGAACATATATCAGCAGGTGTGAGATTATCCAAGTTCATCTTAAATAATTTATTTCCACCTCCAATGTCCCGCTGAGCCATCCTTTCCTCACGCTGCGCATAACGATGCTGTCGCAGAGTCTCTTCCTGCCCTGCACCTGCACTAGCGGTGACAGGCCCCGGGGCCTCTCCAGACTCTAACATAGGTGCCAATAATGAGTCACCAAGAAACACTGCCGGCTCAAAACTCTCCAATTGACCAACACTTCCCGTTTTCTTGTGACCTTTCCTCCGCGGTTTGATAGACTGAGGTGGTGGCTGCAAGGCTCCGGATGTCTGAGAACGCGTCACAACACACGCCATAGTTTGTACGCTACACTTCTCAACCCACTCCTGTTCCTCCCTACTAACGTCAGCCGCCTTCTCGGCAACGACCAAGGGTGAAACCTTAGAAGCAGGCACCGCAAAGTCGTTGCCGAGGAGGAGGTCGACGCCCCCAACAGGCAAGTTCTCTACAATTCCTACATCCAGCTCCTTCGCCACACCACCCACCTCCAGCTCCATCCGCACCAGCGGGTAGGACTTCGTAGCATTGATCCCCTGAACTACCACCACCCGAGCAGCGTTAATCGGCCTACCAGTAAAGTTCTTTAACAAGGTCTGAGAAGCCCCCGTATCACGCAATAGCTTAACTCCTCGCCTTTCGCCAGCCCACCTCACAAAACCATGCCCTCTATGACTCCCAAAGACGTCGCGGACAGGGTTCGAGCCTTCCGGACTCTTGAACACAGGCTGTGTCCCAACCTCTGACGAACTACCCTTGGCAAACTCAGAAGATATAGGCGACACCCCTATGCTGCGGGCCAATGACACAACCTTGTTTGGTGGCTTGTTCGGACAAGCATTTGCAAAGTGACCCTCCTTGTGACATGCAAAGCACTCTTTACTCTTTGGTTTCCCTTGGGAGTGGGAGGTACCATTAGACTTCTTATACGGGACGGTATTTGGTTTATGTTCAGTTTTATTGTCCGTGCTAGATAGTTTTGTGTATTTATGTGTATCAAAATTCTTGGGAGGGGGAGGGGTACGATCCTTTGCACCCGACTCACTCCTAGCTGCTGCTCCGCACCCTCAAATTAATGACAGTCGGAGGTCAGCCATTTCTGCTGCCTCCTGGAGAGTTCTAGGATTTTTGTCCTTTATATTTAAAGTTAAGTCCCCGCCTGTGCACTTAAAGAACTGCTCCAAGAGAACCAGCTCACTCAACTCCTCAAAAGTAGCTGCCCTCTCAGAACGCAGCCAATGTCGTAGTGCATCAGACAAGTCCCGGGCGTGTTCTAGGAAGGTACTATCCTTGCCCTTAGTAACACCCCGACACTTCAAGCGGTAAGTTTCTGGTTGTAACTCATAGGCCCATAGCACAGCCTTCTTTAGCTCATCATAAATTACACAGGACTCTAAAGGTAGTGCATCATACGCTTTTAGCCCCTTTCCTAGGAGTCTTGATGAAACTAATGCTGCCCACTTTTCCTGAGGCCACTGGTGTTCCTGACACTTCTTCTCAAATCGCATAAAAAACTCAGTCACACATAATTCATCGAACACAGGAACTAGTTTAAGCAGGTGCGCCAATGATTGGTCCCGATGTCTGTTACCTCCCCCTTACCTCCACTCGAGATCTCTCCCGCTCCCTGTCAGCCCGATACCTAGTAGACTCTGCCTGCAGTTCAGCCTCTCGTATAGCTGTTCTCTCTGCAGCCTCAGCCTGCACACTAGCCTGTCTCTCGGCAGCCTCAACCTGAGCTCTAGCCTGTCTTTCGGTAGCCTCAACCTGAGCTCTAGCAACCTCAGCCTGCACACTAGCCTGTCTCTCGGCAGCCTCAACCTTGGCCATCTCAAGCCGAAACAACAAATCTGGAGTCAACCCTTGAGGAGGGGAAGATGCATTTAATGGGGAGGGTCCCTGTGATTGAATTCCACGCTGCCATTGACCATCAACTTGGGGGTATGTACTAAATTCAGGCACCCTGACATTTGATACGGGGGTAGAGTGGAGGGGGGGCTGGGGACCGGGGCCCCCAGTCGCCTCTCCACCCAGGTCTCTCCCTTCTAAACCCAATATCAAAGTCCTCAGCTGATCTTTCCTCATGCCACTTAAACCCTGGTGACCCTGAAGACCTGCCACACACTTTAAGCCATACTTATTCAGCTTCAACACCCTGGCAGCGGTAAGGGGCACCTCTAAAAATCTTCTAGCACCCTCCTCGCTATCGACTAGCCACTCCACAGGTCTTTCTCCCTCCGAGCCTGTATCGTGACCTGACCCATCACTGTGTTCTGATATATTAGACATGTTTGTGTACTGCAGTAATTATCACGGTTATAGAATGTGCCTTATCTCCTATGCAAGTATGTATATACTAATGTTATTTAAAGTCTTTAATGTGTTATATTGGTTGCTCCAAAAAAAAACTATGTCCACTGTATTCCTCTAATCATAAGGAATCTCAAAACAAATTGCCACTATATTCCTCTGTTCAGTAAATCCTGGCAAGGTCGCCATTTGTTACATCCTGGGATATATAAACACTGGGCTCTTTCTATTGGACTAGGTATGCGGCAACAAGCAACAACGGAAAACGCTAGATCCAACCCCTATCTATAAACCCAGGCAACAAACCACCCTAAACCGTCAAGAGTCCTGCCTGGACAACAAGGTATCTTATGACTCGGTTACAGGGTGCACGCACTATAGACTGCTGATAGTCAAGCAGGCTATATAAAAGATCACACAATTAAGTTGACTTAAAGCTTCAAGGAAAAGATAGATAACGGAATTAAATTGCAGAAACAATTTAATAACAAACTAGAAGAAAGTACATTTAATGTTACGTTAATTAATACAACTAATCACCCCTGCGTGAAAGAAGGTGAAAGCAAACAGTCCTCAAAACATCGTACAGGTAGACAAGATGCGGGTCTCTAAACTGCATGCGGCTACTGTAGGATCTGATGCTTAGCAAAGAAAGTACGTTACGGATTTAGAGAACTCTTAACTCATAAGCAGGAATAAATATTAGTGATAGGCCATACAGTGTATAATGGCATAGGTATAATTAAATAAAGGCAGCAACTCGCAACATAACCACATACAGGTGTGCTTCTCACTCTTAGTCAGGCAAGCCTGCTCGGACAGAGTCTCTAAGCCACACCCTGACTCACAATGCTCACAAAACCGGTAAACTGTGGCACAATAACAAGCATACAGAGATAATAAACCCCTAGCTGTTAATCTGCCAGGTGGCAGAGGTCTAGCTGGAAGGATATAGGCTTCGGATACCCGGGCTGAGCCACCTGCTCTAGCCTAGGGACGTTCCCAAGTCTGTGCGCCAAATTACTCTAATTGAGAGGGTGCTCTCTTGAGAGACTCGGATCGCAAGTATCTGACTCTCTCCTGGCGACCCTAAAACAAAAGCAAGACGTGCTAGCGCAGTGCTGAGTGGACTAGGCAAGGGCCCTCACACAACACAACACTAGACACACAGGGACACAGACAAGAAAATGCCCCCAGACTCCCACGGGTATCCTAGTAAAGTCGTGCGGGTCCACAGGACTCGCACCAGCAGACTTTACTTAAAGGATCGCAAAAAGCCTCCCCTCCGGTCTAGCCCCTGCTAACCTGACACAAGAACACACTAGCAAGCATGAAACCACCAAATATGAGACAACAAAAAAGCTTCCTAGGTCTCATTAACAATTAAATCTCTGCATAAGGCCCAAAATCCTATCTAGTTATCTGAGAGCTCGTCATTAATACAATAATAGATATAAGGTCTATCAAGGGGATGGGATAATTAAATAGATTGGTGAAGTAGTGGAAAGAAGGTATACAAAGTAAGAGAGAAAGTTTCTAAGTGGGGTTGAGAGGAATAGATATCAAGGGGGTCCGAAGGGTACGACAGTGAGGTGAACTCTGAGTCTTGAATCTGTCTGGACCCCACCCTAGGCATACAAAATACATCCCAGGCTTGGCAACACTCAACACAGTTGCCGGGTCAAAATCGTCTACCCCGTGCATGAGTCGAAACTAAGCCTAACGTTGCAATCGGATGCATATGGCAACGCTTCAGGCTCGTCCCAAGCTAGACTCTCCGCGCGAAGCAACGTCCCCCAGCCGGTCTCTCTCTCCCGCTCGTCTCCTCCCACTCTCACTAGACTTACATCTTATATATTATAATGAAACAATCGACTATCGAGAATAAAATATACTAAGATGCGTTGGTTAAGAATAAGGGCAGCTACAAGCTGTGAAACAACATAAGAATATCCCAGACATTAGTTACGTTGTCGTAGGATATATACTAAGGAAAAGCCTGCTGGCCGGCTGCCGCCAGCCGGTTTCTAAACGGCTGGGCAGCCGACGCGCGCGCACGCCCGCACGTGGCTACTCTGCAGAAGCGTCACACTTTATTATTCTTTATTAGCACAAAAGATGTGTCGACGTTCACAATTTGAGGTTTTGACAAGAGGGTAGGATTAAGACTTTCTTTGATATAAAGTAAAATGCCACCTCCATTTTGATTTATTCTGCTTTTTTCAAACATTACATAACCGGGAAGTGAATATTCCGCTAAAAAGTCTCTATCTTCTGTATTGAGCCAAGATTCTGTTATGCCAATCACATCATAATTTTCTGTAAACACTAGCTCCTCTAAATCTGAAAATTTATTGCGTATGCTACGAGCGTTTGCATAGAAAACCTTTAAATTTGTTATTTTAGAACTCACGGAACGCTCCTTAATAATATTTTTGGTTCTTGTCGGATCTACATTTATGTTCATGGCTGTCCTCAGTCCTCGCTGTCTTCGGTCCTTATCGCTGGTGGTCCTCGGTTGCCTCTGTTTTTTGCTTGGCGTTGGATGATTTATGTCACTGCTGCTTCTTCTCGGATGGCGTTTTTTTATCCATGGCTGCGGACTGCTTCGTGTAGGAGACGACCCATGCGTGCTGAACCCACAGGGTTTAGATGAGTGCCATCCTTGCGGAACAGAGTAGGCTGGTTATAGAAATTGTCCCAGAGGTTGATGAATTCAACTTCTTCCTTCAGACACACATATTTTAGTCGGCTATTTGTGCTGAAGGCCTTGTCGTAGAATTTGTCAGGTGCGTCGATCTTGGGGAGAATGCCTGAGATGATGATATTCCTTGACTTGTTTTTGTAGTGCTGGATCATCTTGCAATATTTCTTCATCAACTCTTCGGATCTGGTGCGCATGACGTCATTTGAACCAGCATGGATGACAAAAGGGGTATTTTCGTTTGCATCCTTTGTGGTATCTTCGAAGGCTTCCACAATGTCGTCCAGTCCAGCTCCTGGGATGCAAAATCTTTTTCGTCGATTTGGGACGCTGTCGCAGAACTCTTCGACCTGTCCTCGTAGGATGGAATCCGGTTGAGAGCTCTTGATCTCTTTTCGTTGGAGACACGCAGACTACGAGGTCAGCTCATGAAGTATTTAAAATACTTAATGGGTTTGACAATATGGATTATACCAAAATGTTTAGCCTCAATATGAATACAACACGCGACCATGGCTGGAAAAAAGGATTGAAAAGGTTCAACACTAGCATTTGTGGAAATTTGTTCTCATATAAGATCTGTTCTACCTGGATAATGCTTCCCTCCGAAGTTGTAAACAGTTCTTCAGTAGAGCAGTTCAAGAAGAGAGTAGATAGTAGTTTGCACACTCTGGAATGAGTGTAGTGCACTAAACAGTTTCTCTCCTTCCACTTCGAGTATCTCCTCGGAATGGACTGCAAGGTCTCTGAAATACTAACTATTCCTTGTAATTCCTTGTAACTCTCTATCTCTCTCTCTCTCTTTGTCTTGTTATTTCTTTGTCCGATCATGGCTTAGCTAACTGGTGCTGATGAGGTAGCATGTTCTGACTTGCCCAAGCCTAATCTAAGCTCATATCTCTCTCTCTCTCTCTCTCTCTCTCTCTCTCTCTCTCTCTCTCTCTCTCTCTCTCTCTCTCTCCACCACAATATAACTCTGTGGGTATTTACTACTGATGAGCTAAACATGTTCTGAAAAGTATAAACCTAATCAAATATCTCTCTATAGGCCTATGACTTTACTTGTTTTTCCTGAACCTTTCACTAACACGATAGCATAATTATTCATTTCACCGCGGCTATAATATTATCTCGACGGAATTTATGCAGTTTAGGAAGAATATGTGTGAATTAACGGGTTCTTCCTAACAGTAAATAGTAAATAGAATATGTGTGAATAGTCAAATAGTCTTGTGTAAGTCAGTTTAAACTAATAATGAGAATATCGTAATGAAAGAGGTAATGTCACTAGTGTTAAGGGGGCTGACCTGCTTTTTTTCTCTCTCTCTGGGTTGTATCCATTCGGCCCCATTCAGCCTACTGTTTAAAGACGTTTATGCCCATCCAGGTGTCAATTTATACCTGGTGAGCGATAGCGAGCCACCATATTTTGGATGAGTTAAGACAGCTGTTTAAATTTGTACATTTTTCGATAGAAAAATGTCTCCGGCGAAGCCAGATTTCTCCATAAAATCCTGGCTCGCTATCGCTCGTCAGGAAAAGTATGGACTCCTGGATGTGATAAAATGTCTTAAAACAGTAGGCTGAATGGGGCCGAATGGATACAACCAAGAAAGAGAAAAAAGCAAGTCACCCCCCTTAAGTCATTCAACGTTCGTGGGACTCCCATGTTTTTTTCATTATTTATTATATTCCTTTAAAGTTTAAACTTTGCAATATGGAGGAAATTTGTACCGGTATATGCTAACGCCAATACATCATAATTGTCTGTTGAAGAATTACAAAAGCAATTTGTACCGGTATATGCTAACACCAATACTGTACATCATAATTGTCTGTTGAAGAATTACAAAAGCAATTCATTAGTTAGACATTATGGATTAATCATAGTGAAAATCTAAACTTTATGAGCTACTGTAGTTGACAATAGTGATAGCGACGCAGTTCACTAGGATAAAGGTAAACCACAATAAGGTACAGTTGTCCGCAGAATTGTGTGATAGGACATTCGAATACAAAGGAGACAAAGAGAAAAAAAAAATCCCAACTCACTTGGCTTAGAGGTTCATTGAAGTACAGTACGGGTATATATTACGCCCTGTTAGTACGGTCGCACTAATAAGTCATTTCCCAGCTGTCATTACGTTTAACTAGCTCTGTGCTATATTAATGTCTGTCAGATGTTGAATAGGGAAGGTAAGTGTAGGAACATGTTGGTATATCTCACTCAAAAAGAAGAAATCATGAGTAAATATTGCTGATACCAATTAATGATCAAAACATACTTGGTGCCGCGACATCACTTATTAGCGCGACTGTACTATGAATATTTGCCCACCTCTATATAAACCACGTAGCTTACTGTCACCGCCTTATTACCCTAAAATAGATTGAAGGGGGGAGGGTTCATTTTTTGGTCGATTATTTCATATATTTATTATTATATTAGTTTCCTCCGAAGACCTCTATCAAACTTAAATAAAATATCCATTAGATCCCCCTTTTAGATTAATATGTACATTTTTCGGTAGAAAAATGTCCCGGCCAAAGACCGCTTCTTCCAAAATTACAGGCTCACTATCGTTCACCAGGACAAAAAATCGACACTTAAATAGCACAAAAGGTCTGAATATTGACAAAGAAATGGGGCGAAAGGTCTTAAAATCGACAAACTAATGGAGCAAACTTCAAAAGTCTGAAAACTAATGGTGCTAAGCATGAGGGAGAAGGGGATCTAGAAAAACGTCCCATCTCCCCTTAACTCTATCACCACGATGACGTATTTTTTGTATTATTCCGATTACCATTAGACGATTTTCTTTAGCTTATAATCTACTTCTAGGGCTCTAAGAACTAAATAATCTACTTCTAGGGCTCTAAGAACTAAATAATCTACTTCTAGGGCTCTAAGAACTAAATAATCTACTTCTAGGGCTCTAAAAACTAAATAATCTACTTCTAGGGCTCTAAGAACTAAATAATCTACTTCTAGGGCTCTAAGAACTAAATAATAAGATTAGGATGAAATCTTCGTAAACAAATACTGACTAGTAAATTATTGAGGGCGCCGTCTCCGAGAAAAATAAATAAATAAATAAATAAAACAATAAAATAAAATAATAATATGTAAATGATAATAATACAAATAATAATAATAATAATAATACAATATTTTCAACAACAATAATAGAAATTATTAAATTAAATTGTACATAAAACATAAACTGATACTGCAGTATACTGTATGTTGACTGTTAATTCAAACATACAAACAAATGTAAGCACGACAGATACGCAATAAACAGTATAAAAGCGAAATTCCAAAGAACTGACAAAAAGATACAGTATATATAATTATAATTATTTAATAAACGGAAAAAAATACGTTAACCACAAAGGGGAAACTAATTAGAATTCATGATAGAACTGAATAACCTAAAATAATATCCAGCAGGTAAGATATAATATAACCTTCCCTGTGTTACCGAAAGTTACGTAATGTGATAGCTGAACATAATTACGAAATGGTCGCTCTTGAAGGATAGGTCAACAAACATAAATGTTTAGTAATTCAGAAATAAATAAATTGATAAAAGAATAAGAAATTATGGCTTTTGGAAAAAGACGAACCTAAGAATATATATACATATATACTGTATATATATATATATATATATATATATATATATATACTGTATATGACCCAAAGAAACTTATAAAAGTGATAAATTGTAAATCTTAGAAGCCGAGGAAGGGAAAATTAAGAAATAGCAAAAGGGTACTAAACATAATAACAAAAATAGAGGACTTGACACAAAGTATATAACCTCAGATATGAAGTCATCAAAAATAAGAATATTAATACTTGTCATAAATTGAGATGTGATCAGTGAAGCGAAGTAAACTGGAGGGATCGGAATAGTAAAAAAGAAAAACAAAAGATAGATACTATAACGGAGGATTAGGCGATAGATAAAGAAATCAATGATGTTACAAGAATAACAACATCGTCCATCTAAAAATAAAACATATAGTAAAACAAACGTATCAATAATACAGAAAATGTTAAGTGTAGGAGTGCAGGATGAGGAGGAGGAAGAATGCCTGACCAGTAAAAGTGGAAGGCAGCAACCTTCAAGTGAGTTTTTGTGGGGGGAGTCTCGCAGGATCCAGCTACCCACTTTCTATATTCTCGAGGAGTCTAGGATCACAGGTGGGCACAACTACGCTATATCACGGGTTGAGATATTTATTTACGGGGATATATTTAATACTTCGGGAGTTTGGTTAATCTCTCTCTCTCTCTCTCTCTCTCTCTCTCTCTCTCTCTCTCTCTCTCTCTCTCTTCTCTCTCTCTCTCTCTCTCTCTCTCTCTCTCTCTCTCTTATTTTTTGGTAGGAGTCTCACATGATCTAGCCCTTTTTCTTGTTTTCTTCTACCAAAGTCAAGGCTCAGAGGTGGCAGAGGTACATTACACCAGGGGTTTGATTCACACACAGGGGCTCATTAACCCCTTCTGTACCGGAGACGTCTTTTAACTTTATTCTGGCTATTATTACACGATTTGTAGTCAGTTTCAAAAGGGCCTCCAGCAATTAACAGGCTCCGAATTTTCTCAATTAACCCTTTTTACTACCACAGACCCTTTTTAAACTGCACAACAAATATAGCTAGAATATAAATAAATAGACGCCGCCGGTATGGAAGGGGCTAAGGGGACCCACCTCGCTTTTTTTTTATCTTTCTCTTCCTCTCTCTTTGGCTTGTATCCATTGGGCCCCATTCAACCTACTATTTTAAGACGTTTACCCCCATCCAGGTGTCAATATTTTCCTGGTGAGCGGTAGCGAGCCAGCATATATATATTTTTGTTTTGAGAGCAAGCTAAATTTGTAAATTTGTCAATAGAAAAATTTCTCCGGCGAAGCTGGATTTCTCCATACAATGCTGGCTCGCTATGACTCGCCAGGAAAAAATCGACACCTGGATGGAAATAAACGTCTTAAAACAGTTGGCTGAATGGGGCCGAACTGATACAAGCCAAGGAAAGAGAGAAAGGGAGAGAAAGATAACAAAAAAACGGTGACCCCCTTAATTCTAGTAATGACAACTTTGGGAGGTGTATAAAATTTGACTCGCAAATATTCTCGATTACCCCAAGCCTTAATTAAGGGAGTACTGCTTGGTTTTTGGTAGATATATTTATCTATTAATTTATTTGTGAGTTTCCTCGCTAGACCTCCATCATGCTTAGAAAAACACCCCCTAGACCCCCTTTCAAGATAAATTTGTACATTTTTCGATAGAAAAATGTCCCGGTTCGCTATCGCTCGCCAGGAAAAAATCGACATCTAAAGGGCACAGAAGGTCTTAATATTGACAACAAAATCGCCAAACTAACAGAACGAACGTCTTAATTAAAACCTCAAAACTAATATGCTAAACATGAGGGAGAAGGGGGTAGCGAGTAGTACCCCCTTAAATGGTGTGCCCCAAGTTGTGAATTCGAACTGCGTGATTAATGAGTTGAAACGAGTACAAAGGAGTACAAAGGAAATCAAGCAACAACAGGTCTAGTGACCCTTCTAGGTTGCTTGTCCTCCAAAACACTGAGGATCAAGTGTCCAAACAGTGGTTTAGAGTGGGTAAGGGAACATTGGAAAGGGAACTACTGCCCTGCCACTAACGTGGCAGGACTAGGAAGTTAGTAGGGGACATATGGGTTAGTAACTGAGGGGAGGATAAAGTTATTCATTTACAAACGCAGTCAGTCGCGGGTTTGATGCGAGATATTTGTCTAGGCGGAATTTAAATGAATCAACGGTGCTGCAGTCTATAACGTCTCGGGGAAGCCCATTCCACAAGTTGACAACTCGATTGAAGAAGAAATTCTTAGATTCGTGCGAGTTAAAAGATTTACCAATAATTTTGCAACCGTTTCCCCGCGTGTAATTAGATTGGTCGATAGTGAAGTACTTACTACAGTTCATATTGTCGATGCCTTTGATGATTTTGAACACTTGAATTAAGTCGCCTCTCAATCTGCGCTGGGTTAAAGGAAATAGATTTAATTCTCTAAGACGCTCTTCGTATGGTTTGTTCTTTAGGCTAGGTATCATTTTGGTAACTCTACGTTGAACTCGTTCTAGCTTGTTTATATCTTTTTGGTAATAAGGGCACCAGGATTGAACGCAGTATTCCAGAAGAGGGCGGACTAAGGAATTGTAAAGGGTTAGGATAACTTCTTTGGATTTATGCTCAAATGACCTGCCTATAAAGCCAATTATTTTGTTTGCCTTCTTAACAACTTGTGAACATTGTTGACTCGGTTTTAGGTTACTCGATATTGTTACTCCCAGATCAGTTTCTCTGTTTACATTCTTAAGCTGAGTGCCATTCATCGAATAGTTTGCTTTCTCATTTAGGTATCCGACATGTAGTACTTTACATTTATCCGCATTGAAACTCATTTGCCAAATTTGGGCCCAACATGACAATTTATCTAGATTGTGTTGCATATCGTCAACTTGTTCTTTTGAGAGTACGCTATTTGCAATTTTTGTATCGTCAGCAAATTTTGAGATTGTGCAGGTGAGACCCTCATCTATGTCGTTGATGTAAATTAGAAAGAGAATTGGTCCTAGTACCGATCCCTGGGGTACCCCGCTACTTACATTGGTCCATTTAGATGCCTTACCGTTTATGACTACCCTTTGCTTTCTGTTGCTGAGCCAATTTTCTATCCATTTCAACACACCGTCTTGTATTCCATGCGCTTTTAGTTTTAGCAGTAAACGTTTGTGGGGAACTTTGTCAAAGGCCTTTTGAAAATCAAGGTATATAATATCTACAGCTTTATTCTCATCGTAGAGGTTGAGGATATCGTGGAAGATATCAATGAGGATATCGTGGAAGAGTCATCGAGACTATCCAAAATCTTACATTTGTCCATAGAGGCAATGCAAGATCACAAATTAATATAAACAGAATATTTTGAATGCAACGTGTTCGATCGTCAGGATGCCCCATTTCTAGCCATCTATTGTAGGTTCGAACATAAATATTGGCTAACGTGACTAAAGCCGTCAATGATCTTAATTTATATTGGGAGGGGATTATCCCTTTAGCGGGCAAACGACTCACCAATCCGAATGTGGTAAGGGTCAGTATTGTTTGGCCGTTTCGGGGTTATATACGACCATTTTTTATTTAGAGTCGTCACACGAGCACTTTTTCCGTCAATTTTCCATGAGCAAGTTTTTTTCTCGTATTTTGGGGGGCCTTTTTCTCACTGGAATCGGGAACTAGACTGAAGGTAGATTATGTTAGGCGACTGAATTCTGATAAAGTGTAATTTTGTATCCTTCCAGACCAAATTGCCCGTAAAAATTGCTGGAAAGAGGTCTCGTGTGACTCCGGCTTAACGCGAGCACCTCTATTAATCCAACAACGTATGGGAATTTATACTGGACTCCACAACACACGCTCTTTACCCTAAAAACACACACAAAATAAATAAATAAATAAATAAATAAATAAATAAAAAAACGCAGTGATTTGCGTGTGTACGGTCGCGCTAACAGTCATGTCCCAGCTGTCATTACGTTTGGCTCGCTCTGTGCTGTATTTATGTCTGTCAGATGTTGAATAGGGTGGGTAAGTGTAGGAACATGTTTGTATATTTCACTCGATATGAAGAAATGAAGCTTATATATTGCTAATACCAATTATTGATCAAAACATACTTGGTGCCGAGTAACACACTTATTAACGCGACTGTACAATCACTCTCGTGTCGAAAGTTGAGTTTGGTTAACCTCTTGATATAACACATACTCACATCAAAATTAACAAAAGCACCTTCCCAGACTCGCTTCAAACAAAAGAAAAAAATAATGCTCACCCAAGCTAATTGTGCTTATTTTTCAATAAACAAAAATTTCCCAGCCGGAGACCGCTATCTTCTAAGTTCCAGCCTAGTTATCTAGTTATTTGTAAAAAAAATCGGTAGAAAAATATCCCAACAGGCTCACTATCATTCGCCAGGAAAAAATCGACACAGAAATAGCACGAAGTCTTAATATTGACAAAAAGGGGCGAAAGGTCGACAAGCCAATAGGCCGAACGTCATAAAATCTGAAAACTAATGGGGCTAAACACAAGGAAGAAGGGGGACCAGAAAAACGGCTCATCTCCCCTTAAGATCTTATAGTAGGTGTATAATTAGTCCTGGCTAACATGTAGCACAGATAGAATGAATTACCATCCACTTGACCCGCGAGCTTGGTGTCACACGAAGGCATATATCGGATACTATACTCTGTTTCATTTCATCTGACGGTAATTTGAATCCCTCAGCAGCTAATTTATCGATACTTAATGGAAAAATATGAAACCACTATATGTCTCTGCATCATATTACGATCAAGTTTAAATAATTACCACCGTATTTTACTTCAAAATCTTCTAAATCTCTCCCTCTCTCTTTGGATTGTATCCATTCGGCCCCATTCAGCCTACTGTTTTAAGACGTTTACCCCCATCCAGGTGTCAATATTTTCCTGGCGAGCGGTAGCGAGCCTGCATATATACAGTATATATATATATATATATATTGTTTTGACAGCAAGCTAAATTTGTACATTTTTCGATAGAAAAATGTCTCCGGCGAAGCTGGATTTCTCCATACAATGATGGCTCGCTGTTGCTCGCCAGGAAGAAATCGATACCTAGATGGAGATAAACGTTTTAAAACAGTAGGCTGAATGGTTCCGAATGGATACAAGCCAGGGAAAGAGAGAACAGGAAAGAAAGATACAAAAAAGTTGGTGACCTCCCTTAAATTATTCAACATTAAGCATTAACCCCTTCACCACCATTACGTAATTTTCATCATATTCTGGTTACCATGCGATGATTTTCTTTAGTTTATAATGTACCTCTACGACTCAAATGGGTAAGTACGATCTCAATAAAGCCCTCTTCATATCATAGGTCTTTCTTAAACTGCATTTTCTTTAGTAATAATGTACCTCTACGACTCAAAAGGGTAAGTACGTTCTCAATAAACCCTCCTCATGACACAGGTCCTTCTTAAACTGCATAAAATCATCTCAATATAGCCAGAATAAAAGTTAAAATGGAGTCATGGTGCTGTAAGGGGTTAAAAACAAAGGACTTATCTAGTTATGAGACTGAATATGGAAAATCTCTCGGCTCCCTATCGCTCGCCAGGAAAAATCGATGCCTAATTGGCACGAAAGATCTTAATATTGACAAAGTAATGGGGTGTTTTTTTTTTTTTTTTTTTTTTTTGGGGGGGGGGGGGGTTTAAAGACCTCCGTCTACGTATTGTGAAAAACCTGTTATCCTCCGGCAAATTTGCCGGAGAAAAACAGGTTTTTCACAATGCGTAGATGGGGTGGTTGGCCTTAAAATCGACCAACTAATGGAACGAACGTCTTACAATCTCAAAACGAATATGCTAAACATGAGGAAGAAGGAGGTCCATAAAAAGCTACTATCTCCCCCTTAACCCAGAGCTCCTGACTCCTTCATCTGGCTTAACCCCTTCTGTACCGGCGTCGTCTTTTTTACTGTATGCTGGCTACTATTAGATGATTTTAGTCGGTTTCATAAGGACCTCCAGCACTTAACAGGCTTCGAACTATCTCGCTTAACCCTTGTTACTACCACAGATCCTTCTTAAACTACACACAATCGTATAAATATAGCTAGAATATATTAAAAAATACGTCACCGGTACAGAAAGGGTTGATAAAAGGCGTGCTTATACTAAAACTAACCATATATTTATTCATTTAACGGAGTGAAATTCAAATCCATTCATATATATTTAATGTATTCACTTGGGATTAATACAAACTAGAGTGTTCTGCAATGCAAATTTCTTGAGAGCGTTTACATGGTAATTCTTTAATTAACCAGTAAGTACCACAATTTATATAGTTACGCACTTTCAAACATTATCCTTTAGCGGTGGTGGGGGTGCGGGGCGGTGATTAAGGTTCATTAAGTTAATGGCTTCAAGTATGGAAAACAAAAGTGAAAATGAGAGGACCATTTGCAAGCTCTGCATATAACCGAGTGACCCAACAAAGAAAACGGCCAGAGATGATGTAAACTCCGGTACTTGAATATGTAAACAATGCAGGGATTGAGAGGGGTTTTCTGGACTTCCTCCTCACTCATGTTAGCACCATTAGTTTTGAGGTCTTATGACAGTCTCCCCCATTAGTTTGACGATGTTACGACCTTTCATGCCCTTCAAGTGCTAATGTTTATATATATATATACATAAACAAGCGACAAAACCAAATTGCCTTATTCACCCTGGTAATAGTGGATGGATGTGAAATAAAGGTCTGACGCGAGTATTATGGACAGTTTCGATTCCACAGTTTATCCCATGTAGTACCGGTCACATCCTATATATTATATTCTGGCAACTATTAGACGATTTTATTCAGCTTACGAAGGACGTTCACTAGTTAAAAGGTTACATACTATAACAATTATTTTTTTTAGCTACCATATATACTTCCTAGGCTTCATCAAATCGTCTAAATGAAGCTGATATAAGATATAAAAGACATCTCCGGTACTGAAGGAGTTAAAATGTGGGTTCATGGCACAATAAAGGTGAATACAGGCCCCAAGTTGCATAGCCTTTCCTATATCACTATAAATTTAGCACAGGACACCAAAGCAAAGATCAGACTATTTCGGAAATCTAGGAGCATCTTAGGAAATAATGTACTGTATATATTAATGAAAACAATCACATAAATCGAGTCAGTTATTCGAATTTTTTGTGTTCGATCTTGTGCACGACTTAATGATATGAAAATAATGTGTTCACTTACATAACTGTGTTGGTGGTGTAATGGCTTAGATGCTTATGTTCTGGGTGTGGTGTCCCGAGTTCGAATTCCGGGAGAACCATATGCTTTCATTAGTTTATTCAAGTGCATTGGGGTTTGTAATTGATGATTAATGTTAAGAACGGGGTGTTACTTAACTATCATTATTTTGTTTATGTTATACAATGATTAATGAGAAAACTTTTATGTGTCAATAAATATTTAATTGGTTTAGTATTACCAATTATATGTTAACTATATAAGAAAAGGTATTTAGGATGCCGATGATATTCTTTTTAGCCTACCCCTCATTATCCAGAGTAGTGAAAGTGGTTCCGTTAAGGGGGTAGTACTCGCTTTTTCTGGACCCCCTTCTCCTTCATGTTTAGACCCATTAGTTTTGCTTTTTAAGACGTTCGTTCAATAGTTTGGCGATTTTGAGACCTTTCGCCCCATTACTTTGTCAATATTAAGATCTGTTGTGCCATTTAGGTGTCGAATTTTTCCTGGCGAGCGATAGCGAGCCTGTAATTTTTTAAGGAACCGGCCTTCGGCCGGGACATTTTTCTACCGAAAAATGTACAAATATACAAAGGGATATTTGTTTAAGCTTGATGGTAGTCTAGCGAAGAAACTCAAAATTAAATAAATAAATTAAGAAGTAGCCCTAAAAACAACAAGCACTAGGCCCTTAAAAGGGGGTGCCTGAACCTTGCCTGAACCAAGACAAGCTCTACACAAGGCCTGAAAGATCATCAGTGACGTCACAATAGTGGGGAAACGCTCACTTTTTCTCGAAACTTTAAACTGGTTTGTAGAGCCAATACGCTTTACTTTTATTGTTCTGAGTTGCAATTATAACTCATAGCTGATACAACATGAGTGTATAAGATCTGTGACACAACAAAATTATGAATACAGTTACGGTATAGGTTCAACATTTTCAATTTACCAGTGATATCAATATTTTGATTTATGGAGCCTAACAACCCCTCTTGACTTCTCTGAGCTGCATGTATTCAATATAATGTATGGCAATGATTATTGAAGCTGTTCCCGATATAGAAACTTGATACAATAGGATATAAATTACGATATCATTGATATCATGTGTTGTGTTCATGAGTAAAAATAACTATTTATATCTAGTTTAGGTCATAAACAAAACAAATACCTCTATGCGAGAGATGGTCATCGACATACTAAGTAGCCCTCGTACAACAATAGAGCCAGGTTCAGTACCAGTGCCGTCCTTTTAACACTGTGCTGGCTACTATTAGACTATTTTATTCAGTATTAAAAGGGCTGCCAGCGCTTAACGGGCTTCGAAATACCTCATTTAACCCTTTTTACTATCACAGGTTCTTCCTAAACTGCAAAAAATCATATAAATATAGGTAGAAAGAAATTTAAAAATACGTCGCCTGTACAGAAAGGGTTAAGACGTGTAATACACAAATCTAAACAATATCTCGATCTAGACGGAAGTGGTCTCGAGAAAATAATTTAAAGACAGTTCATGTAAGTTGTTTTTATTTAGAAATTGTACAGTGCTAAATGTTTATCAATTATTATAAATTACTCTATGAATTGTTCACATTATGCTGAACTTGTATATATACTACATGGCAAATATTTTATATATGATAAGAATAATAATGCAAGAACAAGACAGTAACGGAATATACTGAATATATATATATATATATATATATATATATATATATATATATATATATATATATATATATATAGTATAAATTATACAGTATATATAAGTTAGATTAGTTTAAGATAATGCATATTACATTAGGTTGTATTACACCATTGTAAGTTGGATTTAGTGAGGTTTACTTGGGTTACGTTACTTATTACCTTTATACGGCTAGTTTTTGCGCTGACCAGTTGTGTAACCCTTTAAATCAGATTACGTCACTTATTTTTAATTCTTGCTGCCTCTTGTAGATTGTATTCGACTTAGGAGATTTCAGAGTTAGAGGATTACTTGTGTGTGTATATAGGAACATAAGAACATAGAAAATTGGAGTCTGCAGAAAGCTGATTGACCCACACAAGGCAGATCCCTCTCACACCCAACCCCAATTATAAGGCCTAATTATAGGCCCAGCTCACTAACACCATGAGGACCGACCCCACCAAAACGGTCAGAGGTCAACACAAGATTACGGGGATCTGCAGAGCGCGGATTGGCCCACACCCGGCAGATCCCCTTCACACGCAACCCATCATTCATCCTCAATCATCAAATCTGACGCCCCGCTTCCAGAGGAAGCACCCAAAAAGAGATGGCCATGGCAGAAACTGCCTCCAGGCTCCCAGACATGCCCCGACTGACCCACTCCACAATGCCATTTTCACTAAGTGGATTATGACCATGAACACTGAAGGAGCAGACCCAGAGCAGTCCCTCACCTGGATGGCAGTTCCACCACTGTTTTGCTATTTTATTTACCCCAGTGGGGCCCTGGCTGGAAGCATACCAAGCACAGGAATTTTCTGAAGATAGGAACCAGTGGTCCACTGCTCCAGAAGCTCAACCCAACCCATCTCGTCATATATATATATATATATATATATATATATATATATATATATATATATATATATATATATATATATATAATACAGATTAAGCGATGATTTACACAAACTCTTTCACCGTAGTTCAGTATGTTCTTTTTTCCCTTTTTTCTCTTTTTACCATGCATGCCGATGAATCTTAGTTATCAAACCAAAGAAGAAGTAAGAGGCGTGCATATGAAGGAAAGTGTGTGGGTGAATGTATATATTCGGATTTGGTATGCTATCCAGCCTAAGATTAAGAGAGTAGATCTAGCCTTCACAACCCTTGTCTCTATATATCAGTCTCTTCGTTATCTTCCTTTACCAGTCACATAATTTACTGATGCATCCTAATGGTCTAATCATGGAAGACAACAGTATATACTTACTGTACTTGGCTGTACAGGGTGGGTTTAAAAATTAATCATATTTGATGACCTGGATCCAAGCACGCAACGACTCCTTATTTTTGGGGAAATTTGTACTTTTGGTCCATTGTTGCAAATTCCCTTGGAGTTAGGCACACAACATAAATACGGCATCGTTGTGTATGGTTACTAGGGCTAATAATATCTTAAGGGGGCCCACCTCGCTTTTTTTTCTTTCTCTCCCTCTCTCTTTGGCTTGTATCCATTCGGCCCCATTCAGCCTACTGTTTTAAGATGTTTACCCCCATCCAGGTGTCAATATTTTTCTGGCGAGCGGTAGCGAGCCAGTATATATATATATATATATATATTTGTTTTGACAGCAAGCTAAATTTTTACATTTTTCGATAGAAAAATTTATCCGGCGAAGCTGGATTTCTCCATACAATGCTGGCTCGCTATCGCTCACCAGGAAGAAATTGACACCTGGATGGGGATAAACGTTAAAACAGTTGGCTGAATGGGGCCGAATGGATACTAGCCAGAGAAAGATAAAAGGAGAGAAAGAGAAAACAAAGCAGGTGACCCCCCTTAAATATTATGATATTAACAATTTACATTCAAGACCACAATAACAGGTTCACAGAGGTCAGTTCCAACTTCCAAGGGATTTCCAGCAATGAGGTCGTTACTCCATTGTCCCCCTTTGACAGATATCTCACCCTGACCCCACCTCCCACCGCTACGTCTCCCTCCGTTCAGGCCTGGTGTAGAGGTGGTCTTGCCTGAACCTCTTTCTCTCTCATGCTTAGCCCCAATAGTTTTGACATTTTAAGACATTCGTCCCATTACTTTAGTAATTTTAAGATCTTTCGTGCCATTTAGGTGTCGATTTTTTTTCCAGGCGAGCAACAATGAGCTTGCAATTTAGAAGGACATTAGGCCGGGGCATTTTTCTACAGAAAAATGCACACATTTATCTCGGAGGGGGGGTCCTGCGGATATATATATTTATATAATTTATATATATATATATAAATATATATATATATATATATTATATATATATATATATATATATATATATATATATATATATATATATATATATATATATATATATATATATATATATATATATATATATATATACAGTATATGCTGTATATACTGTATATACACAAATACATAAATATATCTCCTAAAGATATGAATGCAGGGAAGGAAAATATAGTGAAGAATAGCTATAGAGTGGAGCGTCTGTAGTAATGAAATGCATAGAATCTATGCATTTCATCTAGGCCTATGCCATAGATGAAGATGTACAGGAAAACATTATCTGATAACCATTATCTGTTCATGTTATACCGGGAGAGATATTTCATCCCCTAGCACCCGATGTCATACATTTAATTGCACAGTAAAAAAATAAAATAAAATAAAAATAAAATACTAATACTAATAATAATAATAATAATAATAATAATACAAAAACGATTAGATCGTTGGTTCATATACATAGTTAGTTTTCATAATTGTTGATGTATTATACAGTATATCATGTTTCAGGTCACAGCTCAGTCAAGTTAGACACATGGCAATTAACCGTCCAGTTAACCCCATCAGCATGATGACGTAACTTCTACCTTGTTCTGGTTACCATTAGAAGAATTCCTTTATATCTATCCCTAGGATATCTCAATAAACCGTCTGAATAAAGCCGGTGTCACACGAGCGCATTTACCGGCAATTTTCGATGAGCAAAGTTTTTTCTCTTACTATTTTGTGGCTTTTTCGTATTGCAATCGGAAACAAGATCGAAGGTAGATTATGTTAGGTCGTTAATATATTCGAGACTTAAATTTGATAGCTGTCAGACTACAATTGCTCGTACAAATTGACGGAAAAATCGGTCGTGTGACACTGCCTTAACGCAGGACCTTCTTAGACTGTATAACACTTTCAAATGTTACCCCGAATACATGTCTATACACTGAATGAAGAGAGCGTCGTGGAAAAGGTTTATGAAAGTCAAACTGAAAATAAAAAGCGGTTTGGGAAGTCCAGAAAACTTATGATATAGCCTAATAGGAGAAGAAAGGTTACAAAAGCAAAACTGAAAATTCGGATCCTTTAGGTATGTGGATAAGATTGCATGAGAGAGTGGTTGTGTGTGCCAAACCATGACAGAGAAATGGATGGAGCAAGGTAATATTGGTAAATAGATAAAGTTGCCAAGAGAAAATACTAGACAGTTTATTTTTTTATTATTTTTTGTTTTACGTTTAGTTGCAAAAAATATGCTATTGACATTTTTATGGGGGTGAGGTGAAGCCAACTATATCAGGGGCTTATATGATTTGATTGTTTATTGATTCAGTTTATTTATCCAAAAGTTTACAACACATAGTTTAATTTACAGTCTTTGTGCACTATACGGTATGTCATATTGTCCTGGCTGAGCATTTTGAGAGCATAACAGCACTCTTAATAAGTCACATAATTCACTTCACATATTTATAAATGATACACCGGTGAACTTAATTGGATGAATGTTGACAGACTAAAACGGAGCGCTCTTTTAACGGCTGTCCTTTCTATTTTATTTTCTATCTCCTATCATTATTTTCGAATTCCTGGTCTGCCTTTAAAACAGAGTAGTTCTTGCACTCATTATGACAATTTTAACTCGGCAACTAGTTTGTCAAAATATCGGTGTTCCTTTGCCTTGGAATTTCGGGAATTAGACTGAAGGTATATGTGCGGTATATATATATATATATATATATATATATATATATATATATATATCGGTATATATATATATAGTCACACAACTCTAGGTCAACCAGGAGAAGACCCAGAGACCAAGGCCCATTTGGGGTCCCTAGCATAAGACTCCCAGGTCCCACACCTCCTGGAGAGGTTCTGGTCTCAGCAGGCAGACACGCAGCGGAGTGCACCACAGTGCCAGCTCACATCACTTCCAGGCATGGTCCTTCATATATACACCGGCTCCCCGGACCGGGCGCCTGACAGGCTATTATCTAGTCCAACTGGCGCCCAACCCTACTCCCTATGACTGCTTTATCACTCATCCATTCACAATCATTCTCCCTTCATTCCTATTCATCACCACTTCTCTTGCTTGTTCTTCATTCAGCTCTATCTTCTAAAGCTTGTTTCACACCATCTCTTCATCTCCTCCGAGGTCTTCCTCTCAATCTATTTCCCCTTGTTTCTGACTCATACATCCTCTTTGTAAGCCTTTCATTTAAGGGTGGATAGGACTCGTTAGCCTTGGTTGGCAACCCATCTAGGGGAGACAACCTTATACAAATCCGGGTAGATGGGACTCGTCAGCCTTGGTCGGCAACCTGTCTCGGGGAGTAAACCTGATACAAATCCGTACTGCTTACCTAAGGGTAAGGCAGGTTAGTGGATGGACTAGCCGAACACCACTGTAGAAAAATAGTGCTAAGAAGATACACAGCTGGCCGCGGAGTCCGACGGATCCTAAATTGAGTGGTCAATCCTGGAAGTCCTACAGTAAACTGGCTCGGGTTGTCCCTCTTCCAGGGAATAGGTCTGCTTGGGGGCATTCTGTGTATGGCCACCTTCATTAAGGGGAGTAAGGCGTCTGGCAATAGATATATAGATAGAAGCCTTTCATCTCCCATTCGCTCAACATGTCCATACCAGCATAGCACCCTTCCTTCCACTCTGGCTGATAGGGGTTCCTGTTGTCCCACTCTCCTGTGTACCTCTTCATTTCTCCATCTGTCTCTATGTGTCACTGCACACATACTCCTCAAGCAGTTTATTTCCATCACATCCAACCTTCTATTCTCTTGTATATTCAGACTCCATGTCTCAGCCCGATACATCACTTTTGGTACAACTATACCTTGGTACATTGCTCTTTTAGCTTTCTTTCCGGGATTTCTCACCTCCCAAATACTTCCCATTGCTCCAAAAATGTTCCTTCTCTCACACAATCTCTGTCTTACCTCCATTCCCATACCTAAGTCACTGTTTATTACTTCTCCTAGATATTTAAAACACTCCACTTGTTCAAACATTTCCCCATCCAGTCATACATTTAGATTCACTCTACGAACATCTCTATTACACACCATCAGTTTAATTGTATTGACATTCACCTTCAGCTTCCCCATCCTGCATACCATACCAAACTCTTTTACTACTCATTGCAGCTTCTCCTCAGAATCCACCACTAGTGCTGTGTCATCAGCAAACAGCAACTAATTCAACTCCAAATCACCACCATTCTTTCCTACTAAACCCAATCCTCTACCCATAGATCTCATTTTTACCTCCCTCACCAAACCATTGTTACGACTGAGGTTTAAATATATCAGGGTTCTTATTCATTGGACTAGTAATGGCATAAATGCTACAACGGAAAGCGCTAGATCCAACCTCTGATGTATATTCCCAGTGAACAAAGATCACAAATACTCTCCAGAGTTCTATATGCAATAATAGGTTATTAAACTCTCAATAAATGTGCGTCTACTCTAGGCTTAATGTTATGTGAAAACAGCCTATTACTACCTATAACCGAAGGTGCTTGGTTATGGAATGCAAAGTAAGGTGGTAAGAGAAGTTACAGCTTACGTTACTTTAATCAATAAATGTCAGGCACTCCTGCATGAAAGAAAGTGCACTAAAGTCCTTCAACACCAACAAGGAATCTTCTTTAAATGTTAGATGCTATCAAGATGCTCGAATCGGAAATGGAACCCAAAAAGGCAGGCAGCGGAACAATGCTCGTGCAGGCTATGCACACATAAAGGCAGGATATATAATGCAGTCGGAGCCAAGAATATCCTAAACGCTACAACAATAATAATAATCGCCACGACAATGCAGTATTCAACAAAAAAAGCCTAAGTCGTTTGTGTCTCAATACATCAAACTAGGCTGCGAAATGCTTGTGTAATCATAAACGGGTATGCATAATAAGATAATAATTAATTGGTTTAATATACTTAATGTCTACTATGACTGATAAAGTCTAGCTATAGTCAATGATACGAGATACTGGTGCGCATGGCATGCCGCATAGCCTAGTGCAAATCTCAAGTCTGTGCGTCAAATATTACGTTATAGGGAAGGGTAGCTCTCTTGAGAAACCTTAATACCGAAGTATTAAGCGTTCTCCTGGCGTACCTCAAAGACAAACAATCGAGCCTAGAACAGTGCAGAATGGTATAGGCAAAAAACCCTCATTCGTGCACGCTCTATTCTCAATGGCACACAGACTAGAATTTACCCAATCAACTCCAGTTCTCAGGTATGTCGTGCAGCCTTTAACTAAAGCCAGCACTCATCGGAAACAATACCGTATAGTATCAGACTCCTAGTCTAGCATCATCTAATCTAGCAGAACACTAATAATTATAGGAAGCGGTACTGAACAATATGAATGCCAACCAATGCTTCGTGATCAACTTATCTTAACAACTAACATACATGGGTTATATAAGACCTTAACGCACAATACAACTGGCCAGCATGAAGCTGATTATGCAGAGTTAACCAGAGGGGGTATAATATTAATAAAAGGTGGTGAAAGATATGGAAAATGAGAGAGATAGGCAGAGGAAAAGGTTCTCAGGTGCTGAGAGGGGGACAGGTATCAAAGGGATAAGAGGGATGCGTTCTAGAAACCAGATCTGAGGGAGAAAGTAGCGAGAGAGCTGTATATATACTAGCACTATTTCGAACCGCGTAGGAAAGCGGTAACAAGTCCTCTAGCCAATGCTAAAGAAGCTAGCTAAACATGACGTCACCAAGCATGGTAAAACTCCTCTAACCAGCCAGCCAGCTATGACGTCATCGAGTATAGCAAAACACTGCGCGCCTCCCCACACTCTGTTCTACTCTCTCTCTCTCTCTCTCTCTCTCTCTCAAATCCTATCATTACTACTTAATGATAAACATATACTTTGCAATTAAATATATAAAGCCTTGACATGGGTGGAAACAAAGAGCCTTTCTGGACTGCCCATGACACGAGCTTTCATATGAAATAAAGCACACAACAATACATCAACTGTAGCCACATCCACTGCCCTGGCAATCCTAGAGAGTCACTGTAGGACAAGCCATGCGGTTCTAACGGAGTGGTTAACGTCACACCATTCATATATACATTAAACAACTATGGTGACATTACACAACCCTGTCACAGACTTACATTTACCTCAAACCATTCACTCAACTCATTCCCTTCTCTAACACACGCTCTGCTCTCTTCATGGAAACTCTTGACTGCACTTAACAAATGTCCTCCAATTCATACACACTCTTCACCTCCTAAAACCACACTGCTTTTATCCTATAGCACCTTCTGTACCCTTTATTACCTTCTATATTAACCCTCTGCCATACATCTTTCCAACAACTGATTGTCAACATCTATAACTTGAATATATATATATATATATATATATATATATATATATATATATATATATACAGTATATCATTGAAGGTTATGGCAAATTGGTTGTTGTTGTTGTTGTTGCTGTTCCCCAAGCTGCCTGGCCGAACAGCCCCAAGGCCCCGAGCAAGGCCAAGGCCATAACCGAGCACCCCCACAGAACCCTCCCTGCCGACCACAATAAAGCCTGGGTGACCGAAGCCACTCCATGGCGGGGAGCTGGGGAGGGTGAGGAAACGCCCGGGTAACCAAAGCCCCACCCAGGGCCCTGTGCCCCTCAGCAATTATGAAGAGAAAGTTGAGGGGCAAAGGAAAAATGTGATGCTTTGGCTTCCAATCTTGGTAGATTGGGAGGTCAATCCACGGAAGAGATGCCGTCACTTGAGATCTAGAAAATATATAAGTAGAAGGAACAGTCAGAGTAAGCTATGGGTATGGCAGAGATCGCTCAGTTCTCACTCTGATAGACCAGCCCATCACCAAATTGGTTGTTACATACAGTAGCTTCTTATATATATTTTCTCTTTTTTTCTGAGAACATTCTTGCCTTCCGTAGGAAGTTTGTCTGACGATCTCTCCAAAAAATAATGTTGGTTGGTATTAAAGGATTTTATGTACATGGTACTTATCTAGAACGCGTTTTCATGCCTCAAGGCACTTTTTCAGTAGCAAGAATGAGAAATGATGATGATGATGATGATGACTGGAATAAAGTAGGAAAGTAGAGTAATTGGATAGAGGAAGAATTAAGAATATTAAGAATATTATTATTATTATTATTATTAGGCTATGATTATTATTATTATCATATTAGTATTAGTTTTTTTTTATTATTATTATTAATATTAGTATTATTATTAGTAGTAGTAGTAGTATTATTAATCTATTGTTTTGTATATTTGGTTTTATAATTCACCCTTTAAAATACTCAATGCGTTCAATTACAACAAAAAAGTGGCATTAAATAAAGTATGTATATTAATGGATACCCTATCATTAACTTACATTCAGTGTATAATTATCTTCAATATGTATCAAGTTTGCAAAATTTAAGCACAAACTTTTTACAGTTGTAGATTGACTAGCTTAAGGGGAGGCAGACCGTTTTTCTGGACCCCCTTCTCCCTCATGTTTAGCCCCACTAGTTTTGATATTATAAGATGTTTGGCCTATTAGTTTGGGGATTTTAACACCTTTTGCCCCATTTCGTTGTCAATTTTAAGACCTTTCGTGCCATTTAGGTGTCGATTTTTTCCTGGCGAGCGATAGCAAACCTGCAATTATAAGAGGAACCGGCCTTCGGCCGAGACATTTGTCTACCGAAAAATGTACAAACTTATCTTGAAGGGGGTGTTTTTCTAAGCTTGATGGAGGTCTAGGGAGGAAACTAAAACAATATATGAATAAATGAATTAATAGACCAAACAAACGGCCAGTCTCCCCTTAAAAAAATACAATCAAGTTTCGAGAAATTTCCTGTCTCGTCTGGTTTAGTCCAGTTAACCACATAAAGCACGATTACGCCTTTCTACCTTTCATAGTTTTATCTATTTTATTCTATGTAGATGAGGGAGACAAATGGCAAAACTGCCTGTGATAAGTGCCTCCACCAGAGTTGAAGTAGTGACAGGGCCAAAATCAAGGAACAGTCGAGCAAAAATTCTGGCTACCATTAGACGATTTTATTATTCAGAGGGTTTATACTGAGTTTGCATTTAAGGGGTAAATGCAGTCCTAGAGGTATATTATAAACAAAACAAAATAATGTAATGGTAACCAGAATATACTGAACATATTTTGGGTGCTGATCAGATTGTTGCATACAGATCGACTGTATACAGGTCGAAGACATCATATTAAGAACATAGACAGTAGATCCACCAACATATTAACAACATAGACAGTAGAGCCACCAACATATTAACAACATAGACAGTAGAGCCACCAACATATTAACAACATAGACAGTAGAGCCACCAACATATTAACAACATAGACAGTAGAGCCACCAACATAGACAGTATACCCACCAACATATTAACAACATAGACAGTAGAGCCACCAACATAGACAGTAGAGCCACCAACATATTAACAACATAGACAGTAGAGCCACCAACATAGAAAGTAGAGCCACCAACATATTAACAACATAGACAGTAGAGCCACCATCATATTAACAACATAGACAGTAGAGCCACCAACATAGACAGTATACCCTCCAATATATTAACAACATAGACAGTAGAGCCACCAACATATTAACAACATAGACAGTAGAGCCATCAACATAGACAGTAGAGCCACAAACATAGACAGTAGAGCCACCAACATATTAACAACATAGACAGTAGAGCCACCAACATATTAACAACATTGACAGTAGAGCCACCAACATATAAAACAACATAGACAGTAGAGCCACCAACATATTAACAATATAAACAGTAGAGCCACCAACATATTAACAACATAGACAGTAGAGCCACCAACATATTAACAACATAGACAGTAGAGCCACCATCATATTAACAACATAGACAGTAGAGCCACCAACATATTAACAACATAGACAGTAGAGCCACCAACATAGACAGTAGAGCCACCAACATATTAACAACATAGACAGAAGAGCCACCAACATATTAACAACATAGACAGTAGAGCCACCAACATATTAAAAACATAGACAGTAGAGCCACCAACATATTAACAACATAGACAGTAGAGCCACCAACATATTAACAACATAGACAGTAGCGCAACCAACATATTAACAACATAGACAGTAGAGCCACCAACATATTAACAACATAGACAGTAGAGCCACCAACATATTAACAACATAGACAGTAGAGCCACCAACATATTAACACCATAGACAGTAGAGCCACCAACATAGATAACCCCATTATCTGTCTCAGTGCCGGGAGTAACGATGTTGGTAAGGGTAGAAGTGAGGAACTGCTGCAGCAGTATCGGGATGTGTTAGATAAGGTTAGGATGAAGGGAGGGATCCCTGTAGTACATTGTATCCTACCCAGAAGAGGAGTTCCCAAGGAATGGACATCCAGGGCGATTGGTGTCAATTGCCGTTTGGAGAAATATTGCAAAGAAAAAGCAATACCATTCATTGATAACTGGGATAGTTTCTATGGGATAGATGGGATGTACGCAAGGGATGGGGTTCATCTTTCACGGTTAGGGGTTTCTACATTAGCTAGTTCTTTAGATAGGGTGGTTGTGGGGTTTTGAACAGAAATATTGAGAGTGTAAACGAGAGGTTAAATGGAACAATTTTAGCGTCAGGCGAAAGCGATAAGGATATTCAGTCTCATGCTAAAAATGATGACTATATTGCAAATGATAGTAGTGATGGTGCAACGGAAGATGGAAATGTCGTTAGAAATAAAGGTAAATTAGGTATAAAGAAAAGAAGTAAATTGAGAGTATATTACACAAACTGTAGGAGTCTATGTAACAAAATGAACGAACTTAGAGCCCTTGTTAGCAAAAAAATATAGACATAATAGCGCTAACTGAAACGTGGATTAATACAGAAACCAGGCATTTTTTAGCAGAATTTGATATACCAGGATATAGTTTGTTTAAATATGACCGAACAAGTAAGAGGGGTGGCGGTATAGCAGTGTTTGTCAAGAGTACATTAAAAAGCTGTATTAAATCAGGTATTAGACTAAATAACGATAATGAAAGTGTTTGGGTAGAGGTTAACGAAGGTAGTGAGACCATAGTTATTGGAGTTATGTATAGACCGCCAATATGAGTAGAAATGACGGAACGTCATTATGGGAGGAAATTAAAATGGCATCAAGGTTTAGCAATGTGTGCATTATGGGGGATTTTAATTTTCCGAATATAGATTGGCAGCATCAAATAGGAGACTCTGATTCTGAGCAGTTTATAGAGGTAGTACAAGATAGTTTTTTATTTCAATTCATAGATACGCCGACTAGAGGTAATAATATTCTCGATTTAGTTTTCAGTAACAATGAACATATGGTAAATAATGTAGAGATAGGGGACCACCTAGGAAATAGTGACCACAATTCTGTGTATTTTAATATTCAATGGAAAGGTAATATCAGAGAGAATACAACATTAATACCTGACTTCAGAAAAGCCAATTATGGTGGGTTAAGAAGAGCCCTATTAGCTGACCCTATGGTCAAAAAATTAAGTCGATCCAGGTGTCCAAATGAGTGTACCCCTTCTCAGGCACCTGTCATCTTAAGTCAGGAAGAGACGTCAACCTTGGTAGATACATACGATAATTTTATCAAGTCAGTATTCAATGCAAAAAATAAATACATCCCCAAAAGAAAATTTAGATCAACACAGAACCAACCAAAATGGATCCACTATTAGATCTTCTAGGACAAAAGAGAGGAATATATAGAAAAATTAGGAAAGGCGAAATTCACCTACTTGCTTACTATCAGAATCTATCAAGACAGGTAAAAAAGGATATTAGGAAAGAAAAAAGAAATTATGAAATTAAGGTTGCCAATGACTCAAAAAATAATCCTAAAGCTTTTTACCAACTATATAAATCCAAGGTTAGAGATGTAATTGGTCCCCTTAAAACTTCGATAGGAGAAATGACAGAAAATGATTTAGAAATGTGCAGTACATTAAATAGTCAATTTCTTTCCGTTTTCACTAATGAAAATTTGGCACAGTTTCCAGAAGTCCGTAAGGTATATAGCGATAGTATAGAAAATAGGTTAAGTACAGTTACTATAAGTAGAAATGATGTGCTTAAGGAAATTGACAGACTGAAACCTCAAAAATCGCCTGGTCCTGATGAGGTATATGCTAGAGTATTAAAATAATGTAGGGATGAGTTAAGTTATCCATTAACATTTTTATTTAACAAGTCATTGGAGACAGGTATGGTTCCAGAAGCTTAGAAGCTTGCAAACGTAGTTCCGATCTTCAAAAAAGGTGACAAATCAATAGCATCCAATTACCGTCCCATTAGTCTTACATCAATCATAGGAAAGCTACTAGAGTCAATTATTGCTAGTAAAATTAGAAACGACTTAGATACATTTAATTTAATAAATTTTTCTCAGCATGGATTCACTCAGGGACGTTCTTGCCTTACTAATTTGCTTAGTTTTTTCTCAGAGGTATATGAAGCAGTAGATAATGACAAGTCATATGATATAATATATTTAGATTTCAGTAAAGCTTTCGACAGAGTCCCCCATGAGAGATTGATGAGAAAGGTTGAGGCGCATGGAATAGGTGGGGCGTTGGTTGGGATGGATTAGGTCATGGCTAATTGGTAGGAAGCAGAGAGTCAGCATAAATGGTACGAAGTCAGAATGGGGAGCAGTCAAAAGTGGTGTCCCCCATGGATCTGTATTAGGTCCTCTGTTGTTTGTTATATACATAAATGACCTTGATTTAGGTATAACTAGTAGCATAAGTAAATTTGCAGACGATACCAAAATGGGGAGAACAATTGATTCAGATAGAGATATAGATTGCCTCCAAAGGGATCTATATACCTTACACGAATGGTCAGTAAATTGGCAGATGAAGTTTAACATTGACAAATGCAAGGTATTAAAGATAGGGAAGACGCATACAAATGTTAAATATAAACTAGCTAATGTGGAATTGGAAAACTCGAATTGTGAGAAAGATCTAGGTGTGTTTGTTAGCAATGATTTGAAGCCTAGACAACAGTGTATAAGCGTTCGAAACAAGGCAAACAGGATTCTCGGGTTCATCTCTAGGAGTGTGAGTAACAGAACTGCTGATGTTATCAACTTTACTTGTCATTAGTGAGACCCCATATGGATTATGCTGTTCAATTTTGGTGTCCTTATTACAGAATGGACATAGATTCATTGGAGAGAGTACAACGTAGAATGACAAAAATGATCCATAATATTAGAATTCTTCCGTATAAAGAAAGGTTGAAGAAATTAGGTTTACATTCGTTAGAGAGACGCAGAGTTAGAGGGGATATGATAGAGGTGTTCAAGTGGGTTAGTGGGATTAACAAAGGGGACATGACAAATGTACTAAAGCTCAGTGATAGCGAAAGAACTCGTACCAATGGTTTCAAATTAGATAAATTTCGTTTCAGAAAAGATATAGGCAAATATTGGTTTGGTAACAGAGTTGTAGATGGGTGGAATGGACTACCAAGTCCTATAGTGGGATTAAAAACGATAGGGAGCTTTAAGATAAAATTGGATAAGCATATGGACGAGAAGGGTTGGGTGTGAAGGGGGATCAGCAGGGTTGGGCCAATCAGCGCTCTGCAGACCCCCGTAATCCTGCGTTAATCTCTAACCGTTTTGGTAAGATGATCCTCAGGGTATTAGAGTGTTGAGCCTATAATTGGGCTTTGTAATTGGGGTTGTGTGGGACAGGGATCTGCCTTGCTTAGGCCAATCGGCTTTCTGCAGACTCCCATTTTCTTATGTTCTTATGTTCTTATAGACAGTAGAGCCACCAACATATTAACAACATAGACAGTAGAGCCATCAACATAGACAGTAGAGCCACCATCATATTAACACCATAGACAGTAGAGCCACCAACATATTAACAACATAGACAGTAGAGCCACCAACATATTAACAACATAGACAGTAGAGCCACCAACATATTAACAACATAGACAGTAGAGCCATCAACATAGACAGTAGAGCCACCATCATATTAACAACATAGACAGTAGAGCCACCATCATAATAACAACATAGACAGTAGAGCCACCAACATATTAACAACATAGACAGTAGAGCCACCTACATAGACAGAAGAGCCACCAACATATTAACAACATAGACAGTAGAGCCACCACCATATTAACAACATTGACAGTAGAGCCACCATCATATTAACAACATAGACAGTAGAGCCACCAATATAGACAGTATACCAACCAATATATTAACAACATAGACAGTAGAGCCACCAACATATTGACAACATAGACAGTAGAGCCACCAACATATTAACAACATAGACAGTAGAGCCACCAACATAGACAGTATACCCACCAACATATTAACAACATAGACAGTAGAGCCACCAACATATTAACAACATAGACAGTAGAGCCACCAACATATTAACAACATAGACAGTAGAGCCACCAACATATTAACAACATAGACAGTAGAGCCACCAACATATTAACAACATAGACAGTAGAGCCACCAACATATTAACAACATAGACAGTAGAGCCACCAACATATTAACAACATAGACAGTAGAGCCACCAACATATTAACAACATAGACAGTAGAGCCACCATCATATTAACAACATAGAGAGTAGAGCCACCAACATATTAACAACATAGACAGTAGAGCCACCAACATATTAACAACATAGACAGTAGAGCCACCAACATAGACAGTAGAGCCACCAACATATTAACAACATAGACAGTAGAGCCACCAACATAGACAGTAGAGCCACCATCATATTAACAACATAGACAGTAGAGCCACCAACATATTAACAACATAGACAGTAGAGCCATCAACATAGACAGTAGAGCCACCATCATATTAACAACATCAACAGTAGAGCCACCAACATATTAACAACATAGACAGTAGAGCCACCAACATATAAAACAACATAGACAGTAGAGCCACCAATATATTAACAACATAGACAGTAGAGCCACCAACATATTAACAACATAGACAGTAGAGCCACCAACATATTAACAACATAGACAGTAGAGCCACCAACATAGACAGTAGAGCCACCAACATATTAACAACATAGACAGTAGACCCACCAACATAGACAGGAGAGCCACCATCATATTAACAACATAGACAGTAGAGCCACCAACATAGACAGTAGAGCCACCAACATATTAAAAACATAGACAGTAGAGCCACCAACATAATAACAACATAGACAGTAGAGCCACCAACATAGACAGTAGAGCCACCAACATATTAACAACATAGACAGTAGAGCCACCAACATATTAACAACATAGACAGTAGAGCCACCATCATATTAACAACATAGACAGTAGAGCCACCAACATATTAACAACATAGACAGTAGAGCCACCAACATACACAGTAGAGCCACCAACATATTAACAACATAGACAGTAGAGCCACCAACTAGACAGTAGAGCCACCAACATAATAACAACATAGACAGTAGAGCCACCAACATATTAACAACATAAACAGTAGAGCCACCATTATAGACAGTAGAGCCACCAACATATTAACAACATAGACAGTAGAGCCACCAACATATTAACAACATAGACAGTAGAGCCACCATCATATTAACAACATAGAGAGTAGAGCCACCAACATATTAACAACATAGACAGTAGAGCCACCAACATAGACAGTAGAGCCACCATCATATTAACAACATAGATAGTAGAGCCACCAACATATTAACAACATAGACAGTAGAGCCACCAACATATTAACAACATAGAGAGTAGAGCCACCAACATATTAACAACATAGACAGTAGAGCCACCAACATATTAACAACATAGACAGTAGAGCCACCATCATATTAACAACATATACAGTAGAGCCACCAACATATTAACAACATAGACAGTAGAGCCACCATATTAAACAACATAGACAGTAGAGCCACCAACAAAGACAGTAGATCGAGCCACCAACATATTAACAACATAGACAGTACAGCCACCAACATAGACAGTAGAGCCACCAACATATTAACAACATAGACAGTAGAGCCACCAACATATTAACAACATAGACAGTAGGGCCACCAATATATTAACAATATAGACAGTAGAGCCACCAACATATTAACAACACAGACAGTAGAGCCACCAACATATTAACAACATAGACAGTAGAGCCACCAACATAATAACATCATAGACAGTAGAGCCACCAACATATTAACAACATAGACAGTCGAGCCACCATCATATTAACAACATAGACAGTCGAGCCATCAACATAGTAACAACATAGACAGTAGAGCCACCAACATAATAACAACATAGACAGTAGAGCCACCAACATATTAACAACACAGACAGTAGAGCCACCATCATATTAACAACATAGACAGTAGAGCCATCAACATATTAACAGCATAGACAGTAGAGCCACCAACATATTAACAACATAGAAAGTAGAGCCATCAACATATTAACAAAATAGACAGTAGAGCCATCAACGTAGACAGTATACCCACCAACATATTAACAAAATAGACAGTAGAGCTACCAACATATTAACAACATAGACAGTAGAGCCACCAACATAGACAGTAGAGCCACCAACATATTAATAACATAGACAGTAGAGCCACCAACATAGACAGAAGAGCCACCAACATATTAACAACATAGACAGTAGAGCCACCACCATATTAACAACATAGACAGTAGAGCCACCATCATATTAACAACATAGACAGTAGAGCCACCAACATAGACAGTATACCCACCAATATATTAACAACATAGACAGTATACCCACCAACATATTAACAACATAGACAGTAGAGCCACCAACATATTGACAACATAGACAGTAGAGCCACCGACATATTAACAACATAGACAGTAGAGCCACCAACATAGACAGTATACCCACCAACATATTAACGACATAGACAGTACAGCCACCAACATATTAACAACATAGACAGTAGAGCCACCAACATATTAACAACATAGACAGTAGAGCCACCAACATATTAACAACATAGACAGTAGAGCCACCAACATATTAACAACATAGACAGTAGAACCACCAACATATTAACAACATAGACAGTAGAGCCACCATCATATTAACAACATAGAGAGTAGAGCCACCAACATATTAACAACATAGACAGTAGAGCCACCAACATATTAACAACATAGACAGTAGAGCCACCAACATAGACAGTAGAGCCACCAACATATTAACAACATAGACAGTAGAGCCACCAACATAGACAGTAGAGCCACCATCATATTAACAACATAGACAGTAGAGCCACCAACACATTAACAACATAGACAGTAGAGCCATCAACATAGACAGTAGAGCCACCATCATATTAACAACATAAACAGTAGAGCCACCAACATATTAACAACATAGACAGTAGAGCCACCAACATATTAACAACATAGACAGTAGAGCCACCAACATATTAACAACATAGACAATAGAGCCACCAACATATTAACAACATAGACAGTAGAGCCACCAACATAGACAGTAGAGCCACCAATATATTAACAACATAGACGGTAGACCCACCAACATAGACAGGAGAGCCACCATCATATTAACAACATAGACAGTAGAGCCACCAACATAGACAGTAGAGCCACCAACATATTAACAACATAGACAGTAGAGCCACCAACATAGACAGTAGAGCCACCAACATATTAACAACATAGACAGTAGAGCCACCAACATATTAACAACATAGACAGTAGAGCCACCATCATATTAACAACATAGACAGTAGAGCCACCAACATATTAACAACATAGACAGTAGAGCCACCAACATAGACAGTAGAGCCCCCAACATATTAACAACATAGACAGTAGAGCCACCAACTAGACAGTAGAGTCACCAACATAATAACAACATAGACAGTAGAGCCACCAACATATTAACAACATAGACAGTAGAGCCACCAATATTGACAGTAGAGCCACCAACATATTAACAACATAGAGAGTAGAGCCACCAACATATTAACAACGTAGACAGTAGAGCCACCAACATATTAACAACATAGAGAGTAGAGCCACCAACATATTAACAACATAGACAGTAGAGCCACCAACATATTAACAACATAGACAGTAGAGCCACCAACATATTAACAACATAGACAGTAGAGCCACCAACATATTAACAACATAGACAGTAGAGCCACCAACAAAGACAGTAGATCGAGCCACCAACATATTAACAACATAGACAGTAGAGCCACCATCATATTAACAACATAGACAGTACAGCCACCAACATAGACAGTAGAGCCACCAACATATTAACAACATAGACAGTAGAGCCACCAACATATTAACAACATAGACAGTAGGGCCACCAACATATTAACAACATAGACAGTAGAGCCACCAACATATTAACAACACAGACAGTAGAGCCACCAACATATTAACAACATAGACAGTAGAGCCACCAACATAATAACAACATAGACAGTAGAGCCACCAACATATTAACAACATAGACAGTAGAGCCACCATCATATTAACAACATAGACAGTCGAGCCATCAACATATTAACAACATAGACAGTAGAGCCACCAACATAATAACAACATAGACAGTAGAGCCACCAACATATTAACAACATAGACAGTAGAGCCACCATCATATTAACAACATAGACAGTAGAGCCATCAACATATTAAGAACATAGACAGTAGAGCCACCAACATATTAACAACATAGACAGTAGAGCTACCAACATATTAACAACATAGACAGTAGAGCCACCAACATAGACAGTAGAGCCACCAACATATTAACAACATAGACAGTAGAGCCACCAACATATTAACAACATAGACAGTAGAGCCACCAACATATTAACAACATTGACAGTAGAGCCGCCATCATATTAACAACATAGACAGTAGAGCCACCAACATATTAACAACATAGACAGTAGAGCCACCAACATATTAACAACATAGACAGTAGAGCCACAAGCAAAGACAGTAGATCGAGCCACCAACATATTAACAACATAGACAGTAGTCACCAACATAGACAGTAGAGCCACCATCATATTAACAACATAGACAGTACAGCCACCAACATAGACAGTAGAGCCACCAACATATTAGCAAGATAGACAGTAGAGCCACCAACATATTAACATCATAGACAGTAGAGCCACCAACATATTAACAACATAGACAGTAGAGCCACCAACATATTAACAACACAGACAGTAGAGCCACCAACATATTAACAACATGGACAGTAGAGCCACCAACATAATAACAACATAGACAGTAGAGCCACCAACATATTAACAACATAGACAGTAGAGCCACCATCATATTAACAACATAGACAGTCGAGCCATCAACATATTAACAACATAGACAGTAGAGCCACCAACATAATAACAACATAGACAGTAGAGCCACCAACATATTAACCACATAGACAGTAGAGCCACCATCATATTAACAACATAGACAGTTGAGCCATCAACATATTAACAAGATACACAGTAGAGCCACCAACATATTAACAACATAGACAGTAGAGCCACCAACATAGACAGTATACCCACCAACATATTAACAACATAGACAGTAGAGCCACCAACATATTAACAACAAAGACAGTAGAGCCATCAACATAGGCAGTAGAGCCACCAACATATTAACAACATAGACAGTAGAACCATCAACATAGACAGCATACCCACCAACATATTAACAACATAGACAGTAGAGCTACCAACATATTAACAGCATAGACAGTAGAGCCACCAACATAGACAGTAGAGCCACCAACATATTAACAACATAGACAGTAGAGCCACCAACATAGACAGGTGAGCAACCAACATATTAACAACATAGACAGTAGAGCCACCAACATATTAACAGCATAGACAGTAGAGCCACCAACATATTAACAACATAGACAGTAGAGCCACCAACATAATAACAACATAGACAGTAGAGCCACCAACATATTAACAACATAGACAGTTGAGCCACCAACATATTAACAACATAGACAGTAGAGCCACCAACATAGACAGTAGAGCCACCAACATATTAACAACATAGACAGTAGAGCCACCAACATATTAAAAACATAGACAGTAGAGCCACCAACACCAACATATTAACAACATAGACAGTAGAGCCACCTACATATTAACAACATAGACAGTAGAGCCACCAACATATTAACAACATAGACAGTAGAGCCACCAACATAGACAGTAGAGCCACCAACATATTAACATAGACAGTAGAGCCACCAACATAGACATTAGAGCCCCAACATATTAAAAACATAGACAGTAGAGCCACCAACACCAACATATTAACAACATAGACAGTAGAGCCACCTACATATTAATAACATAGACAGTAGAGCCACCAACATATTAACAACATAGACAGTAGAGCCACCAACATACACAGTAGAGCCACCATCATATTAACAACATAGACAGTAGAGCCACCAACATATTAACAACATAGACAGTAGAGCCACCAACAAACACAGTAGAGCCACCAACATATTAACATAGACAGTAGAGCCACCAACATAATAACCCCCTTATTATGTTGGTGGCTCTACTGTCTATGTTAATATGTTGGTGGCTCTACTGTGTATGTTGGTGGCTCTACTGTCTATGTTGTTAATATGTTGGTGGCTCTACTGTCTATGTTGTTAATATGATGGTGGCTCTACTGTCTATATTGTTAATATGTTGGTGGCTCTACTGTGTATGTTGGTGGCTCTACTGTCTATGTTGTTAATATGTTGGTGGCTCTACTGTCTATGTTGTTAATATGTTGGTGGCTCTACTGTCTATGTTGTTAATATGTTGATGGCTCTACTGTCTATGTTGTTAATATGATGGGCGTATTTATTTACTTATTTATATTATATTTGTACTATTATTTTAGTTTTCTCCCTAGACCTCCATCAAACTTATAATAACACAAGACATATTCAAGATATATTTGTAAATTTTTCGCTAGAATAATGTCCTGGCTGGAGGCTGGGTACTACTATATTACAGGCTCGCTATCGCTCATCAAAAAAATCGACACCTAAATTGTACGAAAGGTCTTAATATTGATAAAGAAATGGGGCAAAAGGTCTTAAAATCGCCAAATAATCGGTCCAACGTCTTAAAATCTGAAAACACTAATAGGGCTAAACATGAGGAAAAGGGGGGGGGGGCCATAACAATTAACCTTGCCCCCTTAACAACCTATACATTAAAGCCAGCAGTGTAGGACCCTGTTGATCTTTACCAACATATAATTATTATGTTCCTTCCAACAACCAACCATACTCCTAAAATCGATTAATGAAATTTACAAACACATGTGGCAGTCCGTGGATTCGAACCCAGGATGCTCACACCGAAAATCAACACCTTATACATCGCACCACGAAGACAGTTTACTAATGATGGCCTGGATAGCAGCGGATAACCCACTTAGCCACTTGGGTACACGTGTAGTAGCTATAATAGGTAAATACAAGATAAATAAGATAAAGCTAGAGATATTGTTATTTGACAGTGATTTTTGTTCTATGTTCCAGCTTCTACCTCCGGATATATATATATATATATATATATATATATATTCAACCGCTCAACACGGTGAAGCCAGGAGGTCATATTCCAGACAGTGAATGAGACATTGAGATAGTTTAAGCGCTTCAACCGGCTCGTTTGTGGCTTTACCATTGCAGATCACGACGCCTGGTTGGTCCCTCGTGGCCCTGAGGCAACATCTGACTCTTCAGAGCTGCTTCGCCACTATCTCGCCGCCTCATTCACGGTCTCGGACCATATCTTTCCCAAGCGCCACCTACTGAGCTCTTAACTCACTAGGCACTGCCCCCATTAGCATATTTTGAATATTTGAATAAAAAGAAAAGAATGGTAGTATGCAATTTCTACCTAAGAAATGAATGCCGATATGGAGTAGTTGGCATGGGATGCAAACAAGCACATCCAAAAATATGTGCAAAATTCATGAAGCATGGTCGGGATGAAAGGATCGGCTGCAAGCTTGGATGGAAGTGCGTCGACTACCACCCATTTGTATGCAGAAACTCGCTTAGCAAAAGGGCATGCGATATCAGAGACTGCAATCTTCCACACATAAAGGGAACTAAAATACTGACGCCCAGCAACAATGTCAACGAACCAAGGGAACATGCTACAGGACACATCCAAAGGGAAATTGCTTCAACATCAACACGTGAGGTGAAACTAGACAGCCAACGCAATGCCCTCAGAAGCTGGCCAACCATCCAGCAAACTCAAAGGGACAGACCAGCCGCGGTACACACGGCTATGCCCGACCAAAGTGCTTTTTTAGAGTTACTAATGGAACGTCTTCTGGAAGTGGAAAAACGGTCTCAGACAATAATGGAGAGATTCCTAGCCCAAACCGAGGGGCCAGACATGAAACCCAGAGGAAGGTGCAGCTACCATTAAATAGTTTTTATGTGGGCAACATCAGAGGACTTTACCCACAAAACAATCAATGTAAAGTCCCAATGTTGGAAGAAATCGCAGAGGAAGATAACTCAATTTTTCTAGCCCTCACAGAAACACACTTGAACGAAAACATTTTGGATGCAGAGATCAATATCCAAAACTTCACACTATTCAGAGCCGACAGAGCGGATAGAAGCCATGGAGGAGTAGCACTTTACCTAAGGGAGGATATGGCTGCAAATTCCGAAACTTTAGTTGTATTCTCAAATGGCACAACAGAGCTACTAGCAGTACACATAAGACAAATCAACATGCTCATCATAATTTTGTATCGACCCCCAAACACCACAGGGGAAATTTTCAAGGAGGTCACAGAAAAGATACAATCACTCCTACAAATTCTGCCAACTCCCACTACCGATGTCATTATCACAGGCGATTTCAATCTGCCCATCATCAATTGGGCAACCATGAAAATAAACGGAGGATCCAGGGATGAAAAGCAGCAAGCCAAGGAGCTAATGACCATCATGGACACTGCATACCTGAAGCAATACATCGAGGAACCTATAAGAGGCAACAACACACTGGACTTACTATTTGGCAACAACCTCGACCTGGTACACTCGTACGAAACTGTTAAAACTGTAATGTCCGACCACAGCCTCATCAAAGTTAGGACCCCCACTTTCACACCACCCAGAAGATGTCAACAGGACTCAAACCAAATCCCCTGCACCTCTCTGAAAGATCTCAACTTCTACAGCAAAGAAATAGACTGGGACAGACTGAGAGCAGAACTGGCAGTAACTGACTGGAGGGCACTATTCAAAGATAAAAACGTCGACGAAACTCTCAGTATCCTCCAGAAACAATGTCTGGAGATCTGTAAAAACATCATACCACCCAAATCAAGCAGGAAGCAGATAAAACAGATTCCCAGAGATAGAAAAATACTAATGAAGAAAAGGACAAACATGAAAGCCAAGCTAAGGAAGACCAGCTATCACACTATCACCAAACTACAAGAAGATCTCGATGAAATTGAAAGGAAACTCATCCAGTCACACCAAGAGCAAAGAACCTGTGAAGAACTTCGAGCAGTTGCAAACATCCAAGTAAATAGCAAATTCTTCTACGCATACGCAAAAAGGAGACTCAAGAACACCTCAACAATAGGACCGCTTGCAAAACCCACTGGTGAACTTGAGAGTGACCCAACCGAAATGGCCAAGATACTCAAACAGCAATATAAAAGTGTCTTCAGCCCACCAAATGAAGAAAAGAAAATTGACAATGCAAAGACCTTCTTTGACAACGCTCCAGGTGCACCACATCAACTCTCCTCGGTAGCAGTATCAACAGACGACATAATAGCAGCCATCGACAAGATTGGACCAAACTCTGCAGCAGGACCAGATGGCTTTCATGCCCAACTGCTGAAAAACTGCAAACATCAGCTAGCCTTGCCTCTAAAATGCTGTGGAGCAAGTCCCTCCAAACTGGATATGTACCAGAAACACTAAAAGAAGGTACCACCACACCAATCCACAAAGGGGGTAGTAAAGGCATAGCCAAAAATTACAGACCAGTGGTGCTGATGTCACATCTTATTAAGATCATAGAAAGAACAATACGAGCTAAGATGGTCAGCTACCTGGAAGACAACGAGGCATTCAACGAGGGTCAACATGGTTTTAGACAAGGCCGCTCCTGCCTTTCACAACTACTATCACACTACGACAAAATCCTACAGGATATCCAAGACGGAGAAAATGTTGACGTCATATACCTAGATTTCGCCAAAGCTTTTGACAAGGTGGACCATGGGATTCTTCTACATAAACTCAAATCACTTGGAATAGGTGGAGATCTTGGAAGATGGCTCCACAGTTTCATCACCAACAGAAAACAAAGAGTCACAGTTCTGAAGTCCGGATCCTGAAGTGAAGTGAACTGAAGTGAGAAGCAGTTCATCCTGAAGGGCTGCCCTGTGGACCTACGTTCAACGTCGGCCAGACTTTCTCTCAGCTCTCTACCCTCCCCCATTACCCTAAGTGTTTCTGAATATCTTACGTTGTGATTATTGCTGTGAAGGTAAGGTTAAAGTATGTGAATATTACAGTGCTTAATTATCTAGAGATCTGTGTCCAAGATCCTTATCCATTGCGTATGTGTTAATCCCTCAGAGTTTGTATTAACTGTTGTATAGATCTGTGCCTAAGATAAAGTGTTCAATTTTTATAATTACTTCCTAGAACGAACCACGCATACGTTACATACTTGTGTTCATGAAACGCACTTAGCTAAATACTCAGACTTTCCTTGTATATGTCCAATTCTATTATGTATGTTACAAGTTGAAGTCGAAGTGTATAACGTGTAATTATTCCCTTCTTTACATAAGAGCCTGTTACCTAGAATCTACGCTCAATTTCATATTTTGTTTATCTCAGTTCCCCCTCGTGAAGAATTGTTATCAATTATTATATATACTTTCTTCCCGAGATCCTATATTTACGCTCGTTTGTTTAAGCGTTATTTCCATTATTATATGAACCGTATTTATGTTCATTTGATTATTGATGTAGATAATTTTGATTCTTATCGTCTAGGAATTCTAGTCTTGCATAGATCGATTATCTAATTATTCATCAATCCGAATATACCGCTATTTGTGTGAATTCTTGATAGGAATCTGCTAACTCGTTCAGACCTCCTTTTGTGCCTTATTAAGTATTTCCATTAGCACAACTTCGTCATGTGCGCCATTTTCACACTGCTATTTGTGTGAATCCTTGATAGGAATCTGCTAACTCGTTGAGACCTCCTTTTATGCCTTATTAGGTATTTCCATTAGTACAACTTCGTTGTGTGCACCATTTTCCTATGATTAATATTATACTAATCATTCGTACACGCTAATTTCATTTACGTGTTGCTTTATATTGGTTGACTACGTTAGTTCTGTTAACCATAATATTGCTTGATTCCGTTCAAGGGATATTAAACCTTTGAATATTCACCAGTAGGAATAAATAATTAAATCTGAATTCCTCGACCCGAGTTAATATTGTTGCATATAATCGATTGAAGGAATATATGTTCAGATCATAATTTACTCAAATTAAGTTAATAGTAGATTGAATTGTAAAAGTAATTCAGCATATCCTTCCCATTAATTTCAATTCATTCTCCCAAATACTAAGTTCATCATAGCACAAATAGTAAATAAGATTCCCAAGACCGCAGTAACTTGAATGACCTAAGCTATTTACCTGGTCATTAGCCACCCCTACCCGGGTTGATTTACCTGCCCACGAGCGCCCCCCCCCCTGAGTGTTACTCGAACCAATCGTGCCTGTACTTGTTTACCATCTCAACTCACCTAATTCTCTCCTACCCGGGGAAACTTGTGTTCTAAAGAATAAAAATACATTAGACACTCGACTCACATAAATATTATTATCAAGGGTTGATTCTATATGTGCCGTGTTTATTCTATAATTGCATATTTCCCTTATAATACTATCTCTTGATTCACGCGCATTGTATGTTACTACTAGACCTTGGTGTGTGATAAATGTTTGTTAATTGTTTACTTGCTGTTCCTTATAATAGCTAAGTAAATCTCCACCCACACTTTAGGCCTAGACATATGCGTGCATCATCTATTAATTGTCTAGATCAAAATATATACATTCACTTACTATTCCCCAATAATAGCTAAGTGAGGTATTGTTCTATCTATATGCCATGTGAATAAATAAGAAGTATATAATCTACCTGTGCGTATTCATTGTGTTCTGTAGCACCTGATTGAGTACCTATCTCTGTGATTAAGAACGTGTTAGATGTGCTCCTGTTGAGGAAATTTACAGTCTATACAGTCATACCTGGATTTTAGTGCAGACTTGATAACGAGATATAAATATTATATCCCGGCATAACAGTAACTTATATGGCGTGTCGGTGGGCTTTGTGGTAATGCACTGATACCAAGTACAGCATAAATTCCATCCCAATAATACATCGGGATTTAAACCCGGGATCTTAGGATTACCAGTCCAGTGGCAAGACCACTACACCACACCTCCCCTATATTTACCTTTGATATACCTTTGATTATATGATATAGTTTTCTATCCTAATACTAGAGCACTGCCGGACCAATATACATTTAACCCCTTATGTACCGGCTACGTCTTTTTAACTTCATTTTGGCTACTACTCGACGATATTATGCAGTTTAGAAAGGGCCTTTAGCAATCAACAGGCTTCGAAATATCTTACTTAACCCTTTTTACTATCACAGATCCTCTTTAAACTGCACAAAAGCTTCTAAATATAGCTAGTCAAATATCAAAAAGACGTCTCGGTACAGAAGGGGTTAAAGGCTATAATATTATGGATACTTTAATAACCCTATCCATACCTTATTTGAACCACTCATTATTTAAAGTGTACAGTATACTCCTGAACCATAATTTATATACACTCATTTGTATTCCATCTGTATCGAACCCAAGGGAGATAATACAATGCTTTATAATACCGTTTTTTCTGGTCCCCCTTCTTCCTCATGCTTAGCCCCATTAGTTTTTAGATTTTATGACGTTCGGCCCATTAGTTTGGCGATTTTAACACCTTTTGCCCTATTTCGTTGTCAATTTTAAGACCTTTCGTGCCATTTAGGTGTCGTTTTTTTTCCTGGCGAGCGACAGCGAGCCTCATATTTTAAGAGGAATCAGCCTTCGACCGGGACATTTTTCTACCGAAAAATGTACAAATTTATCTTGAAGGGGGTCTAGGGTTTTTTTCTTCTAAGCTTGATGAAGGTCTAGCGAAGAAACTAAGAAATATAGGAATTATTGAAGTAATAGACTAAAAAACCAGCCCATTTCCCTTAAGATACTGGCATTATATGTTCCAAGATTAAAATACGCATATACTTATTATGGCTTGTGTGTGTACATTATACAAGGCATTTGGATATTATCTAAAGGGGTAATTTTTCTTTGTCTAAACTAGAATTCGCTACAAGCTCAAAAGAAAAAAGAAAACGAATCTGCATTAAAATACTTAACCTTCTAACAAATCGACATTCGTCCCAGATCTGCTACACACACACACACACACACACACACACACACACACACACACACACACACACACACACACACACAGGAACAAACTGCTTCAAGATATACGCTTTAGATTATTATCTCTGTAGAGTTCGAAAAAATAGCATAAACAAATATTATTATTCATTATACCTACTGAATATTTATCATTTATATTGTTAATGATTATATATTTGTCAATTATCAGTGGTCAAAATGTAATTATAATTATTGACTGGCAGGCAGTTAACAGGTTATCTAGTTGATTTATGAAATATCTACAATTAATAAATCAATACGAAGTGACAGCCCATAGCCACAATCACTCTCCGGCTCCACGACAGGGGATCCCCCCTGGCAAGACTCCAAGCATTTGTCCGGCCCATAACAAGAATCCTATCGCAGGTTGGTCGACTTGCCTCGGTGACAACTGACCCGACTCACCACTTTTATGGACCACGCTATCAAGATAAGTAAATTTATCTAAGAATGCTAAGTCCTCACCACATGTATGAACAGATTGCACTGCATCATCCAATAAGTCACCAAATATTTGGCCTTTGGTTCTAGTTCTAGTTCAAGAGACCTTTAAACCCAGCAGCTCCAACTTCTCATGTAGTGCTTCAAGGGCCAGTCTAAGAACTTCCAACGTCACAGCTGGGATCACTAGGTCATCTGCAAAAATTAGATTGGTGATCTTAAAATTGCCAACATCTGCTCTACAGTGACTATGCCCAACTGTCCAGCCCTGTAGCCAATCCATGCAAGTGTTGAAAAGTGTAGGTGCTAGAATACACCTCTGTCTCACACTTGAATTTACAGGGAAGAAGGAGGATGCTTCTCCTCCCCCCCCCCCCCTCTCCACACACACACTTGACAGCACTCTCTGTTCCTGTAAAAGTCCAGACACCAATAATCGCTGCACGGATCCCGCATAGCTGTAGTAGCTCCCAGAGCGTCTCTTGGTGCACTGAGTCTAATGCTTTCTTGAGATAAACATAAACTGAAAGCAGGCCTTTTAGAAACTCAAGTCAGCATTCCATGAGAACCCGGATTGCCAGAATCCGGCAATTGTTGACTTCTTGGGTGTAAATCCAGATTGCTCAGGTCTCTGCTCCTTCAGCAGGTGGCTTCGGATTTGTATTAGAATATGGGCAAAGACCTTGCCTGGCACACTGAACAGTGTAATATTATCTTAGTCATTGCAGTTCTGTCTGTTTCCATTCCCTTTCAAGATAAGGGTGACCAGACCCCTTTTCCAGTGAAGAGGAATGGTACCTGTCTGCCATACAGCAATCAGGACCGCATACAAACCGTGGACCATAGACTCACCCCCAGCTTTCAATAGTTCCCCAGGAATGCCACAAATACCAGGAGCCTTCCCACTCTTCATCTTAGCCACAGCCTCTCTTACCTCGGCAAGGGAGTGAGGGTGTTCACTGATTGACGGAACAGGCACTGGTGGTTGGACATCCACTGGATAAAGCTGTCCGTTGGGGGCACTGGCCATTTACAACTGCTTAAAGTACTCAGCCCAGCAACCTCCTCGGCGATTCCCCTTTTGTCTCTCCTCATGGAAGTTCTCGTTCTACGAGACAGGGCCCCTGTACTGACCCAGATCTCCATCCCATCTACGCACCCCTATATATATGTTTCAAACCTAACCCGACAATCCAATGCTGTATTACCGTATATCCTAGATGCGTCAGAACTTACCTTAAAATGTTCAAAGATTCACATGGGTGTATACTTATTATGGCTGACGACTGTACTACTACCAGCTTACTGATATACATGAGGCATTAATGCAACAGATAAGAACCGAATAACTTTCACCATCTTAGCATCTCATTAACTATTACTATTTGCTAAATAATGTAATACTCTACCCTTGCTATTTATTTATGTATTACCTCCCCAGTTGTTCCTTTTCACACTTTCCAGCACATCCACATCCACATCGACACCACACCGCTCTCTTACTTCCACATTCTTCTGTGTATCCCTCCATTTACCTCCACATGCACTTCTCAAGTGACTAATTTTCACCATTCTCACTCTTGATTTGTGCATATCCAACAACGTCCAAGGAACACCTTGAGATGGTTTGGCCATGTGGTACGTATGGGAAGTGAGAGAATGACTTAGAGAGTGTAAGAGAGTGAGGTGGAGGGACAGAGAGGGAGTCCCAGACCGAGAGTGAGGTGGAAAGATGGAGTTGAGAGGTATATGAGAGAAAGCGGTGTTGGATTGGAAGAGGGGCATCGGCTGACAGAGGACAGAGGTGTATGGGGGCGATTCATTCGCGTCCACCTCTTCGGGGATTATGGTGTCTTGCAATAGATAGATAGATAGACCGTCCCAGTTTTGCATTTTTATTTGTCTATGTGTATGAAAGAGACAGAAGGAAAAGTTGCCTGTAACAAGTGTCCATCCAAAAACTAAAAGAGAGATAGAGAGCCAAATTCAAGGAAGCATTAGAGTCAAAATGTCTGGACACACGGAACTTAAAGCAGTTTAAGTCATAGAATGAGGGAAAGATAGATTGATAGAGAGAGTTCCAGAGTATATTTGTTGAGTGGAAGAAAGACTGGGAAAATCGGTTTACTCCAGGGTTAGAGAGATTGGCAGAATATGGGTGAGATTGTGTTGAGTGCCACCTACTCTCTGTAACGGAAGAGGTATACACTGACAAAGAACTGAAGAACACTGAGTATTGTTGTATCGGTAGAAGAGTGAGAGAGATGCAAAATTGCAGTATATAGAGAGAGATGGTAGAGAATTAGTAAGAGGAGTTGAGTTGATATGACGAAATGCTTTTGACTCTACCATTTCGAAAAGTGCGATATGGGTGAAACCTCCCCACACATCATGTGAACAGTACTTAATATATGGGTGCACAGTGTCCCTGTACAGATCAAGAAGCAGTGCAGGGATACAGAACCCACAGAGACGGTCGAAAACACCTAATTGCTGGGAAGCTGTTTGAGGAAGAGTGATAATAATATGGGCTTTCCAAGAAAGGTCAGAAGAAAAAGATATAAGAATTTTTAGAAAAGACGAAGGGTTGATTTGTGTGTTGAAGACTGAGGAATAGTTGTGTGGAAGACTGTAATTGGTAGATAGATGGAGAAATTGGATTTCGGAAGCATTGAAGGGAACAAGATTTTCTCTGCCCAAATGGAAAATAGTTGATAAATCAGAAGATAGGTGTACTATGACCTCATCACATGAGGTTAGAAGTAACTGCATGGTGGGTCATTGCGGAAAGCTAGTTGAATAGTTTAAGGTAGTGTCATCGTCATATGAGTAGAGAGGACTAGAGGTACAGTTTAAATCATTAATGATATTAGAAATAGAAGTGGAGATAGGAGAGGACCCTGAGGAAGACCAGAAATGATAGGTAGAGGAAGTGAGCGATGACCATCCACAACTGCAGCTATGGAAGAGTCAGAAAGGAAATTGGAGATAAAGGCACAGTCAAAAGAATAAAAACCAAAGGATGGTGGTATAGAAACCAGGGATTTATGCCAGACTATCAAAGGTTTTGGATATGTCTAGTGCAATAGAAATGGTCTCACTGAAGTCCCGAAAGGAGGATGACCAAGAGTTAGACAGATATGAAAGGAGAACAGAGCAGCCCTAAAGGAAATCATACTGGCAATCAGAATGTAAGTTATGGGACGAGAAATGCTTAAGAAAATTTGAATTAAGAATATATTTATGACTATAGAGATGAATGAGAGCAATTAGACGATAGTTGGAGGGTTGAGAGCGGTAATCCTTCTCCGGGACAGGTTGAATGAGAGCAAACTTCCAGCTAGAACCCTCCCCCCCCCCCCACACACACACACACACACACTAGGCCTACACTAAACATCTCCATGGTAGATGGGATTACCTTTAGCCCTATAATAAAGATCTCCCCTGACAATCTTCCCCTGAAGCTGGCCCCGGCCCCGGATTAAAAGGTAGTATAAATATAATCAAGGTTTTGCACAGTAGATTGGGGCATGGAAATGTAGAAAAAAGTGTTGTATTCCCATGTACAGTATGCAGAAAAGGGGTGGACACAAAGTTGATACATTTGTATGTATAGTATGCAAAGATGAGCTCGTATTGAATGACTGGCTCGAGACTGTGAACTTTGGCAATGAGTTGCTGGAGATGGTGAACAAGTTTTACTACTTGGGAGATACCATCTCTGCCGTTGGTGGGACTGAGGCCACCACTATCGCCAGAATTAGAAGTGGCTGAGGAAAGTTCAGAGACCTGTTGCCAATTCTAACCACTAGTAGACTCCCTCTCCCCTTGAAAGGAAAGGTGTATGCTTCATGTATAAGTGCAATGACCAATGCTTCAGAAACATGGTCTGTAAAAGTGAATGATATCAGCAGAGTGGAACGTTACAAGATGAGAATGGTGAGATGGATGTGTGGGAAAAAACTTCAAGAAAGGATATCTAATGAAGAACTGAGGAGACGGTTAGATTCTGATCTTGAATTAAAATCCTGACAAGTGAGGCAGCTCTCAATAGGGCTGACGGGAGCACTGCCATTAGGACGTGAACCGCACTTCGTGTGGAGCCCTCTGTCTTTAAAGTTATGTATATATTTATTCATTTATGTAAGTATGCCAGATGACTTAATCCCTAAAAGGGTGGCTACAAACAAATCTCCTCCAGGTCACCCTGTAACTCCACAAGCTCCTGTTAGATAACCAATTTTGACTTCTCACACTCTCGAATTGTATCTTTCTCGCAACGTCCACACTTCATTTCCATAATTATGTCAATGTGGGGACTTCAATACACATGCAGTGACCTCTTTACTTCCATATTAACCGCTATTCCTTATCACCTTCCTCAGTGTACCTTTAACCATTCTGCCCTGCTGCACTCTGTCTTGTATCTCCCTCTCCTGCCTTCCATCTTTACTCAACACACTGCCTAGATACTTGAAGGATACAGCTCCCACCCAGTGTCACATAAAAGCAATGTATTGTCCACAAATAACAGCAAAGGCGATTTCCACTCATTTCCCTCTTGTATTAATGTTCCTCCTATTAACGAGGAAGTAAAATTGCTGGTGAAGTTTTTGGCTAGAGGCCATAAAGACTGGGAAGACCTAAAGTTTGAAAGTTCCATACTTTTGTTATTGATAAAAGAAATTTTGGCAAGTTGAATGAAAATACTCTCTGAAATTGATTTGAGACATATAGGGTGCATAGTCCATGAGCACCACCTTCGGCTATATGGGCACGTGGCCCACCTCTCTGAAGTTGATCCTGATTATTTGATGCTATTAAGGGAGCCCACCTCGTTTTGTTTTCTCTTTCTCTTCCTCTCTCTTTGGCTTGTATCCATTCGGCCCCATTCAGCCTACTGTTTGAAGACGTTTACCCCATCCAGGAGTCAATATTTTTCTGGCGATCGGTAGCGAGCCAGCATATATATAGTTTTGTTTTGACAGCAAGCAAAATATGTACATTTTTTGATAGAAACATTTCTCCAGCGAAGCCGGATTTCTCCATACAATGCTGGCTCGCTATCGCTCGCCAGGAAGAAATCAACTCCTGGATGGGTATAAACGTCTTAAAACAGTTGGCTGAATGGGGCCGAATGGATACAAGCCATGGAAAGAGAGAAAAGGAGAGAAAGATAAAATAAGCCGGTGACCCCCCTTAAGGGTGACAACCCTGAGTGGCGGAGACCTTGGGGATGATCACGTGACTCATGGTTGAGGAGAGTTGATTTATTGATTGGTAAAGTTAGTTTACAACAATGAATCGTAGGTGAACGCTATATTAGGTTTCAACTCTTACACACTTTTGTACTTCTTGTGGAAAGCAAATTGTCAATTTAACTTGTTGTAGTATTATACAACCATACAGTATACAGTATGTTATTTAACTTGTTGTAGTATTATACAACCATACAGTATACAGTATGTTATTTAACTTGTTGTTGTATTATACAACCATACAGTATACAGTATGTTATTTAACTTGTTGTTGTATTATACAACCATACAGTATACAGTATGTTATTTAACTTGTTGTTGTATTATACAACCATACAGTATACAGTATGTTATTTAACTTGTTGTTGTATTATATACAACCATACAGTATACAGTATGTTATTTAACTTGTTGTTGTATTATACAACCATACAGTATACAGTATGTTATTTAACTTGTTGTTGTATTATACAACCATACAGTATACAGTATGTTATTTAACTTTCTTCAAGATTTCGAATAGTTTTCTACACAAACATATATCAAGAAAAGTGTTCTACACAAAAATATATCAATTATGAAATTAAAACAATTGAAACAATGGAATTAGGAGCGTCAATCTCACTCAGCCAGTCATTAGAAAGTACTAATGTATTTGCTATAGACAATCTAAAGTAAATTTCAGAAAGAGATAGCGATAGGGGTAAATTGCTATAATTACATATAATGAGAATTGAACACGTATTTAATGTGTCTATTAGGGCAGTGCATGAGCAATATATATTTATATATATATAATATTATTTCATTTTTGATATGCACAAATAAAAAAACTTGCCGTACTTATTTCATTACTGAATATTTTGAAACCAAATGATTAGGTACACAAATACGGGGAATTAATGTTTGATGTAGTCTTAAGGCAGCCCGCCCCTAATATTCCCCACCTGAAATAAGTAAATGTTGGTAATTATTGTATGCATCCCTTCCGATCCTGGGAATGTACAGTTAGCCACATAAGTTCTGTTCTTCGTTGGGATCTTATGTATGAAAGTAACAGTACGAATGAACTGCGAGTGTGGTTTATTTGAATTATCAGTTAACTAATCGGATGAGATAACCACTGCATAAAGAAGCTACACTCGTATATCAAACATGTGCATTATATGTCTATTCAAATTATCACTGAGGGGAACAGAACTTTGTGGCAAACTGTACGCGTGACAGAAATATCTACAATACTTAAAGGGGGTAGTGCTTGTTTTTGTATATTCAGTTATTAATTTATTTTTTAGTTTCCTTGCAAGACTTCCATCAAGCTTAAAACAAAAAAACCTAGACCCCTTTTAAGATAAACTTGTATATTTTTCGGTAGAAAATTTTCCAGGACGAAGGCCGCTTCCTTCTAAATTACAGGCTTGTTATCGCTCACTAGGAAAGAATCGACACCTAAATGACACGAAAGAACATAACATAAGAACATAAGAACATAAGAAAATGGGAGTCTGCAGAAAGCCGATTGGCCTACACAAGGCAGATCCCTGTCACACCCAACCCTAATTATAAGTCCAGCTTAAAAACACCATTAGGACATACCTCACCGAAACGGTCAGAGGTCAGAAAAACGGGGATCTGCAGATCCCCACACCAGGGCCACACCTGACAGATCACCCTCACACCCAACCCATCTCGTCCATATGCCTATCTAATTGTATCTTAAAGCTCCCTATTGTTCTTGATCCCACTATAGCACTTGGTAGCCTATTCCACCTATCTACAACTCTGTTACCAAACCAATATTTGCCTAGGCCTATATCTTTCTTGAAACGAAATTTATCTAATTTGAAACCATTTGTACGAGTTCTTTCGCTAGCACTGAGCTTTAGTACATTTTTCATGTCCCCTTTATTAATCCCACTAACCCACTTGAATACCTCTATCATGTCCCCTCTAACTCTGCGTCTCTCTAACTAACGAATGTAAGCCTAATTTCTTCAACCTTTCTTTATACGGAAGATTTCAAATATTATGGATAATTTGTCATTCTACGTTGTACTCTCTCCAATGAATCTATGTCCATTCTGTAATAAGGACACCAAAATTGAACAGCATAATCCATATGGGGTCTCACTAATGACAAGTAAAGTTTTAAGATAACATCAGCAGTTCTGTTACTCACACTCCTAGAGATGAACCCGAGAATCCTGTTTGCCTTGTATCGAACGCTTATACACTGTGTTCTAGGCTTCAAATAATTGCTAACAAACACACCTAGATCTTTCTCACAATTCGAGTTTTCTAATTCCACATTAGCTAGTTTATATTTAACATTTGTATGCATCTTCCCTATCGTTAATACCTTGAATTTGTCAATGTTAAACTTCATCTGCCAATTTACTGACCATTCGTGTAAGGTATATAGATCCCTTTGGAGGCACTCTATATCTCTATCTGAATCATTTGTTCTCCCCATTTTGGTATCGTCTGCAAATTTACTTATCCTACTAGTTATACCTAAATCAAGGTCATTTATGTATATAACAAACAACAGAGGACCTAATACAGATCCCTGGGGGACACCAATTTTGACTGCTCCCCATTCTGACTTCGTACCATTTATGCTGACTCTCTGCTTCCTACCAATTAGCCATGACCTAATCCATCCCAACAACGCCCCACCTATTCTATGCGCCTCAACCTTTCTCATCAATCTCTCATGGGGGACTCTGTCGAAAGCTTTACTGCTTTAAAGCTTTAAAGCTTTACTGAAAGGTCTTAATATTGACTAAGAAATGGGGCGAAAGGTCTCAAATTCGCCAAACTAATGGAACGAACGACTTAAAATATTAAAACTAATATGCTAAACATGAGGGAGAAGGAAGTCCATAAAAAGCGACTACCTCCCCCTTAAATAACCACCCTCACTCACATTGTGTAGGCATCATTCCGGGTCCTAAACCGGTTGTGGGGGTACAGTTGCCAACACGTGAACCTGGTACCATCCCCTGCAGTGAAAGGTGCTACGAGTTTATAGAATAATTCTGACACGCTCATGAAATATTTTGAATGATTTCCTTTAACACTAGATTAGCGGGCTAGCGGTTTATTTATATGTACCGCCCAGCGGGGTGTTTTTAGCCAAAATAGGGCTGTTTACGTGATCATTTTCATGCCTAAATAAGACACAGAGCGTAAAACAAGTATATATCCCTGAAAGGGCATAAACAGAGCTTTCCAATGACACCATAACGATCCTTTTATGACGGCTAGTTTTCTTGCAACAACCGCGCAACGCGAGTGCAAAAAGCATGTAATTCGGTACTTTCCCCATACAATTCAGTATGTAGCGAGTGAGAGAGGGAGGGAGGAGGTGGGATTCATGTCAGTAGGTTCGCCGCGGTGGTCTGGAGCAGTCATACGCTCGCTACTCTCCAGCCACCACTTGTCTCTCTCTCTCAGCAACATTACGTGCTGAAATTGCCACACGACCAATGTCGCGCGCCGCCAGATAGTCCAGATTTATTATACTCGACTTATGTTGCGCGCCGACACTTAGGGGTTAAACAAATTCCCGAGTCGGATTTCTGGTTATGGGAGAATCATATGCTTTCATTAGTTTATTCTAGTGCATTGGGGTTTGTAATGGAGGATTAATGTTAAGAACGGGGTGTTCCTTAATTCGATGTTGACTGTTCCTCTTAAAGTAGGGTATACTCGAATACCATAGTCTCTAGCCCACTCATACTCATTCGTGGATTTCACCTACTTCCAATTATGAAAGTGTATCTTTAGAAACGAATTTAAGAATATAATGTTCTATAAATCAATTACAAAAATATATATACCATTGACTGAAATGCAAGTTTTGTTCAAAAAGCAATTCAGATGGTTATAATTGCATAAAGTAAAACATGAGGGTCCACGACTATCGATGAGTGGGTTAGAGAATATGGTATCCGAGTGCAGCAGTTGGGTGTGCAGGCGAGAGTATGATTGGCTTAACCCTTAAAGAGCGGCAGCGGAGTCCGCCTCCAATTTGCAGCAAGTTAGGAGCATTATTAAGGCTTTTAAAGGGTTAAAATCGAGTGCAAATGGCCGGGAGCGCAGCGGGCCAGACAGCCGACTCCCAGGGCTTACCGCCACCCATTAACTCATGTTCACTGTGTTCTCGAGAGGCCGGCAGTGTAGCCAGTAGTGAGCATAGCTGGGAAAAATATGCCGCTATACGCTAAACTCCCATGTTACTGGTATCACTGTATGAGAAACTTGAGTGCTACGTAGTTCGTTCTGGTCTCATTTTGAAGCTTTTAGCGCCTAGTTTTTTGCTGAATAAATTTCTGTTAATGCAGATACTTGATTTATCATTCAGGAGGGCCTGAATATGCCCAAATAAGCCCAAAAAACCCCGCTAGACAAGGGTTAAGACAATCATTTATAACCCCCCCCCCTTTATATACAAACTGTTCATTAGACAATCCCAGTGGCTTTAAGTGGGTAGTGTTTGCTTTTTGGACTATACATTTATCATTTTATTATAGACCTATATTTGAGTTTCCTTGCTAGACCTCCATCAAGCTTTCTTAATATATTTACAAAGAAATGAGGCGAAAAGTCTCAAAACTGTCAAACTAACGGAACGAACGTCTTAAAAATTCAAAACTAATAGGCTAAACATGAGGGAGAAGGGGGTCCAGAAAAAATGACTACCTCCCGCTTAAAGCGATAAGTTGAAGTATTTTTATACTATACAGTATAGTGTGTATTATATATATATATATATATATATATATATATATATATATATACCGGTATAGAGTATATATTTATATATTATGTATTTAAAGAACAATATTGGTACTCCACATAAATAGCCACAATATCAATGTAAATATAGGGTGAGGTAATGGATCTTCTGGAGCCAACTGTACCAAAACTGTGAAAAAGTCGTATATAATCACCATAACGTGTTAAGCCATGGTATTACTGTGAATGAATGGTATTTTACACCTTTGAAAAACACTATCACAACAAGCATGCACATAAATTCACCACCAAACTCTAAATGTAACAAGTCCAAGCGGACTATAGATCCGCCCGGCCATGTTAACTCAAAGGCATGTGGCGCGACGCACAGGGCAAAATTGAAAAAAGGGCTCCGTTACGGCCTAGAGGATAGATCAGAGTATACAGTATGCATGAGAAAAATAATTAAATTTGGTTCAGTAATTACCGAGAAATAGCACTCTTTAATAAGCGTCGCCCTAACAACAACAACAACAATAATAGCAACAAAGACATTATTAAACCCTGGTGGTCCTTCGCTTCGGTCACGTACCAAATAACTCCGAGAGAGACGAAATATTCCCTTCACCAATCCCACCATATATACATTCTTAGGAAAGGCGTAGAGGGGAAGATGTTAATAAAAATAAAATAAAAAATAAAATCAAGGAAATCCCACTCCTGCCTCTCCCCCCCCCCCCCCCCCCCCAGCAAGTTAGGGCATGAGGGTCGCCACCCGCCGGGAAGGCACCTTAAATTTGGCGGGGGGATTTTTAAGGGGGAATGGCTTTTTTTATGGCCCCCCCCTTTTTCTTCATGTTTAGCCCCATTAGTTTTCAGATTGTATGACGCTCGGCACATTAGTTTCGCTATTTCAAGACCTTTCTCCCCATTTCTTTGTCAATATTAAGATTTGTTCGTGTCATTTAGGTGTTGATTTTTTCCTGGCGAGCGATAGCGAGCCTGTATTTCTAGAGGAAACGGCCTTCGGCTAGGACATTATTCTATCGAAAAAGTGTACAAATGTAGCTTGAAGGAGGGTCTTAGGGGGGGGGGGGGGTTAAGCTTGGTGGAGGTCTAGGGAGGAAGCTATAAAGATGATAAAACAAAATTATAAAAAGATACATAAATGAGTCAATAAATACACCTCCCCCCCCCCCCCTACCCCCTTAAACCACATTTCAGCCCCTTCAACATAACCAGCCACGACCCCTCCACACAGTTCACACATTCAGGTTCACCACGACATTACCGGTCCCATCCTTTTTCATTCTATGCCGACTACTATTAAACGAGTTTATTCAGTTTAAGAAGGGCCTCCAGCAATTAACATGCTTCGAACTATGTTAATTAACCGTTTTTACTACCACAGCTCCTTCTTAAGCTGCACACAATCGTCTAAATATAACTATGATAAGATAAAATAAATAGACGTCGCCGGTACAAAAGGGGTTAATATCGTTGTATTGTATAATACTCAGGTACTTTATCCCATAGCTGGGGTTGGCCGACGTGAGACAGAGCCCAAACAGAAACAACATTTCACATTCCTATTATTAGGGTCCAGAACCACTTTCGCGTTCCCTAGCCCCTTTCTCTGTCTCATATCAATATTATTGTACAGCCAACAATTGATTATCTACCTCATCTTCAGTACACATAGATTACACATAGATTATATCTTTGGCAGTACTTCTTTGATTTCCCATGGAATGACTTTTGCTTCCGTGGCGGGGGACCCTCGGAGAGTGCTGAACGCATTACCGAGGTAATCCTCTTGGGCATAGAAGCATACATTCCATTTTCTTTCTCTCAGTGTAATGCAAAAAAATCTTGGTTTACGCACGCTTGTTCTACTGCTGTCCGCAACAAGGAGGAAGCATTCAAACGGAACTGACGCCTTAAAACTCACAAATCTCATTCTTCCTATGTTTCTGCCTGGAATCAAGCCAAATCTGTTCTTCGACTTGCCAAGCACTCTTTCATCAATAATAAATGCACTGAACTATCCAACTCTAGCTCTTCCCAAACTTTCTGGCATCTAGCCAAAGACCTCTCCAACAATTTTACTTCCTCGTCTTTCCCTCCCTTTTTCCACTCTGATGGCACAATCATCACTTCTTCCTCTGACAAAGCTGAACTCTTTGCTCAAACTTTTGCTAGAAACTCCACCTTGGATGATTCCGGTGCTATTCCTCCCTCTCTACCCCCTCTCTCCTACTTATGCCTAATATCCTAATCTCTTCTAAAGTTGTACGTTCTACCCTCTCTGGGCTTAATTCTAAGAAGGCGTGCGGTCCGGACAGTGTTCCTCCTGTTGTACTAAAAAACTGTGCTTCCGTGCTGACTCCCTGCCTAGGCAAACTCTTTTGTCTCTGTCTCTCATCTAACGTCTTCCCTTCTTGCTGGAAGTTTGCTCTCATTTGTTACATTGCATCATTTCTATCTGGACAAAATAAGATAGTTATCAGTAATAACCGAGTTTATTTTTATTTATATATTTATTTTGTTCTATGTGAGTGAGGTAGACAAAAGGCAGAACTGCCTGTAGCGAATGCCTCCCCAAGAGTTGACAGAGTGACCAAAATCAAGATACGTTTAAGCCAAAATGTCTGGACACACAGAGTTTAAAGCAATTTAAGTCATAGGAAGAGGGAAAGACTGATTCTAGGGAGAGAGTTCCAGAGCTCAGCTGTTGAATAGAAGAAAGACTGAGAAAAACGTTTCACTCTTGGGTTGGAGAGTTGTACAGAGTAGGGGTGGGATTGTGTTGCAAGACGGGTGCTACATGTTCTACGAATAGGGGGTGGTAGACACTGAGAGAGCTCTGAGGAACAATGATCATTGTAATAACGGTAGAATAGTGAGAGAGATGCAACATTGCGGCGAAGAGAGAGAGATTGCAGGGAATTGGTGAGTGGACGTGAAGGCTTTCTTTTCTACTTTGTCTAAAAGTGCTGTGTGAGAAGTTCCTCCCCACACGTGTGAACAATACTCAATACATGGACGCACTGTGCCCCTGCACAGAGCAAGAAGCTGCGCAGGGGTAAAGAACCCCTGGAGGCGGTTGAGCACACCCAGCTTCTGGGAAGCTCTTTTAGCTAGAGTTAAGTCATTCTTGTAATATTTGTGTAGAGCATATGCATTTTGTAATATAGCTGTAGTGCATATGAGTTTGGTAAATATATTTATAGTTAAGATATTCTGTTTTCTAGAATTCGAGGTTGTATTCTACACTGTAAAAATCTAGGGTCTATAAAGGGCATGACAAAAATTATATAATAGCATTGGGTATAATGATAGTGATTTACCTTTCTAACTGTCTTGATAGCGTAATGCTTAGTGTGCTGAATTTCGGTGCGAGTATCCTAGGTACGAGTCCTTGGAGTACAACATGTATTCATTACTGTCATTTATTTCATTAGTTAGGTATATTTGTAATTCAATTAGTGGGTTGGTGAAAACAAATATGAATAAGCTAGATTTATTACCACCATTAATACACTTCTAAATGAGTAAATTGCTATGGACAATTTAAATAACTGTTCATACCCATATTTGTTTATGAAGTATATTTGCATTATCAGAAGGCAGAAAAGATTGGCGGTCACGACCCCAACAGACACTAACAGAGTCAAGGTTTTATTTATAAACAGCAAACTGGTTGTGAGAAGGATGACACAACCTCGCTACCTGAGACCAATGATTACCTAACTCATATTCATATTCGATAGACAGAGGTAACAATAATTGTGTTTACTTTATGTTCATTAAAGAAATAACCAAACCCGGAACACAGGTGCTTCTGAAGGCAGGTAAATGCCTTCCCAACCACCTGTGACCGGAACCTGGCCAAATAGGTCAATATTACGGTACACAGTTTAATGAGAAAAAATAAATAAAAAAAATCAAATATTAGAAAACAATATTTCCTTGAATAAAAACATCAGTTGAGGAGGAGCACTTTATTAACAACATTTCCCAGATAGCTTCTTCAGGTCACTGACCTGAAGAAGCTATCTGGGAAATGTTGACATTAAAGTGACCTTCCTCAAATGTTGTTTGTATCCATTCTGTCAACTTTTCGAAGTTCATGATTGTTAACAATATTGTCATGCCTCATCCTCAGTAGAGAGACAATTGATAATATTTACATTTTTGTAATCGTTAGAGAAAGATTCTATTTTATATACTCAGGCCCTCTCCCCACTTTTCATATTTATTTCTTCTTCTATATAAATCAAAATTCTTTAGCATTAACAATAACAACACCAAACAGCTATATAGAAAGATAAAACAACTGCTAAAATTTACGTTCACTATAGCAAGACGGAAATCTTTAGCAGCCATCAACCACAGCAGAGAGTAGAAAGGTTCGAGGTTATACTTTCAACCAAGAGGCTGGTTAAGGAGGGATCACGCAATTAACATACCCACCTCGCTTTTTTTTTCTCTTTCTCTCCCTCTCTCTTTGGCTTCTTTCCATTCGGCCTCATTCAGCCTAATGTTTTAAGACGTTTACGTTTACCCACATCCAGGTGTCAACATGTTCCTGGCGAGCGGTAGCGAGCCAGCATATATATATTTTTGTTTTGACAGCAAGCTAAATTTGTAAATTTGTCTATAGAAAAATGTCTCCGGCGAAGCCGTTTACTCCATACAATGCTGGCTCGCTTTCGCTCGCCAGGAAGAAATCGACACCTGGATGGGGATAAACATCTTAAAACAGTTGGGTGAATGGGGCCGAATGGATACAAGCCAGAGAAAGAGAGAAAAGGAGTGAGAGATAAAAAAAACGGTGACCCCCCTTAACCTACCTAACAACAATAAATAATATTAGCAATTCTATTCCTGCATGTTTTTGTGTGTGTGTGTTTTTTGGTTTGTTTTGTTCTTCATTTGGGGAATTCCTTTCTTCTTTGAATCCTGTATATAAACTATTTCTTTATTCTACAAAGTAATTTGCCTCTAATTATGTTTTATCTCTCATATCTACCTTGACAATAGGCACTAATATTTTGTACTCATTACAAAATATTAAAATTAAATAATATGCATTGAGCAGCAGTGAAAAGGTAAATATAACGGTATTCACTTGTGTGTGTTTATTTATAAATATAACTTACCATTGTTTAGCACTCAATTATATATTGCATCAACATTCTGTTTACTGTTCTTTATGTATTTAATTAAGATATATATATATATATATATATATATATATACGGTATATACAGTATATATATATATATATATATATATATATATATATATATATATATATATATATATATATATATATATATATATATATATATATATATATATATATATATATATATATATATATATATATATATATATATATAATGTATATATGTTATGAGAGATAATAGGAAAACTAAATGATTTGCACTACCAAATTGATCTTCAAATGAGAGACGGCAAAAAATTTCAGCTTCTGGGTAAACAGGATATAAAAAATAATACCGGTATAACAATAACTGCAAAACTCATCTTCGCTACAGAAATATTACAAGAACAACTTAAGGGGAGATGGGTCGTATTTATTTGCTAATGCATGTATATTTTTATTATATTATTAGTTTCCTCCCTAGACCTCCAAAAAAAAAAAAAAAAAAAAATGCCGCCCAAGACCCTCTTTCAAGATAAATTTGTAAATTTTTCGATAGAAAAATTTCCCGGCTACAGGCCGGTATCTAAAATTACAGGCTCGCTATCACTCGCCAGGTAAAATAAATCGACACCTAAATGACACGAAAAGTCTTAATATTGGCACAAAAATGGGGCGAAAGGTCTTAAAATCGCCAAGCTAATGGTCCGAAAGTCATCAAATCTGAAAACAAATGAGGCTAAACTTGAGGAAGAAGGCGTCAAGAAAAACGACCCATCTCCCCTTAACCCAAGGAATAACTAAGGCCAGAGTCACACGCGCGGTTGTATCCGATAATTTGAATCAGAGTCCGGTGTGGTGTCCCGAGTTCGAATCTCAGGAGGACCATATACTTTCATTAGTTTATTCAAGTGCATTGAGGTTTGTAATTGATGATTAATATTAAGAATGGTGTGTTACATAATGCACAAAACTTAACCACTAAGCTCAACGACGCATTTTTGTCATATGTTCTGGCTGTTATATGAGACGCTTTTATTCAGATTAGAAAGGGTATATGGAAGTCAGGGGTTGGATTGAGATAGTCTTCACCTTTTTAACGTCCACAGATCCTTTCTAAGCTGTATACAATCGTCTAATGATAGCCACAATAAACCATCGAAATGCGTCATGATCATCAGGGGTTAGTCGGAGATGTTTTAGTATTTTGATCATTGAATCATGTTTCAAGGTCTCTGGTGTTGATTTTAAGGGTCAGGTAGTTGCTTTTTCTCCCTCATGTTTAAACCCATTAGCTTTGAGATTTTAAGATGTCGCGAGCCTGTAAATTTATGAGGAAAAAATAGACAGCTAATTGGCACGAAAGGTCTTAATATTGACAAAGATATGAGGCGAAAGGTATTAAAATCACCAAACTAACGTAACGAAAGTCTAAAAATCTCAAACCTAATATGATAAACATGAGGGAGAAGGGGGTCCATAAAAAGCGACTACCTCCCCCTTATCTACACCTAAGGAACCTGAAGAAACCTGACCAGCATATATTGACTACAGAGTGAGTATTAGCGGCCATGATCCCTACACCTAGGTTAACCCTATTTAGTTCGGGGGAAGTCTGTGTAGGCCAACGCTGTTTCGCTCCATTACTTTTGGAAATTTCGAGACTTTTCACTCCATTAGTTTGGTGATAATAAGACGCTTCATGCCATTCCGGTGTCGATTTATGTTTGGGTGGGCGATAGCGACCCTGTAACTTTGAAAAAAAATCGGCCTTACATTGTAATATCGAAAAATTTACAAAATTATCTTGAAAGGGGTCTAGGGGGTATTTTTCAAATCTTGATGGAGGTCTAGCCATGAAACTATAAAATAAATAAGTAAATATATAAATCGACCAAAAACTAATCACTACCCCCTTAATAGTTCAAAAATAACAGCCTCACAATAACATAATAATAGTACAAAGATAACACAGCCCCACAATAACATAATAACAGTACAAAGATAACACAGCCTCACAATAACAATAATAGTACAAAGATAACACAGCCCCACAATAACATAATAATAGTACAAAGATAACACAGCCTCACAATAACATAATAATAGTACAAAGATAACACAGCCTCACAATAACATAATAATAGTACAAAGATAACACAGCCCCACAATAACATAATAATAGTACAGAGATAACACAGCCCCACAATAACATAATAAGAGTTCAAAGATAACACAGCCTCACAATAACATAATAGTACAAAGATAACACAGCCTCACAATAACATAATAATAGTTCAAAGATAACACAGCCTCACAATAACACATAATAATAGTACAAAGATAACACAGCCCCACAATAACATAATAATAGTTCAAAGATAACACAGCCTCACAATAACACATAATAATAGTGCAAAGATAACACAGCCCCACAATAACATAATAATAGTACAAAGATAACACAGCCTCACAATAACATAATAATAGTACAAAGATAACACAGCCCCACAATAACATAATAATAGTTCAAAGATAACACAGCCTCAAAATAACATAATAATAGTACAGAGATAACACAGCCTCACAATAACATAATAATAGTTCTAAGATAACACAGCCTCACATTAACATAATAATAGTACAAAGATAACACAGCCTCACAATAACATAATAATAGTACAAAGATAACACAGTCCCACAATAACAATAATAGTACTAAGATAACACAGCCCCTCAATAACATAATAATAGTTCAAAGATAACACAGCCTCACAATAACATAATAATAGTACAAAGATAACACAGCCCCACAAAAACATAATAATAGTACAAAGATAACACAGCCCCACAATAACATAATAATAGTTCAAAGATAACACAGCCTCACAATACACATAATAATAGTACAAAGATAACAGCCTCACAATAACATAATAATAGTACAAAGATAACACAGCCTCACAATAACATAATAATAGTACAAAGATAACACAGCCCCACAATAACATAATAATAGTTCAAAGATAACACAGCCTCACAATAACACATAATAATAGTACAAAGATAACACAGCCTCACAATAAATAATAATAGTACTAAGATAACACAGCCTCACAATAACATAATAATAGTACAAAGATAACACAGCCTCACAATAACATAATAATAGTACAAAGATAACACAGCCCCACAATAACATAATAATAGTACTAAGATAACACAGCCCCACAATAACATAATAATAGTACAAAGATAACACAACCCCACAATAACATAATAATAGTACAAAGATATCACAGCCTCACAATAACATAATAATAGTACAAAGATAACACAGCCTCACAATAACATAATAATAGTACAAAGATAAAACAGCCTCACAATAACATAATAATAGTACAAAGATAACACAGCCCCACAATAACATAATAATAGTACTAAGATAACACAGCCCCACAATAACATAATAATAGTACAAAGATAACACAGCCTCACAATAACATAAAAACAGTACAAAGATATCACAGCCTCACAATAACATAGTAATAGTACAAAGATAACACAGCCTCACAATAACATAATAATAGTACAAAGATAACACAGCCTCACAATAACATAATAATAGTACAAAGATAACACAGCCCCACAAACATAATAATAGTTCAAAGATAACACAACCTCACAATAACACATAATAATAGTACAAAGATAACACAGCCTCACAATAAATAATAATAGTACTAAGATAACACAGCCTCACAATAACATAATAATAGTACAAAGATAACACAGCCTCACAATAACATAATAATAGTACAAAGATAACACAGCCCCACAATAACATAATAATAGTACTAAGATAACACAGCCCCACAATAACATAATAATAGTACAAAGATAACACAACCTCACAATAACATAATAATAGTACAAAGATATCACAGCCTCACAATAACATAATAATAGTACAAAGATAACACAGCCTCACAATAACATAATAATAGTACAAAGATAAAACAGCCTCACAATAACATAATAATAGTACAAAGATAACACAGCCCCACAATAACATAATAATAGTACTAAGATAACACAGCCCACAATAACATAATAATAGTACAAATATAACACAGCCTCACAATAACATAATACCAGTACAAAGATATCACAGCCTCACAATAACATAGTAATAGTACAAAGATAACACAGCCTCACAATAACATAATAATAGTACACAGATAACACAGCCTCACAATAACATAATAATAGTACAAAGATAACACAGCCCCACAAACATAATAATAGTACAAAGATAACACAGCCCACAATAACATAATACTAGTACAAAGATAAAACAGCCCCACAATTACATAATAATAGCACAAAGATAACACAGACTCACAATAACATAATAATAGTACTAAGATAACACAGCCTCACAATACCATAATAATAGTACAAAGATAACACAGCCTCACAGTAACATAATAATAGTAAAAAGATAACACAGCCTCACAATAACATAATAATAGTACTAAGATAACACAGCCTCACAATAACATAATAATAGTACAAAGATAACACAGCATCACAATAACATAATAATAGTACAAAGATAACACAGCCTCACAATAACATAATAATAGTACAAAGATAACACAGCCTCACAATAACATAATAATAGTAAAAAGATAACACAGCCTCACAATAACATAATAATAGTACAGAGATAACACAGCCTCACAATAACATAATAATAGTACAAAGATAACACAGCCCCACAATAACATAATAATAGTACAAAGATAACACAGCCCCACAATAACATAATAATAATACAAAGATAACACAGCCTCACAATAACATAATAATAGTACAAAGATAACACAGCCTCACAATAACATAATAATAGTACAGAGATAACACAGCCTCACAATAACATAATAGTACAAAGATAACACAGCCTCACAATAACATAATAATAGTACAAAGATAACACAGCCCCACAATAACATAATAACAGTACAAAGATAACACAGCCGCACAATAACAATAATAGTACAAAGATAACACAGCCCCACAATAACATAATAATAGTACAAAGATAACACAGCCTCACAATAACATAATAATAGTACAAAGATAACACAGCCTCACAATAACATAATAATAGTACAAAGATAACACAGCCCCACAATAACATAATAATAGTACAGAGATAACACAGCCCCACAATAACATAATAAGAGTTCAAAGATAACACAGCCTCACAATAACATAATAGTACAAAGATAACACAGCCTCACAATAACATAATAATAGTTCAAAGATAACACAGCCTCACAATAACACATAATAGTACAAAGATAACACAGCCCCACAATAACATAATAATAGTTCAAAGATAACACAGCCTCACAATAACACATAATAATAGTGCAAAGATAACACAGCCCCACAATAACATAATAATAGTACAAAGATAACACAGCCTCACAATAACATAATAATAGTACAAAGATAACACAGCCCCACAATAACATAATAATAGTTCAAAGATAACACAGCCTCAAAATAACATAATAATAGTACAGAGATAACACAGCCTCACAATAACATAATAATAGTTCTAAGATAACACAGCCTCACATTAACATAATAGTACAAAGATAACACAGCCTCACAATAACATAATAATAGTACAAAGATAACACAGTCCCACAATAACAATAATAGTACTAAGATAACACAGCCCCTCAATAACATAATAATAGTTCAAAGATAACACAGCCTCACAATAACATAATAATAGTACAAAGATAACACAGCCCCACAAAAACATAATAATAGTACAAAGATAACACAGCCCCACAATAACATAATAATAGTTCAAAGATAACACAGCCTCACAATAACACATAATAATAGTACAAAGATAACAGCCTCACAATAACATAATAATAGTACAAAGATAACACAGCCTCACAATAACATAATAATAGTACAAAGATAACACAGCCCCACAATAACATAATAATAGTTCAAAGATAACACAGCCTCACAATAACATAATAATAGTACAAAGATAACACAGCCTCACAATAAATAATAATAGTACTAAGATAACACAGCCTCACAATAACATAATAATAGTACAAAGATAACACAGCCTCACAATAACATAATAGTACAAAGATAACACAGCCCCACAATAACATAATAATAGTACTAAGATAACACAGCCCCACAATAACATAATAATAGTACAAAGATAACACAACCCCACAATAACATAATAATAGTACAAAGATATCACAGCCTCACAATAACATAATAATAGTACAAAGATAACACAGCCTCACAATAACATAATAATAGTACAAAGATAAAACAGCCTCACAATAACATAATAATAGTACAAAGATAACACAGCCCCACAATAACATAATAATAGTACTAAGATAACACAGCCCCACAATAACATAATAATAGTACAAAGATAACACAGCCTCACAATAACATAAAAACAGTACAAAGATATCACAGCCTCACAATAACATAGTAATAGTACAAAGATAACACAGCCTCACAATAACATAATAATAGTACAAAGATAACACAGCCTCACAATAACATAATAATAGTACAAAGATAACACAGCCCCACAAACATAATAATAGTTCAAAGATAACACAACCTCACAATAACACATAATAATAGTACAAAGATAACACAGCCTCACAATAAATAATAATAGTACTAAGATAACACAGCCTCACAATAACATAATAATAGTACAAAGATAACACAGCCTCACAATAACATAATAATAGTACAAAGATAACACAGCCCCACAATAACATAATAATAGTACTAAGATAACACAGCCCCACAATAACATAATAATAGTACAAAGATAACACAACCTCACAATAACATAATAATAGTACAAAGATATCACAGCCTCACAATAACATAATAATAGTACAAAGATAACACAGCCTCACAATAACATAATAATAGTACAAAGATAAAACAGCCTCACAATAACATAATAATAGTACAAAGATAACACAGCCCCACAATAACATAATAATAGTACTAAGATAACACAGCCCCACAATAACATAATAATAGTACAAATATAACACAGCCTCACAATAACATAATACCAGTACAAAGATATCACAGCCTCACAATAACATAGTAATAGTACAAAGATAACACAGCCTCACAATAACATAATAATAGTACAAAGATAACACAGCCTCACAATAACATAATAATAGTACAAAGATAACACAGCCCCACAAACATAATAATAGTACAAAGATAACACAGCCCACAATAACATAATACTAGTACAAAGATAAAACAGCCCCACAATTACATAATAATAGCACAAAGATAACACAGACTCACAATAACATAATAATAGTACTAAGATAACACAGCCTCACAATACCATAATAATAGTACAAAGATAACACAGCCTCACAGTAACATAATAATAGTAAAAAGATAACACAGCCTCACAATAACATAATAATAGTACTAAGATAACACAGCCTCACAATAACATAATAATAGTACAAAGATAACACAGCATCACAATAACATAATAATAGTACAAAGATAACACAGCCTCACAATAACATAATAATAGTACAAAGATAACACAGCCTCACAATAACATAATAATAGTACAAAGATAACACAGCCTCACAATAACATAATAATAGTACAGAGATAACACAGCCTCACAATAACATAATAATAGTACAAAGATAACACAGCCTCACAATAACATAATAATAGTACAAAGATAACACAGCCCCACAATAACATAATAATAGTACAAAGATAACACAGCCCCACAATAACATAATAATAATACAAAGATAACACAGCCCCACAATAACATAATAATAGTACAGAGATAACACAGCCTCACAATAACATAATAATAGTACAAAGATAACACATCCCCACAATAACATAATAATAGTACAAAGATAACACAGCCTGACAATAACATAATAAGATTACAAAGATAACACAGCCCCCAATAACATAATAGTACAAAGATAACACAGCCTCACAATAACATAATAATAGTACAAAGATAACACAGCCTCACAATAACATAATAATAATACAAAGATAACACAGCCTCAAAATAACATAATAATAGTACAAAGATAACACAGCCCCACAATAACATAATAATAGTACAAAGATAACACAGCCTCACAATAACATAATAATAGCACAAAGATAACACAGCCTCACAATAACATAATAATAGTACAAAGATAACACAGCCCCACAATAACATAATAATGGTACAAAGATAACACAGCCCCACAATAACATAATAATAGTACAAAGATAACACAGCCTCACAATAACATAATAATATTACAAAGATAACAGCCCCACAATAACATAATAATAGTACAAAGATAACACAGCCCCACAATAACATAATAATAGTACAAAGATAACACAGCCTCACAATAACATAATAATATTACAAAGATAACAGCCCCACAATAACATAATAATAGTACAAAGATAACACAGCCCCACAATAACATAATAATAGTACAAAGAAAACAGCCTCACAATAACATAATAATAGCACAAAGATAACACAGCCCCACAATAACATAATAGTACAAAGATAACACAGCCTCACAATAACATAATAATAGTACAAAGATAACACAGCCCCACAATAACATAATAGTACAAAGATAACACAGCCTCACAATAACAAAATAATAGTACAAAGATAACACAGCCTCACAATAACATAATAATAGTACAAAGATAACACAGCCCCACAATAACATAATAATAGTACAAAGATAACACAGCCTCACAATAACATAATAATAGTACTAAGATAACACAGCCTCACAATAACATAATAATAGTACAAAGATAACACAGCCCCACAATAACATAATAATAGTACAAAGATAACACAGCTTCACAATAACATAATAATAGTGCAAGGATAACACAGCCTCACAATAACATAATAATAGTACAAAGATAACACAGCCCCACAATAACATAATAATAGCACAAAGATCACACAGCCCCACAATAACATAATAATAGTACAAAGATAACACAGCCTCACAATAACATAATAATAGTACAAAGATAACACAGCCTCACAATAACATAATAATAGTACAGAGATAACACAGCCCCACAATAACATAATAGTACAAAGATAACACAGCCCCACAATAACATAATACTAGTACAAAGATAACACAGCACCACATTAACATAATAATAGTACAAAGATAACACAGCCCCACAATAACATAATAATAGTACAAAGATAACACAGCCTCACAATAACATAATAATAGTACAAAGATAACACAGCCTCACAATAACATAATAATAGTACAAAGATAACACAGCCCCACAATAACATAATAGTACGAAGATAACACAGCCTCACAATAACATAATAATAGTACAAAGATAACACAGCCTCACAATAACATAATAATAGTACAAAGATAACACAGCCCGACAATAACATAATAATAATACAAAGATAACACAGCCTCAAAATAACATAATAATAGTACAAAGATAACACAGCCCCACAATAACATAATAATAGTACAAAGATAACACAGCCTCACAATAACATAATAATAGTACAAAGATATCACAGCCCCACAATAACATAATAATAGTACAAAGATAACACAGCCCCACAATAACATAATAATAGTACAAAGATAACACAGCCTCACAATAACATAATAATAGTACAAAGATAACACATCCCCACAATAACATAATAATAGTACAAAGATAACACAGCCCCACAATAACATAATTTCACATTCTGGGATCAACTTACAATTCCAATCATCTAGCTTGTATCCATTCGGCCCCATTCAGCCAACTGTTTTAAGACATTTATCCCCATCCAGGCATTGTATGGAGAAATCTGGTTTCGCCGGAGAAATTTTTCTATCGAAAAATGTACAAATTTAGCTTGGTGTCAAAACAAAATATATATATACTGACTCGCTACCGCTCGCCAGGAAAATATTGACACCTGAATTGGGGTAAACGTCTTAAAACAGTAGGCTGAATGGGGCCGAATGGATACAAGCCATAGAGAGAGTTAGAGAACGAGAAAAATAGCTAGGTTGGCTCCCTTAATTAAGCCATTCGGTACCGGTGACGTCGTTTTCATTATATTCTGGCAACTATTAGGTGAATGTATTAACCTTAGCAAACATAGCTGGATATGGTATGGGAGGGAGAAGAAGAGAAGTAGTGGAGGAGGAGGTGGGGATTAGGACGTCAGAAGTGTGGGAAGCCGTGAAAAGAGTGAAGTTGGGGAAAGCACCAGGAACAGATGGAGTGTGTGGGGAAATGTTGAGGCATGGTGGTGAGATAGTGATAGAATGGGTATGGAAAATGTGAAAACTAGCATGGGAGAAGGGGAGTGCACCCGATGACTGGAAGACTGGCATAATAGTCCCCCTATATAAGGGCAAAGGGAAAAGAGGAGTGTGTGGTAACCACCGAGAAATATGTCTTCTAAGCGTAGTAGGGAAGGTATACAGTAGGGTAGTGATTGAGAGAGTGAGAGTGAGAACGGAGAAATGAATAGGCGACGAGCAGGGAGGTTTTAGGAAGGGAAGAGGATGTGTAGATCAGATTTTTACCCTGAATTGTGTTGTGGAGAAATATCTGGAAAAGAAACAAAAGGTCTATGTTGCCTTTATGGACTTGGAGAAGGCCTATGACAGAGTGGATAGAGAAGGTTTGTGGAAAGTACTTAGAATATACGGAGTAGAGGGCAAGTTGCTGAAAGCAGTGAAGAGCATGTATGTGGGTGCAAAGGCGGCAGTACATGTGGAGAGTGAGCAGAGCGAGTTCTTTGACCTGAATATTGGGTTGAAACAGGGGTGTGTGATGTCCCTGTGGTTGTTTACTGTATATATGGATGGAGTCATGAAAGAAATACTATCAAGAGCAGTGGATGTTGGTGTATCGCTGAAAAGGGAGGGAATTGAGTGGAAGCTACCTATACTGCTGTTTGCGGATGATACAGTTCTGATGAGTGATAATGAATGGGAGTTGCAGGGTCTGGTAAATGAGTTTGGAACAGTGTGCGAAAAACGGAATTTGAAGGTAAATGCGGGGAAGAGCAAGGTTATGGTCTTCGAAAGGGGTGAAGTCACAGAGTGTGAGGTGAAGCTGAACGGTCAGGCTATGGAGATCGTCAACTCTTTTAAGTATCTGGGCAGTATGTTGAGTAAAGATGGGACTATGGATGAAGAAGTGCGGGAGAGGGTACAACAGGGGCAGAGGGTTGTAGGAACGCTAAAAGCAGTAACAAGAAATAGGGTGGTCAGTATGGAAGTGAAGAAGTCCTTGCATGACACTGTGGTAATCCCGACACTGACTTACGGAAGCGAAGCATGGACGTTGGTTGAGAGACTCAGACCAAGAGTGAGAGCAGTGGAAATGAATTACTTAAGGAGTGCGTGCGGAGTTACATGGAGGGATAGATAGACTAATGAGGAAGTAAGAAGGAGGTGTGGTGTGGAGGTAGATGTGCTGGAAAGTGTGAAAAGGAACAACTTGAGATGGTTCGGCCATATGGAACGTATGGAAAGCGAGAGAATGACTAAGAGGGTGTACGAGAGCGAGGTGGAGGGACAGAGAGGGAGAGGTAGACCGAATGAGAGGTGGAAGGATGGAGTGAGGAAGTACATGAACGAAGGCGGTGCTGGTTGGGGGGAGGGGCGTCGACTGACTGGGGACAGAGGTGCATGGGGGCGGTTCGTTCGTGACCACCCCTTCGGGGATCACGGCGTCAGGCAATAGATAGATAGATAGATTAACCTTAGACAGGACCACTAATTATTAAAAGGCTACAAACTATATCAATAAATCCTATTCGCTACCACAGATCCTTCCTAAGCTGAATAAAATCGTCTAATCGTTGCCAGAATATGATGAAAAAGACGTCACCGGTACTGAATGTCAAACGAAGGACTATTCAAAACCAATCTAAAAACTTAACCCCTTCTTTTATGTCATTAGTATTAAGCCGGTATCACACGAGCGCTAATTCCCTCAACATTTATCCTCAACACTGGTCTGGCAACTTATGAGGTCAACATTTAAAGTATTTCGGTCATCTAAATACATCAAGCAACAGTCTAGTGTCCGATACCAGTGCAAAATATTCCAGAAATGTTGCCAGACATTTTTTGACCATGGAATGTTGACTATAAAAGCTCTCGTGTGATACCGGCTTTACATGTGCAGAATTATTATTATGCTTTCCAGTTCTAGTAATGTCTGTGGAAGTGATGAAATGGCCAAAACAATGCTAGTTTGTGTTCATGTTCATGTTTTCCTGCTCATATTGTTCGTGCCTTTCACATAAACATTACACTATTCAGCGTGCAGTTGGGTCAGAGTGCATGATTAGATTAATATTCAGTATTCGATAAATTGATATCAATCGTAGGTATGTACTTAACCTTTAACTGTCATGGTGGTGTAAATATTAGTGTGTACAACATGTATGTGGTATCCCAGGTTCGAATCCCGGGAGGATCACATACTATATTAAGTTCATTGGGAGGTGTTTGGTGTTGGAAGTGAAATTTATTAATTAGATTAATTTATTACAGTATTATCACAAAATGGCCCAGTTTGACACCGTGATTTCTTTCTCTCAACTTCACTATAGACAGATGACAAATAGTGTACAACATTCGCAATAAAGACAACAAACAAACGATAATAGCGGCCACAATCCCGGCAGAAAGTTGAAGGGTTTACTTGGTTTTTGGGCTATATATTTATATATTATTAATGTTCTCTCCACTAACCAACTTTACTCCTAAACTCGATTAATGAAATTAACAAACACATGTGGGAGTCCGGGGATTCGAACCCAGGACGCTCACACCGAAAATCAACACATTTATGCATTGCACCACGAAGACAGTTAAAGAATGTTGCACAAGCCTACGATTTATTATGCAGTTTCGAATCCTGAATACCAATCTTAGCATGTACAATATCCCAACTGCACTATCGGAGGCTATGAATATGTGAATGGAAATAGTAATTAATGGGGCACTTAACCCTAGGGAAGGCCTCTCGATAAACTACTACTGAACCAGAATTAATTAAATATTAGTTTCCCCGCTAGACCTCCATCAAGCTTAGAAAAACACCCCTAGACTCCCTTTCAAGATAAATGTGTACATTTTTCGGTAGAAAAATGTCCTGGCCGAAACCCGATTCCTTCTCAAATTAGAGGCTCGCTAGCGCTCACCAGGAAAAATTGATACCTAAAGAGCACGAAAGGTCTAAATATTGAATACAAAATTAGGCGAAATGTTTCAAAATCGCCAAACTAACGAAACGAACGTCTTAAAACCTCAAAATTAATATGCTAAACATAAGGGAGAAGGGGGTCCATAAAAAGCGAGTACTACCCCCTTAAAGATATGCCAGAGAGTTACGAGTTTTTCCTAGTGAGCATCCAACAACCTGGAGCCAATGATTATTTAACCCCTTCAGTACGATGGTATGTGTTTAACTTTTTATTCTTACTAAATTAATCGATTTTATGCCGTTTAATGGGACATGGGCCGTTTTTTGGGACCACTGTCTCCCTCATGTTTAGCCCCATTAGTTTTCAGATGTTAAGATGTTTGCCCCATTAGTTAGTCGATTTTAAGACCTTTCGCCCCATTTCGTCGCCAATATTTAGACCTTTCGTGCCATTTAGGTGTCGATTTTTTCCTTGGCGAACGATAGTGAGCCTGTAATGTTGGAAGAACCGGCCTTCGGCCGGGAAATTTTTCTATCGAAAAATGTACAAATTAATCTAGAAGAGGGATCTAATGGATGTTTTTTTTTTAATTTGATGGAGGTCTAGGGAGGAAACTAGAAACATAATGAATACATGCAAAAATCGACCAAAAAGTGAACCATCCCCCCTTAAAGATATGCCAGAGAGGTACGAGTTTTTCCTAGTGAGCAACAAACAACCTGGAGCCAATGATTATTTAACCCCTTCAGTACGATGGTATGTGTTTACCTTTATATTCTGGCTCAATTAGTCGATTTTATGCAGCTTAAGAAGGATCTATGTTACCCGGAAGGTTTATGGAGCTACTATTTACCCCTTTTGAGTCCTAGAGGTAGATTATAAGCTAAAGAAAATTATGTAGTTTAAGAAGGATATATGTTACCCAGGTTTAGGAAGCTAGTATTAAGCCTTTGAGTCCTAGAGGTAGATTATAAGCTAAGGAAAATCGTCTAACGGTAACCAGAATATGATTAAAATTCCGTCATCGCGCTGAAAGTGTTAACTCCTCTCCATCTCCATCTCCATAGCCAATATCTATAGTCTTTTTATCTTGATCCTAACAAAAGCTTATATGATCACGTACAATTGGTCATATTAGTGTACAGTATATCCACTCCCCCTGGATTTATGAATGGAAGGAAGTTTCGTATGATTGAGTTGGGAGTGTACGGTCGCGCTAATAAGTCATGTATCTGCTGTCATTACGTTTGGCTCGCTCCGTGCTGTATTAATGTCTGTTAGATGTTGAATACGGTGAGTAAGTGTAGAAACATGCGTGTATATCTCACTTGAAATGAATAAATCAAGGTTAGATATTGCTGATACCAATTATTGATCAACTATAATTGGTGCCGAGACATCACTTATTAGGCCGATTGTCCTTGCTGATGCAGTCGTTAATTGATTGAGTTGGGAGTGGACTTTCTGTTGCAGTCGTTAATTGATTGAGTTGGGAGTGGACTTTCTGTTGTAGTCGTTAATTGATTGAGTTGGGAGTGTACTTTCTGGTGCAGTCGTTAATTGATTGAGTTGGGAGTGTACTTTCTTATGCAGTCGTTAATTAATTGAGTTGGGAGTATGCTGTCTTATGTAGTCGTTAGTTAATTGAGTTGGGAGTATACTTTATTATGTAGTCGTTAATTGATTGAGTTGGTAGTGTATTTTCTGGTGCAGTCTTTAATTGATTTAGTTGGTAGTGTACAGTACTTTCTTATGTGGTCGATTGAGTTGGGAGTGTACTTGCTCATGCAGTCGTAAGATTTGTACACGGTTTGATAAATAATTAGTCTTGTAAGTCAATCGTACTATTTTACTCCCATACATAATATCCCAGAGTGGACACTAATTCATGTAGTCAACTGTACTTCCGGTATACAACAGGCTCGATACCTTCACGCATATTGTTCCTATAATCTAGTAGGAATATATAACGATGACTGATCTAAACCTAAACTGCCAATAATGTAAGATAACCTTATTATAATCACCTAGTACCTAACCATGATAACTTAAAGGTGGGGCTCATGGGTTGAGATAAACATGGAATGATAATCGCCAAGCTGTACATAATTATCTTGCAAAATGCTATGGCACTGAAATAATTATTAACAATGGTATAAAGGATTTTGTGGATCGTCTATACCGGGCCTGTGGCGTCACAAGAGTGTAAGTCCACCATCCAGTCTAGGCTAAGGATACTGGTGTGACGTCACTATGACGTCACAGGCCCGGTATAGACGATCCGCAAAATCCTTTATACCATTGTTAATAATTATTTCAGTGACATTGCATTTTACAAGATAATGATATGCAGGTTGGCGATTATTTGTCCATGTTTACCTCAACCCATGAGCCCCCACCTTTAACCTAACTTAACCTAACCCAACCCAACCTAACCTAGCCTAACCTAATTTAACCTAATCTAACCCAACCTAATATAATCTTAATATAATCAACATTACCTAATATAACCTTAATATCAGTAGCCTAACCATAATAACCTAACCTAACCTAACCTAGCATAAACTAACCCAACTTCATCTAATCTTACGTTTCCTAAATTAACCTAAATATAAGTAGCCTAACCTTAATAACCTAACCTAACCTAACCTAGCATAAACTAACCCAACTTAATCTAATCTTACGTTACCTAAATTAACCTAAATATAAGTAGCCTAACCTTAATAACCTAACCTAACCTAATATAATCTTAACCTAACTGTAATCAACATTACTTAATCTAACCTTAATATATGTAGCCTAACCATAATAAGTTAACCTAACCTAATATAATTTTAATGTAATCAGCATTACTTAACCTAAATTTAAGTAACCTAACCATAATAATCTAACCTAACATAACATAACCCAACCTAACGTAACTTAATCTTATCTTAATATAATCGACATACGGTAACCTAATGTAACTTTAATATAAGCAGCCCAAACATAATAACCAAACCCAACCTGACCTAATATAATCTAAATAACAACGTAACCTAGTCTACCCTTAATATAACTAACCTAACCAAACCAAACGTACCATAGCACAACTTTCCAAACCTAACGTTTAATTAGATTAAATTTCACCTCAAATACTTCAAATATGCAGTCACTTGCAAAATTCGTTGGTTACTTCATTGTGCAAGAATACCCCATGCACTCATATAATTTGGAAATAATAAAATATGTTAACTAATATTATCTTATATTACGTTTAGTGAATCATAATATTCACCAAATAATTATAGTGCCGATGGATATATTTACAAAGTGAAAAACATTAGGCCATATACTGTATACATATATATACAATTTTAAAGACCGAAGGGTTTACTCGAGGTGCTCTTTCAGTCTCATGTCCAAATGGCGGCGTTCCAGGCAGCTCTGAAGGTTGCCCCAATTGTCACCTATGTTTTATGATACAATGTCCAGTCACTCACAAACAAATTGTAGACCTCTGGTATTTGTTTAGTACCGTATGGAAGCATATCTACGTATGCCCGTTCATCAGAGACATATACAATATAAATATAACCACCTCGGCAATGTCATTTATATATTTTTTTCACCATCTCACCAATTAATTTACAAATAACCCCAACTAATGAAATCAATGAAAGTAATGAATACATGTGGTACTCCAAGGACTCGAACCTAGGATGCTCACACCGAAATTCAGCACACTAAGCACTAGGCTATCAAGACAGTAACGTCCATAAATCAATCCCAACGGCAATATTAGCAGAAGGAAAAGTATGCTATGATACCCACGAACTATGACCAGTAACTTTGCAAGTGAATGTGTTGCAAATAAATAATAACCCCCAGTTAAGGGGAGACTGGCCGTTTGTTTGGTCTATTAATTAATTTATTCATATATTTGTTTAGCTTCCTCCCTAGACCTCCATCAAGCTTAGAAGAACACCCCCTAGACTCCCATTCAAGATAAATTTGTACATTTACTCGATAGAAAAATTTCCCGGCCGAAGGCCGGTTCCTTTTAAAATTGCAGGCTCGCTATCGCTCGCCAGGAAAATATCGACACCTAAATGGCACGAAAGGTCTTAAAATTGACAACGAAATGGGGCGAAAAGTGTTAAAATCGCCAAACTAATGGGCCGAACGTCATATAATCTCAAAACTAGTAGGGCTAAACATTAGGGAGAAGGGGGTTCAGAAAAACAGTCTGCCTCCCCTTAACTACCTAACCAATAAATCTTCAGTAAACTCATCTTCACCACGAGCCTATCAGATAGACCTGACCATTCTTCACCACGAGCCTATCAGATAGACCTGACCATTCTTCACCACGAGCCTATCAGATAGACCTGACCATTCGCCCATAGTTTGTTCGACTTGTAACATCTGCATCATTGGAGGTGTTTGGTGTTGTGGTGAAGTTAATAACAAATAGATTATCAGTAGGTTCAGGGATATTTCTAAGCGAGGCCGGTCTATATGATCTGTGCCCCATGAATATTCTTTCCTCTCACTTAAACATTAGGCTACCATGGTGTGGTGGGAGTATGAACATGATTAGATTAATATCCAGTATTCGAGAATGGATAATAAGTCGTAGGCATATGCATAAACCTTTAACCGTCTTGGTGGTGTAATGGTTAAGGTGTCAAAAATCTGTTTGTGATAACCCGGGTTCGAATGCTGGTGGATCGCACATGTGCTTTCATTAATTTCATTGGAGGTGTTTGGTGTTGTGGTGAAGTTAATAAAAAATAGATTACTATTATTTTCGCTCGTATAAAAGTAGTTTTTGTCCATATTTGTCAGACAGTAAGGTTAGGTTAGGCTTGGGTACGATACGTTATATGTTAAGGGGAGATGGGTCGTTTTTATAGATCCCTTCTCCCTCATGTTTAGCCCCATTAGTTTTCAGATTTTAAGATGTTTGCCCCATTAGTTTGGCATTGTTAAGTCCTTCCGCACCATTTCCTTGTCAATATTAAGACCTTTCGATTTTTTTCCTGGCGAACTATAGTGAGCCTGTAATTTTGGAAGAACCGGCCTTCGGCCACAACATTGTTCTACCGAAAATGTACAAATTAATCTAGAAGGGGGATCTAATAAATGATATATATATATATATACAGGTTTATATATATATATATATATATATATATACTGTACATATATATATATATATATATATATATATATATATATATATATATATATATATATATTTGTTTTCCATATGTTTGATGGAGGTCTAGGGAGGAAACTAGAAAAATAATAAATAAATTAAAACAAATTGACCAAAAAGTGATAAACCAGGTTACGATAAGTTAAAATAAATCCAGATTATGTTAGGATAGGTTAGTCTAAGCTAGTTTAGGATAGGATAGGATTAAATTAGAATAGGTTAAGTGTTGAATAATCGGTCCAGAAAAGCAAACTAAGTAAGAGCCGACGAAACACCCCTGCCCACGAAAAGACCCAACGAACCCGGACCATAACAGGAAGGCGTACGGATGAAAGCAAAAGGAATCGAGTTTTTCTTAGGTATCACTTTCGCTTGTATCCCCTCCTCCCCCTCTGCAACCCTCCCCCCAGCTCCATCGTGAACTCCCCTCCCTCCCGAATTTCACCCCCCTTCCCTCATGACCCCTGCCAACCACAGCCTCGTCGAACCCCCCACCCCTCCTCCTCTTCCTCGACATACCGACGACCTTCTTTGTCTTTTCTTCAGTTTATTGGGAAGTATTCTATCTCTCTCTCTCTCTCTCTCTCTCTCTCTCTCTCTCTCTCTCTCTCTCTCTCTCTCTTTCTTTCTTTCTCTCTCTCTCTCTCTCTCTCTCTCTCTCTCTCTCTCTCTCTCTCTCTCTCTCTCTCTCTCTCTCTCTCCTTCATTATAATCTTCCTCGATGTTACTTCCACACATATCTATTTACTTTCATACCTTGCATGTCTACCTTGTACTACAAATACTGTATATACAGTACATTATATATAAGTATATATTATACTGTGCGTGTATATATATATATATATATATATATATATACCGGTATATATATATATATATATATATATATATATATATATATATATATATATATATATATATATGGAGATTGTAGACATCAATCGAGCAGGGTAATACTTAGGGTAGGCCTCATAGGCAAGTAATAAGGATTTGCTGCAACCCCTTTCCTTTGTCTGGCCTCCCTCACTGTTTCTGTTTGTGTCTCACCTACACAGCGAGTATTCTACATAGCTTTCACAAACACTTTTTCCTCCTATTCACTTCACTACAATAATCAATCACACTACACCTCTTTCTGATACTCCAAAAATAAAGAAAATTTGATGACCACAATTAACCATGCCTCGGAGTCCCAAAGGGAAGGGGGGGAGGGGGAGAGATCATAAATGCCCCCAAATTCAACTGCCCTCCACCAGTTAACCCATTAAAATAGTCTGGGCTACAGCCTGTCATTCTTACTATCCATTTTTGTAACATTCGTGGCCTTTCCTTTAATCTTTCCTCTGTTGAACACCACTTCTCCTCAAACAAACCTGATCTTCTTTTCCTCACTGAGACTCAGGTATTTGAAGCAAGTGCCAGCAGCCCCTTTTTTGTCTTCTCTTACTTTCGCTATCCTAGTGTCCCAAAGGAGGATGTTGAGTGTATGTGCACAACAAGTTCTCGTGTTCCCGACTTCGACTCTTCTGAATTCTCAACTCTATGGGTTAAACTTTCCTGTCACTCTCATTTTCAATATATCTGTGCCGTCTATCTATCCCCTAACTCTACTGATATTCCTAAGTTCTTTGACTATCTAAACTCTAAATTGAAACACATTCTACCAACCTCCCCTTTCTCTGAACTCTCCATCATAGTAGATTTCAATGTTCACCACCGCCTATGGCTCTCCTCTCATTTCACTGACCAACCTGGTGAACAAGCATACATCTTTTCTTTCCTAAATTACCTAGAGCAGTTTGTCCAGCACCCTACTCGTATCCCTGACTCCCTTGGAAATAGGCCCAACATCCTTGACTCTTTCATAAAAAAATAAATGTTCTTAGCGTTTGAACTCTAGCTCTTCCCAGGCTTTCTAGCATCTTGCTAAAAACCTGTCCAATAATTTTACTTCCTCGTCTTTCCTTCCTCTCTTTCACTCTGACGGCACCGACGTTAGTTCTTCCTTTGGCAAAGCTGAACTCTTCACTCAAACTTTTGCCCAAAAAAACACTTCCTCAACCTATCAATTCCGGGGTTCCTCAGGGTTCTGTCCCATCTCCTGTTCTCTTTCTAATAGTCATTAATGATCTCAACTGTACCTCCAGTCCTATCCACTCCTATGCTGATGACTCTACAAAGGAGTACAAAGGAAATCAAGCAACAACAGATCTAGTGACCCTTCTAGGTTGCTTGTCCTCCAAAACACTGAGGATCAAGTGTCCAAACAGTGGTTTAGAGTGGGTAAGGGAACATTGGAAAGGGAACTACTGCCCTGCCACTAACGTGGCAGGACTAGGAAGTTAGTAGGGGACATATGGGTTAGTAACTGAGGGGAGGATAACGTTATTCATTTACAAACGCAGTCAGTCGCGGGTTTGATGCGAGATATTTGTCTAGGCGGAATTTAAATGAATCAACGGTGCTGCAGTCTATAACGTCTCGGGGAAGCCCATTCCACAAGTTGACAACTCGATTGAAGAAGAAATTCTTAGATTCGTGCGAGTTAAAAGATTTACCAATAATTTTGCAACCGTTTCCCCGCGTGTAATTAGATTGGTCGATAGTGAAGTACTTACTACAGTTCATATTGTCGATGCCTTTGATGATTTTGAACACTTGAATTAAGTCGCCTCTTAATCTGCGCTGGGTTAAAGGAAATAGATTTAATTCTCTAAGACGCTCTTCGTATGGTTTGTTCTTTAGGCTAGGTATCATTTTGGTAACTCTACGTTGAACTCGTTCTAGCTTGTTTATATCTTTTTGGTAATAAGGGCACCAGGATTGAACGCAGTATTCCAGAAGAGGGCGGACTAAGGAATTGTAAAGGGTTAGGATAACTTCTTTGGATTTATGCTCAAATGACCTGCCTATAAAGCCAATTATTTTGTTTGCCTTCTTAACAACTTCTGAACATTGTTGACTCGGTTTTAGGTTACTCGATATTGTTACTCCCAGATCAGTTTCTCTGTTTACATTCTTAAGCTGAGTGCCATTCATCGAATAGTTTGCTTTCTCATTTAGGTATCCGACATGTAGTACTTTACATTTATCCGCATTGAAACTCATTTGCCAAATTTGGGCCCAACATGACAATTTATCTAGATTGTGTTGCATATCGTCAACTTGTTCTTTTGAGAGTACGCTATTTGCAATTTTTGTATCGTCAGCAAATTTTGAGATTGTGCAGGTGAGACCTCATCTATGTCGTTGATGTAAATTAGAAAGAGAATTGGTCATAGTACCGATCCCTGGGGTACCCCGCTACTTACATTGGTCCATTTAGATGCCTTACCGTTTATGACTACCCTTTGCTTTCTGTTGCTGAGCCAATTTTCTATCCATTTCAACACACCGTCTTGTATTCCATGCGCTTTTAGTTTTAGCAGTAAACGTTTGTGGGGAACTTTGTCAAAGGCCTTTTGAAAATCAAGGTATATAATATCTACAGCTTTACTCTCATCGTAGAGGTTGAGGATATCGTGGAAGAAGTCTAAGAGGTTTGTTAAACAGGAACGTTTTTTACGAAAGCCGTGTTGAGTATCTTTAAGTATGTTATTTTCCTCCAAGTGATTTACGAGTCTGTCTCGTATGACCGTTTCTAGCATTTTACATACAACTGAGGTTAAGCTAATTGGACGATAGTTACTGGGTAGGGATTTGCTGCCTTTTTTGAATATCGGTGTTACGTTGGCTAGCTTCCACATACCTTACACTATTTAACTAGTTTTCCACAACGTCCCACCATGCAATCACTCCTAAATTCATGTGATAAAGCCAAAGCATGCCTACCTTTTCATCCATTAACTATTTCCGATTGGGGCAGAGAAAATCTTGTTACTTTCCAAAACCCGATTTCTCCATCTATCTACCCGTCACATTCTTCCACACTACTATATATATATACCGGTGTATATATATATATATATATATATATATATATATTATATATATATATATATATATATACCGTATATATACAGTATACTGTATATAGTATATACATAGACTACATTAGATCTGGAATGGACAAGAAAATGGAACTTTGCAGTAAGGGACCCAAATTCGGAGAGCAAACCCCCAAGTTCGAACCTCGAAACCGCGAAAATATCACATTTTCGCCGTTTCGAGGTTCGAACATGGGGGTTCTTTCTCTGGTGTTGGGTCCCTTACTGCAAAGTTCCATTTTCGTGTCCAGTCCAGATCTCCTGTAGTCTATGGTATATATTATTTACCCTCTCTCCATATAGCTTTCTCCCATTTATCGTTCCATTGTCTATGTGGCCACAACTACTCCCCCTTGGCAGCTTAACCCCAAGACAGACGTACAGGATCAATCCCCCGCTCCTGCAGTAACTAATGGACCGCCAGTGACTCGGAGGAAGCAACAACACCACCACGATAACTGTTAGACCAGGGTTATCATTACCTATACTCCGTTTCTTTTCAGCTGATGGTAAATTGAATCCTTTAGCAACTAATTTATCGATATTTAGTGGAAAAATATGAAACTCCTACATCTCTGCATCATATTAAGACCAAGTTTATATAATTAGCAACATTTTTTCAATACAAAATCCTTCAAACTAACTGAGAAATTTTGATATGAACTTTGCAATTTACCGTCAGTTGAAAAGAAACCAAGTATAGTCTTATTGTTGTTATATATACTGGGTTATGGGGGGTTGTGTATAACATTGAAGAGAAGAAGAAGAAGAAGACAAAGATGATACAAATATGAATGAATTAAAAATAAGATAAAAATAAAATAAAATAAAAAAGAACGAAAATAAAAAGAAGAAAACGAAGAAGATAAAAATACAAGTAACATTCAAATAAAATAAACATAATACAATAAAAAGAAGAATAAGAAGGTTAGACAGGATACAGGAGTACAAATAGGGGTGGAGGAGGAAGAAGGAAACTGACTTACACATTACACCTATATATCTATCTATCTATTGCCTGACACCGTGATCCCCGAAGGGGTGGCCACGAACGAACCGCCCCCATGCACCTCTGTCCCCAGTCAGTCGACGTCCCTCCCCCCAACCAGCACCGCCTTCGTTCATATACTTCCTCACTCCATCCTTCCACCTCTCTTTCGGTCTACCTCTCCCTCTCTGTCCCTCCACCTCGCTCTCGTACACCCTCTTAGTCATTCTCTTGCTTTCCATACGTTCCATATGGCCGAACCATCTCAAGTTGTTCCTTTTCACACTTTCCAGCACATCTACTGTACCTCCACACCACACCTCCTTCTTACTTCCTCATTAGTCTGTCTATCCCTCCATGTAACTCCGCACGGACTTCTTAAGTAATTCATTTCCACCCCTCTCACTCTTGGTCTGAGTCTCTCAACCAGCGTCCATACTTCGCTTCCATAAGTCCGTGTCGGGATTACCATACTGTCATGCAAGGACTTCTTCACTTCCATACTGACCACCCTATTTCTTGTTACTGCTTTCAGCGTTCCTACAACCCTCTTCCCCTGTTGTACCCTCTCCCGCACTTCTTCATCCATAGTCCCATCTTTACTTAACACACTGCCCAGATACTTAAAAGAGTTGACGATCTCCATAGCCTGACCGTTCAGCTTCACCTCACACTCTGTGACTTCACCCCTTTCGAAGACCATAACCTTGCTCTTCCCCGCATTTACCTTCAAATTCCGTTTTTCGCACACTGTTCCAAACTCATTTACCAGACCCTGCAACTCCCATTCATTATCACTCATCAGAACTGTATCATCCGCAAACAGCAGTATAGGTAGCTTCCACTCAATTCCCTCCCTTTTCAGCGATACACCAACATCCACTGCTCTTGATAGTATTTCTTTCATGACTCCATCCGTATTTACAGTAAACAACCACGGGGACATCACACACCCCTGTTCCAAACCAACATTCAGGTCAAAGAACTCGCTCTGCTCATTCTCCACACGTACTGCCGCCTTTGCACCCTCATACATGCTCTTCCCTGCTTTCAGCAACTTGCCGTCTACTCCGTATATTCTAAGTACTTTCCACAAACCTTCTCTATCCACTCTGTCATAGGCCTTCTCCGTCCATAAAGGCAACATACACCTTTTGTTTCTTCTCCAGATATTTCTCCACAACACAATTCAGGGTAAAAATCTGATCTACACATCCTCTTCCCTTCCTAAAACCTCCCTGCTCGTCTCCTATCCATTTCTCCATTCTCACTCTCACTCTCTCAATCACTACCCTACTGTATACCTTCCCTACTACGCTTAGAAGACATTTTCCTCGGTGGTTACCACACACACCTCTTTCCCCTTTGCCCTTATATAGGGGGACTATTATGCCAGTCTTCCAGTCATCGGGTGCACTCCCCTTCTCCCATGCTAGTTTGCACATTTTCCATACCCATTCGATCACTATCTCACCACCATACCTCAACATTTCCCCACGCACTCCATCTGTTCCTGGTGCTTTCCCCAACTTCACTCTTTTCATGGCTTCCCACACTTCTGACCTCCTGATCCCCACCTCCTCCTCCACTACTTCTCTTCTTCTCCCTCCCATACCATATCCAGCTATGTTTGCTGGCTCTTCATTCCTTACATTTAGCAACTCATTGAAGTACTCCCTCCATCTTTCGACTCTCTCTTGCTTCTCGGCTAGCATTCTCCCATTCTTATCTTTCACACCCTTACTGTTTCCTTTGCTACCTTCCCTGACTTTCTTGACTTCTTTCCAGAACAGTTTCTTACTCTCCCTCCATTTTACACTCAGATTCCTTCCAAATTCCTCATCCACTCTTCTCTTACTTTCCTTCACTACTCTCTTCACCACCCTCTTACTCTCCACGTACCTCGCTCGTTTCTGTCTCTCGAAATCTTCATTCCCTCTACTACCCAACCACTCTCTATATGCTTTCTTCTTTTCTTCCACACCTATTCTTAACTCTGCTGTCCACCATGCTGTACCTTTCACTCCCCTCCCTCTTCTCCTCACTCCACACTCCACCTCCTCACATGCTGCACAGATCTCATCCTTAAACACTTTTTTTTTTTTTTTTTTTTAAGAGACAATGAACGGAGGAAGGAAAAACACAGATAAAACAAAAAGGTCCATGTGCCTAAAGGCATCCTCCATTCATAAAATGTTTGTAACAACTGGATTTAAACATTTGTAGATTGTAAGTTTGTGGAAAGCAATTCGAGGGAAGTGAATTCCAAAGAGTAGTAGTTCTAGGGATAAATTAATTTTGATAAGCAGAAGTTCTGCATTGTGGAGGAGAAAGTGTAAATTCATGGGCGCTCTCAGCTGCCCTAGTTCTACGGGGAAAGATGTGGAGAGGCGGCACAATTGAAGCAAGTTCCTCGACGGAACAATTGCTGTGAAAATATCTGTAGAATAATGCAAGTGATGCAACGTTTCTGCATATGGATAATGTAGGAAGGTCCTGTGTGATTGCAGGGTTATTGATTAATCTAATAGCTTTATTTTGAATTTTGTCCAACTGCCTCAATGCAACCACTCCACTTCCACTCCACAGAGGTGAACAGCAATCCATCTGAGAACGCACATGACTTTTATATATTACGGCCAACTGCTCGTCAGTGAAGAATTCTCGAACTCTGTACAGGAGTCCCAGTTTTTTAGAGGCATTCTTAGCAATGCTTCAAACATAATGTGTCCAGCTCAAGTTAGTAGTTAATGTTACACCGAGAATGTCAATACTAGGGGAAGTGGGAATATTTCCATCATTAAAAAATATATGGGAGTCAGTGAGATTCTGTCGGTTAGAAAATTTAATGTACTTGGTTTTCTGTGCATTAAAGGAAACTAGATTCTTTTGTACCCATTCCTCAATTCTAGAAAGGTCCTTGCTCATCTCCTCCACTTCCTCCATAACTTCCAGGTCGAACCCACCTAGTCGTCTTTCCACTGCTCTCCTGTACTCCTCCCTGACTTCCTCCTCCTGCAACCTCTCCACCCTCCTCTCGCCTCCCTCCAGCTCTCCTCACCCACTTCTTTTGTATCCTAACCTTAGCTACCACTACATAATGATCAGACAGACCCCCTCCAATACCCCTATACACCCTAGCAACCATCACCGATTTCTTCATTCGTTCATCCACACATACATTATCAATCAATGACTTTCGTTCCACCACTGTCTCATCCTCCATCGTCCACACCCGTTTCCACGTGTACCTGTGGATCATTCTGTGCCGGAAGAAGGTGTTGGCTATCCACAGCCTCCTCCCCACACATACGTCCACAAGTGCACTACCATTCCCATTCACCTCTGATTGTACCCCTCACCCTCCCACCACTCCCTCAACTTTCCTATCACCCACCTTACCATTCATGTCCCCAATCAGAAATATTCTTTCGTTCTTGTCAAACTTCTCCAGGCACGCCTCCACATTCATCCAGAACTCCTCTTTCTTTCTTTCAAGTTTATCCTCTGTTGGGGCATACACACACACACACAATCACCCACGTTTGTATTCCTACTTTCATTCTCACCCACACAATCCTTTAATCCACAGACCCATACTCTCTTACACATTCCTTCCATTTGCTACTTACAAACAAACACGCACCTTCTCTCGCTGTTCCTTCACTCACTCCAGCACACACACCCATTCCACACTCCCACTCTCTCACATCTGAACCTTTCCATTTGGTCTCTGTCATTCCACATACATCCAGCCTGGCATTCACTAGCACTTCCAGAACCTCTCTCTCTCTTGTGCCATCATTCATGCCACTAACATTCCATGTAGCCATTCTCAGAATGTCCGAAGGAATGTCCTTAGTCGGTTGTGGTTCGTCAACATAGGTTCCGTCCGCATCCGAGGCTGTTCGTTCGTTTTTCTTTGCTTAGGTATTTTTTCCTGGTGGGGGTCGCAAGCCCACAGACCCAACCTCTTTAGTCGCCTCTTATGACACGCAGAAGGCACGTGGGGTATATTCTATTCCCTTACCCCCAGGGTAAGAAGAAGAAGAAGAAGAAGACAAAGATGATGAAAATATAAATAAAATAAAAATAAAATAAAAATAAAATAAGATAAAAATAGAACGAAAATAAAAAGAAGAAGAAAACGAAGAAGATAAAAATACAAATAACATTCAAATAAAATAAAAATAAAATAAAATAAAAATACAAATAAAAGAAAAAGAAGATAAAATAAAAATAAAAATACAATAAAAAGAAGAATAAGAAGGTTAGACAGGATACAGGAGTACAAATAGGGGTGGAGGAGGAGGAAGAACATAAGAACATAAGAAAATGGGAGTCTGCAGAAAGCCGATTGGCCTAAGCAAGGCAGATCCCTGTCCCACACAACCCCAATTACAAAGCCCAATTATAGGCTCAACACTCTAATACCCTGAGGATCATCTTACCAAACCGGTTAGAGATTAACGCAGGATTACGGGGTCTGCAGAGCGCTGATTGGCCCAACCCGGCTGATCCCCCTTCACACCCAACCCTTCTCGTCCATATGCTTATCCAATTTTTTCTTAAAGCTCCCTATCGTTCTTGATCCCACTATATCACTTGGTAGCCTATTCCACCCATCTACAACTCTGTTACCAAACCAATATTTGCCTATATCTTTTCTGAAACGAAATTTATCTAATTTGAAACCATTGGTACGAGTTCTTTCGCTATCACTGAGCTTTAGTACATTTGTCATGTCCCCTTTGTTAATCCCACTAACCCACTTGAACACCTCTATCATATCCCCTCTAACTCTGCGTCTCTCTAACGAATGTAAACCTAATTTCTTCAACCTTTCTTCATACGGAAAATTTCTAATATTATGGATCATTTTTGTCATTCTACGCTGAATTCTCTCCAATGAATCTATGTCCATTCTGTAATAAGGACACCAAAATTGGACAGCATAATCCATATGGGGTCTCACTAATGACAAGTAAAGTTTTAAGATAACATCAGCAGTTCTGTTACTCACACTCCTAGAGATGAACCCGAGAATCCTGTTTGCCTTATTACGAACGCTTATACACTGTTTTCTAGGCTTCAAATCATTGCTAACAAACACACCTAGATCTTTCTCGCAGTCTGAATTTTCTAATTCTAAATTAGCTAGTTTATATTTAACATTTGTTTGCATCTTCCCTATCTTTAATACCTTGCATTTGTCAATGTTAAACTTCATCTGCCAATTTACTGACCATTCATGTAAGGTATCTAGATCCCTTTGGAGGCACTCTATATCGCTATCTGAATCAATTGATCTCCCCATTTTAGTATCGTCTGCGAATTTACTTATCCTACTAGTTATACCTAAATCTAGGTCATTTATGTATATAAGAAACAACAGGGGACCTAATACCGATCCCTGGGGGACACCACTTTTGACTGCTCCCCACTCTGACTTACACATGACATTACACATGACTTACACATGACACCTATGCTTAATTATTTGTTCTTGTCTCCACTAGCCATCCTATTAACCCTTCTTGCCCGGGCAGCTTTTCTAAATGACAGCGCTCGTATCCAGGTGATCTGGCTGAAAATCAACACATGTAAACAAAGACCTATTTCCGTTAACCCTTCTTTAGCGGGGCCCGACTTAAGTCCGTATAGAGAACACCTGCCCAAAGAGCGGGGCCCGACTTAAGTCTGTGTGCAATTTTGGAGCAATATTGCCTCTGAGAGAGAGATGAGCGGTGGGCGGAGCGTAGGTCGGGCTTTGACCATTCGCCACGGGTCCCGCGGGCCTACTAACGTTTACTCCACACACATCCACCCTCCCTCCCTCACTACACAGGGTATTATGTCAAGCAATTACCGTATTTTAGGGATTTTTCCTTCGTCTTGCACGATCGTTGCAAGAGAACGTGTTGTCGTAGGAGGATGTTTCTGGTGTCATTGGAAAGCTGAATTAACGCCCTTTCAGGGATATATAATTGTATTACGCTCTGGCTCTTGTTTATGCATGAAAAAGAGCACGGAAACAAGGCCATTTAGGGTAAAACCACCCGCTTGGCGGGTAGTAGAGATTCCTTACAGGCCCGCTCGTAAGGCGTTAATACAATAGTCACACTGATCAAACAAACGTCAAAATATACTCCTTACCTTGCTGTGTAGACTAGCATTAAGTAGAGCTCTCTAGCGTAACTGATTCCGGAGTTATGGCGATTTTAATGGAGGTAACTTTTGGCACGTATTTACCTAGACGCGTCCGAACACTCAACTGCGGCCCCGGCTACAACGCACTATTGCACTCGTCGCCCCACCCGCAATTATGCCGGGAAGCGATTTGAGTGTTTTTTATTGTTTATTCTGCCATTTATTATAATTATTATGTTATTTTCACTCAATAAAGTTATTTTTATGAAGTTATTTTTGTGTCTCACTTGAACTTTTATTGTTATTATATTCTTAGTGTCACTTTCACTGGACTATGATAATTGATAGTGTCATTTTCACTTATATGTATTGCTAGGTAAGCTATAATATAGATTTTAGTGCCACTTTCACTTGTTCATATTGTTATGAAGGCACTTATTATTAGTTATTTGTGTCTCTTTCACTTTTACTCAGTTTTATTATTATTATAGTGTCACTTTCACTGGACTAGGATAATTGATAGTGTCATTTTCACTTATTTATTGTTAGGTAAGCTATAATATAATTATATTCTAGTGTCACTTTCACTTGTTCATATTGTTATGAAGGCACTTATTATTAGTTATTTGTGTCTCTTCACTTTTACTAATTATTTTATATTATTATTAGCCTACATTTTAGTGTCACTTTCACTGTCATTGTCACAGGCACTTCAATATTGGACTAGAGTGTGAAACTGGTTGAATCACTCTCCAGCGCACAGTGCCACTTCACACTCGAGGCATTCCCATGTGTTTTTTGTTTTGGCTTTACGGGGTCTGCGAGTTGTTTGGCTACACATATGGCACCTCTTCTGACTCCTAGCATTACCACCTGGTACTTTGGGAGGAAGGGGGTGGAGCTGGTGCTTCCTGAAGTAGTCTGCACATGCCGTGCGGTCCAACTGGCCTGGTCCTTGTAGTGGTCTCCCGGCTGTAGCATTTTTTTCCAGGAGCTCAAGTATCACCTGCTTGTGGAACTTGCGCAGGGACTTGTACTTCTTGACTCCGGGAGTAGTCAGTCGGTAGATATTGTAGGCATTGAGGGCCGACATATCTACCGTATGCAGAACAAACTTCTTGTACCACCTGCAAGATGTTCGCAGGCAGTCAATGAAGCCCATCTGCATGTCGGACTTATCGATGAGACGCATGTTGATATTGTAGTCCAGAACAGCAGCTGGTTTCTGGACGGGTTTTTTGGTCTTCCTGTCCACCTTCCCTGTGGTGACCATCTCGGCCTTGTGGCATGTGGTGAGGAGGTTGACCTTCCGCTGGTCATGCCAGTGGATAGAGAGGATGGGGCCACTCTTCTTGTGGAAGATCTCCGTCTTCTTGGTCTTGGTCGGGTACACTGGCATGCCCTTCCTCTTGGCCTTGACTGTGCCGACAGTTCCGGTCTTGCGGTCATGGAGGTACTTTGTTAGGATGGGCGACGTGTAGTAATTGTCAGTGTAGAGAATGTGATTCTTATGGAAGTGTTTCTCCATCATTTTCTGCACGACAGCGCCGTCAAATACAATGTCGGGGTCAGTCACAATCTCGCCACCACTGCCGCTGTTGACCACAAAGTCCAGCACATACCCCGTCTTGCAGTCGCAGAGGATGAAGAGCTTGATGCCGAAACGGTGTCTCTTCGACGGGATGTACTGTCGGAAATGCAGCCTACCACGGAACAGGACCAGAGACTCGTTGAGGCACATCTTCTGGAATGAAATCAGGTAGGTGGTAAACCGATGACGTATCATGTCATACAGCTTCCTGATTTTCCATAGCGCGTCGGGAAGGTGGACATGCATGTTGTTGGTCAGGTGGAGATACGACAGGATGTCAAAATACCTGTCCCTGGACATGTATTTTCCGAATGCTGGAGTTGTGATGAGGTCGGCTGTTATCCAGTAATCAGCCAGTGCGTGTTTCCTGATGTGTGTCATCAGCATAGTCAGTGCCAGAAAAACATACATTTCTGGCACAGTGACAGCTCACCATGCCACCATCTTGGCACTGGTCTTCCTGCCAAGAAAGTTAGCACAGATTTCATTGTGATTGTTAGTTTCCTCGACGAGGTATTTCATTACCTCGTCGTAGAAGCCACAAAAAAGTTCACTGGGGGTAGCATCTGGGCCACAGGGATATGCTTCTGTCACCCCTGAGCCAAGCTGCTCCTCGTTAAAATCAGGACAATCTGGCTCGAAGTCTGCCCCATCTGTCCAGACAAACAAATCCGATGAGCGCGGACGCGCAGACACACGCCCAGGCACACACCCTTGCCCACGCGGATGCCCACACCCACGCCCACGCCCAGGGGAAGCGGCAGCGGCGTCGGCAGGCTGAGCCGCACGCCCATGACCTCGCCCTCGAACTCGTCGTGTTGGTATCTCTTCTTCTTCCACATCCTCTTCGTCCTCCTCAGGTGATGTCAGGTCATCTTGGGCAATGTTGGGGTCGTCAACATCTTCTTCGGGGGACAATTCTGGCAAAGAAGTGACTGGGCGTCGGCGGTGTGGGGGGCGGGAAGCTGCGGGGGGTGGAACAATGGGAGCCTCAGCCTCGGGAGTTGGACTCCTTTTGCGGAGAGCCGAGGGCTTCTCCGCTACAAATTACGCTCTTCGGTGTGATGAGGGCTGTGGCACACTGTGGGAGGACAATGCCGCACCACTATTACCACTTGAAGAGGCCCTTTGCTCATCCTGACGGAGAGATGAAGCCGAGGGCTGTGGGTGACCCGCGCGACGTCCCGAGTCAAGGCGTCGGGACAAAGGAATGCAGGTGGTCGCTAGACCAGGGTCGGCGTCTTTGTCACTATCACTTTCATCGCCTTCCCTTGCTTTTTCTGCTGCTTTGCGTGCTTTTTTGGCTGCACTTTTCACCAATGTTTTCTTGTAAAAGTATTTGCCCACTTTCAAGGGCGTACGAGCAGGCAAGGGGGAAGGGGACGTTCTCGGGGTAGGCCTAGGCTGACCAAGCAATGGCGGCAGGGTAGGCCTAGGCTCAAGCACACTCGGAAGTTCTATTTCACCTTCATTCACCACTTCTACATCAGGGGACTCACTACTGTCTCCTCCCTCAAACAAATCAACATTATCATCACCCTCAAACCCCACAAAATCATCATCTTCACTCGCACTAATGAATTGTTCTTTGTCGATCAAGCTTTCGCCACTGCTTTCTTCGATGGCAAAAAGTTCTCTCTCTATCGCACTATCACTCAATAAAACGTTTGCTTTCTTACGTGTAGGCATTTTCTCGCTTGCAACAGGCGTCGACGTAGCTAGCGGGGTAGCAGTGGGGCGCGCAGGAGGTTGCAGGGAATCGGACGCGACGGAAGACATTTTTTTGCTGTAACTCGCTATGGCGGGCACGTACGAACTGATAATGGTAGTAGTTGAGGCTTAGTGGCGCTGCAATCGCCCCTGCAAAGGAAACTTTCGCCGTGCAGATTTCAAAGCACGCTTTCAAGCATAGGGATTTTAAAATGACACCCGGGCTCCGGCCCCTTGGCCGCACTCTCATTTTAAAATGACACCCGGGCAGGAAGGGTTAAGGAGAGATGGGGCGTTTTTCTAGACCCTCTGCTCCCTCATGTTTAGCCTCATTAGTTTTCAGATTTCAAGATGTTTACCCCATTAGTTTGTCGATTTAGAGAACTTTTGTCCCATTTTGTTGTCAATATTAAGAACTTTCGTGATATTTAAGTGACGATTTTTCCTGGTGAGCCGGTAATTTTGGAAGAAACGGCCTTCGGCCGGGATTTTTTTTTACCGAAAAATTTACAAATTAATCTAGAAGGGGGATTTTAAGTATATTTTGTTACGCTTGATGGAGATCTAGGGAGGACAATAAAATATATATATATATATATATATATATATATATATATATATATATATATATATATATATATATATATATGAAATAATCAACCAAAAAATAAACCCTTCCCCCTTAAACAAATATTGAAGGGAAGAAACAAGGGAGAGAGATAATATCGTGTGACATGCCCGAGTGTTCTTAACCGTTTTTAACCGTCACCGTTTTTGTTTTTATCTTTCTCTCCTGTTCTCTCTTTCCCTGGCTTGTATCCATTCGGCCCCATTCAGCCTATTGTTTTAAGACGCTTATCCCCATCCAAGTGTCGATTTCTTCCTGGCGAGCGAGAGCGAGCCAGCATTGTATGAAAAAAATCCGGCTTCGCTGGAGATATTTTTCCATCGAAAAATGTACAAATTTAGCCTGCTGTCAAAAACATTTTTTTTAAATATGCTGGAAAAATTCGACACCTAGATGGGGATAAACGTCTTAAGGGGAGGTTTTTAGTTGGGTTTCTAGATATCCATCAAGCTTAAGATTGCACCCTCTTGAGCCCCTTTCAAGATAAATTTGTACATTTTTCGATAGAAAAATGTCCCGGCTGAAAGCCGGTTCCTCTTAAATTACAGGCTCGCTATCGCTCTCCAGGATAAAAATCGACACCTAAATGGCACGAAAGGTCTTAAAATTGACAGAAATGGGTTGAAAGTTCTTAAAATCGTCAAAATAATGGGGCGAACGTCTTAAAATTAGAAAAGCAATGGGGCTAAACATGAGGGAGAAAGGAGTCAAGAAAAAAATCCCTCAAGTGGAAATCTCTCCTTAAAAACAGTAGGCTGAATGGGGCCGAATGGATACAACCCAGAGAGAGAGGGAGAGAGAAAAAAAACGAGGTGGGCCCCTTTAAGATAGTGTCAAATAAAATAAGATCCCTCTCACTCTCAAAATATACAGTTGCTCACATAATGTTGAAATAACTTAAGTTGACAGAATGAATATAAACACCATATGAGGAGGAACACTTTATTGACAACGTTTCCCAGATAGCTTTTGAAGAACAGAACACATGTGGGCAACTGTACAATCGTGCTAATAAGTGATGTCTCGGCACCAAGTATGTTTTGATCAATATTTGGTATCAGCAATATCTTAGCTTCATTTCTTCATATCGAGTGAAATATACAAACATGTTCCTACACTTACCCACCCTATTCAACATCTGACAGACATTAATACAGCACAGAGCAAGCCAAACGTAATGACAGCTGGGGCATGACTTATTAGCGCAACTGTACATGGGTCTTCAACTTTCCCTCAGTAACCACTAAATACAGACAACCCACACCCACACTTCCAAACATTTAAGAGGTAGTGCTTGGTTTTTGGTCTATATATTTATATATTAATATATTTTTGAGTTTCCTCGCTAGACCTCCATCAAGCTTAGAAAAACACCCCCTAGACCTCCTTTCAAGATAAATTTGTACATTTTTCGGTAGAAAAATTTCCCGGCCGAAGGCCGGTTCTTTGTAAAATAAGAGACTCGGTATCGCTCACCAGGAAAAAATCGACACCTAAAGGGCACGAAAGGTCTTAATATTGACAACAAAATGAGGGGAAAGGTCTCAAAATCGCCAAACTAACGGAACGAGCGTCTTAAAACCTCAAAACTAATATGCTAAACATGAGGGAGAAGGGGGTCCATAAAAAGCAAGTACTATCCCCTTAAACAACAATATTCCCAAATGTCAGATAATCGAGGAAGCATAGTCAAAGTCTTTCCAGTGAGTGAATCATAGGCCTTTCCTTTTCTCTCGCCACTATTAATTATACAACACAAACCGGAATGTTAAGGGAGCCCACCTCGCTTTTTTTCTCTTCCTCTCCCTCTTTCTCTGGTTTCTATCCATTCGACCCATTCAGCCAACTGTTTTAAGACGTTTATCCCCATCCAAGTGTCGATTTCTTCCTGACAAGCGAAAGCGAGCCAGCATTGTATGGAGAAATCCGGCTTCGCCAGAGACATTTTTCTATCGAAAAATTTACAAATTTAGCTTGCTGTCAAAACAAAAATACTGTGTATGTATGCTGCCTCGCTACCGCTCGCCAGGATAATATTGACTCCTGGTTGGGGGTAAACGTCTTCAAACAGTAGACTAAATGGGGCCGAATGCATACAACCTAGAGAGAGAGAATGAGAGAGAGTGAAAAAAGCGATGTGGGCTCCCTTAATTATATAAAAACACAAACCGGAATGTTAAACCTGTTCTGTTGACGTCTAGACATACCCTCACTATCATCCATGCTAACATAAATAATTTTGTTTAACCTAACCTAACTTATTTTACCTAACCTAACTAATTTTACATAACCAAAGCTAACTTATTTTACCTAACCTAACTAATTTTACATAACCAAACCTAACTTATTTTATCTAACCTAACCTAACTTATTTTATGTAACCTAACCTATCTTAGTTTACCTAACCTAACTCAGCTTACTTTACCTAAGCCAACCTAAATTATTTAACCTAACCTAACATAACATATTTTACCTAACCTAACCTATCATATTTTACCTTACCTAACCTAACTTATTTTACCTAACCTAACTTATTTTACCTAATCTAACCTAACTTATTGTACCTAACCTAACCTAACTTATTTTACCTAGCCTAGCCTAACTTATTTTACCTAATTTAACCAAACTTATTTTACTTAACCTAACATAACATGTTTTACCTAACATAACCTAACATATTTTACCTAACCTAACCCAACTTATTTTACCTAACCTAACTTATTTTACCTAACCTAATCTAACATATTTTACCTAACCTAACATATTATACCTAACCTAACTGCACTTATTTAACCTAATCCAACCTAACTTATTTTACCCAACCTAACCTTACTTATTTTACCTCACCTAACCTAACTTATTTCACCTAACCTAACTTATTTTATCTAAAACCTATAACTAAAACCTAACATTACCTCACCAAAGCTTAACCTAACCTCACCCAACCTAACCTAACCCAACCTCACCTATCCTAACCTCACCAAAACCTAACATTACCTCACTAAAACCTAACCTAAACTAACCTCAACCCAACCTAACCTAGCATAACCTCACCAAAAACCTAACCTAACCTAACCTAACCCAACCTAATCTAACCAAACATAACCATACCAAACCTAACCCAACCTAACCTAACCTAACCTTGCCTCACCATAACATAACCAAACCTCAAAAAATCTAACCTAACCTCACCTTATCTAAACTAACCTAACCTAACCTAACCTAACCGAACCTCACTAAAACCTAACCTAACCTAACTTTACCAAAACCAAACCTACCCTAACCTCACTAAAACCTAACCTAACATAACCCAACCTAACCTAACCTAACCTCACTAAAACCTAACATTACCTCACCAAACCCTAACCTAACCTCACCCAATCTAACCTAACCTAACCTCACCAAACCTAACTTAACCTCACCAAAAATTACCCTAACCTCTCCAACACCTAACCTAGCTTCACCTAACCTAACCCAACCTAACCAAAACCTCACATAACCTAACCTAACCAAGCCTAACCTCACCAATACTTAACCTAACCTAACCTAACCTAAACTCACCAAACCCTAAATAAACCTAACCTAGCCTAACCAAATCTTACCATAACCTAACTTAACCTAACTTAACCTCACCATAACCTACCCTAACCTCATTTAACCTCACCTAACCTAACCTAAACTCACCAAAACCTAACCAAACCTAACCTAGTCTAACCTTACCTGACCTAACTTAACCTAACCTCAACTTAACCAAACCTAACCCAGCCTAACCTATCTTAACCTAACCTCACCAAAGCCTAACCTAACCTAACCTCACATAATATAACCTAACATCACCAAACCTAACCTAATCCCACCAAAACCTAACCAAACCTCACGTAAATCATCATAACCTAACCAAACCTCACCAAAACCTAACGTAAGCTCACTTAACCTAACTTATCCCAACCTCAACTAACCTAACCTAACTTCACCAAAACCTAACTTAACCTAACCTCAACTTAACCAAACCTAACCCAACCTAACCTATCTTAACCTAACCTCACCAAAGCCTAACCTAACCTAACCTCACCTCACATAATATAACCTAACATCACCAAACCTAACCTAATCCCACCAAAACCTAACCAAACCTCACGTAAATCAACATAACCTAACCAAACCTCACCAAAACCTAACGTAAGCTCACTTAACCTAACTTATCCCAACCTCAACTAACCTAACCTAACTTCACCAAAACCTAACTTAACCTAACCTCAACTTAACCAAACCTAACCCAACCTAACCTATCTTAACCTAACCTCACCAAAGCCTAACCTACCTAACCTCACATAATATAACCTAACATCACCAAACCTAACCTAATCCCACCAAAACCTAACCAAACCTCACGTAAATCAACATAACCTAACCAAACCTCACCAAAACCTAACGTAAGCTCACTTAACCTAACTTATCCCAACCTCAACTAACCTAACCTAACTTCACCAAAACCTAACCTATCCTCAAATAAACCAACCTAATCTAACCCAACCTCACTTAACCCAACTTAACCTTAAGAAACCTAAATACGTGTGATCAGATCTCATACCCGGTTAATAAATATTTTCATACCTCGTGTGTAGACTCTTTCACAAAACCGCTTAGACAAGCTAGTTCGAATTTAAACTAACTTGCCTCTAATAACCCAACTGTATGTCTAGCTTTCATCTGTAATATATAATCGCACTAAAGTAAATCGAGAATTCTCAATATACGTGACGAATCCAAATATACCCATACAAAATCGAAATTCGAACTTCACCTGTCAAGTGCCTAAATTTTGACTGGCCTATGGGCCCAATAAATGCCCAAAATAAAAACAATCAATATATATACCGTTGGAATCGCAACAACGTGACGAATCCAAACATACACTAAAAAAATCGAAATTCGAAAATCACTTGTCAAGTGCCTAAATTTTGACTAGTCTCAGGGCCCAAAAAATGCCAAAAATAAAAATAAATCAATGTATATACTGTTGGAATCGCAACGACGTGGCGAATCCAAATATACCCTAAAAAAATCGAAATTCCAACATCACCTGTCAACTGAGATTCCAACGGTATACATTTTGTTTTTAATTTTTACCAATTTTTAAAAACCTAACCTAACATAGGTTAAGCCCAGGGAAATTGTTAATTTTGGTAAAATTTTGACTTTTCAAGATATGGGTATCTTTGGATTCGTCTCGTCGTTGCGAATCCAACGGTATAATTTTCTTTTAATTTTGACCAATTTTTAAAAACCTAACCTAACCTAACCTAACCTAACATAAGCTAACATAACTAATGCTGAGATTGGTATGCAGGATTCGAAACTGCATAATAAATCGTAGGCTTGTGCAGCATTCTTTAACTGTCTTCGTGGTGCAATGCATAAGTGTGTTGATTTTCGGTGTGAGCGTCCTGGGTTCGAATCCCCGGACTGCCACATGTGTGGCAGATTTGGACGGGTGGGGATACTTTTGGAATCCTCAGGACGCGCTGAATCCAATGGTGAAATCCGGTTTTAATTATATTCATTTGTGTAGAAATGGGAGCCTATTATAATTTTAAAGTTCTTAACAATTAAATTAGTGTAATCATAAGTCTAGGGTAAAGTATATCCAAATTTCAAAAACTTATAATGGGGAGACTAATTAAAAACTATTAGACTTTTAATATGAATTACTGCCACTGAAATCTGGGTTTACTTTACCCTAGACTTATATACTAGTTAAATAAATATGGTTATATATTTTATTTAAAATTATAATAGGCTCTCATTATAATTATATATTATATATAAGTCAAGGGTAAAGTAAACCGAGATTTGACTTTTAACCCTTAATTAGCGGCGAGCAACATAAGTCGAGTTAAAAAAAGCTGGACTATGTGGCGGCGCTCGACATAGGTGTTAATATGAATTACTACAGCTGAAATCTGTGTTTAGTTAACCCTAGACTTATATAATAGTTAAAGCAATATTTGTTTATATATTTTTATTTACATTTTTAATAGGCTCCCATAATAATTATATATTATATATAAGCCTAGGGTAAAATAAACCCAGATTTCAGTGGTAGTAATTTATATTAAAAGTCAAAGTTTTAAATTAGTCTCCCAATTATAAGATTTTGAAATTTGGGTATACTTTACCCTAGACTTATGATTACACTAATTTAATTGTTAAGAACTTCAAAATTATAATAAGCTCCCATTTCTACAAAAATTAATATATTTAAAAACGGATTTCGCCATTAGATTCAGTGCGTCCTGAGGAATCCAAACATAATCCCCACATATCCAAATCGATGTTTTCCAAAATAGTTGTTCTATTTTAACTTGTGACCATATCGTTGGAATCCTCTCGAAGCGGAGAGTTCCCAAAAATTAATTCAGGTGATTCCGACCTATTATAACCCCACAAAACACAAAATACAAAAAACATTTTTGTCAAATTCCTTGTAAAGTATAGTAAAAACTTAAAACAGCTCCCAAGGCTACAAATATGAGCAGAATTAAAATCGGTTTGGATTTTGCGCATCGAGAAGAATCTGAATATACCTATAAAAAATTGAAAATCGAAAATGACCCGTCTCTAGCACTTTTCCGCTAATTCTAGCACTTTTTTGCTAGATTCTAGCACTTTTCCGCTAATTCTAGCACTTTTCTCCTATATTCTAGCACTTTTTTGCTAGATCTAGCACTTTTTCGCTAGACTCTAGCACTTTTTCGCTAGACTCTAGCACTTTTCCGCTAATTCTGGCACTTTTTCGCTAAATTCTAGCACTTTATCACTAATTCTAGCACTTTTTGCTAGATTCTAGCAATTTTCAGCTAGATCTAGCAACTTTTTGCTATATTCTAGCACTTTTCCGCTAATTCTAGCACTTTTTCGCTAGATTCTGGCACTTTTCCGCTAATTCTAGCACTTTTTCCTAATATTCTAGGACTTTTTCGCTACATCTAGCACTTTTCCGCTAATTCTAGCACTTTTTCGATAGATTCTAGCACTTTTCCGCTAATTCTAGCACTTTTTCGCTAGATTCTAGCACTTTTCAGCTACATCTAGCACTTTTTCGCTAGATTCTAGCACTTTTCCGCTACATTCGAGCATTACTTAGCACTTTTTCGCTAGATCTACCACTTTTCCGATAGATCTAGCACTTTTTCGCTAAATTCTAACACTTTTCCGCTAGATCTAACACTTTTTCGCTATATTCTAGTACTTTTCTGCTAGATTATATCACTTTTTTGCTAGGTTAGGTTAAGTTAGGTTAGGTTAGCACTTTTCCGCTAATTCTAGCAGTTTTTTGCTAGATTCTAGTACTTTTCCGCTAATTCTAGCACTTTTCCCATATTCTAGCACTTTTTCGCTAGATTCTAGCACTTTTCCGCTAATTCTAGCACTTTTTCATTAGTTTCTAACGTTAATCTAATGTTAGTTTCTAACGTTCGTCTAACGTTAGTATCTAACGTTAATCTAACATTAGGTTATGTTAGGTTAGGTTAGGTTAGGTTAGGTTAGTTTCTAACGTTAATCTAACATTAGTTTCTAACGTTAGTCTAACGTTAGTTTCTAACGTTAGTCTAATGTTAGGTTAGGTTAGGTTAGGTTAGGTTAGGTTAGTTTCTAACATTAATCTAACGTTAGTTTCTAACGTTAGTCTAATGTTAGTTTCTAACGTTAGTCTAATGTTATGTTAGGTTAGGCTAGGTTAGGTTAGGTTAGTTTCTAACGTTAATCTAACGTTAGTTTCTAACGTTAGTCTAACGTTAGGTTAGGTTAGGTTAGGTTAGGATAGGTTAGGTTAGTTTCTAACGTTAGTTTGTAACATTAGTTTCTAACGTAAGTCTAACATTAGTTTCTAACTTTAGCCTAAAGTTAGGTTTGGTTAGGTTAGATTAGGTTAGGTTAGGTTAGTTTCTAACATTAATCTAATGTTAGTTTCTAATGTTAGTCTAACATTAGTTTCTAATGTTAGTCTAACGTTAGTTTCTAACGTTAGTCTAACGTTAGGTTAGGTTAGGTTAGGTTAGGTTAGTTTCTAACATTAATCTAATGTTAGTTTCTAACATTAGTCTAACGTTAGTTTCTAACGTTATTCTAACGTTAGGCTAGGTTAGGTTAGGTTAGGTTAGGTTAGGTTAGTTTCTAACATTAATCTAACGTTAGTTTCTAACGTTAGTCTAACGTTAGTTTCTAATGTTAGTCTAACGTTAGGTTAGGTAAGGTTAGGTTAGGTTAGGCTAGGTTTGGTTAGGTTAGGTTAGGTTAGTTTCTAACGTTAATCTAACGTTAGTTTCTAACGTTAGGATAACGTTAGTTTCTAACGTTAGTCTAATGTTAGGTTAGGTTAGGTTAGGTTAGGTTAGGTTCTAACGATAATCTAACGTTAGTTTCTAACGTTAGTCTAACGTTAGTTTCTAATTTTAGTCTAATGTTAGGTTAGGTTAGGTTAGGTTAGTTTAGTTTCTAACGTTAATCTATCGTTAGTTTCTAACGTTAGTCTAACGTTAGAAACCCTCCCCCCCTAGGGTCCCCCCTGGGGACCCCCCTACACCCCCCCCCCCCTAGGGACCCTACCAAACCTAACCTAACCCAAATTTTTGTCAAATTCCTTGTAAAGTATTGTACAATTTTAAAACAGCTCCCAAGGCCACAATAATGGGCGGAATTAAAACCGGATTGCGCCATTGGATTTTTCGCGTCGAGAAGCATCCGAATATACCGCTAAAAATATAAAAATCGACAATGTCCGGTCAACTTCCAAAATACACTAAAACACCTTAGGATTTTGGCAAAACAAAAAATTGAGTTAAGACACTATTCTGAATCCTCTCGACGCGCTGAATCCAATGGCGCCAACCGATTTTAATTCCATCCATTTTTGCGTCCTTGAGAGCCGTTTTAAGATTTTCCAAAACATTTTCTTGTGTGGGATTATAAGAGTGCGTTAGGGACCCCCCTACACCCTCCCTCCCCCCTAGCACTTTTCCGCTAATTCTATCACTTTTTCGCTAGATTCTAGTACTATTCCGCTAATTCTAGCACTTTTTCACTAGATTCTAGCACTTTTCAGGTAGATCTAGCACTTTTCCACTATATTCTAGCACTTTTCCGCTAATTCTAGCACTTTTTCGCTAGATTATGGCACTTTTCCGCTAATTCTAGCACTTTTTCCTAATATTCTAGGACTTTTTCGCTACATCTAGCACTTTTTCGCTAGATTCTACCACTTTTCCGCTAATTCTAGCACTTTTTCGATAGATTCTAGCACTTTTCCGCTAATTCTAGCACTTTTTCGCTAGATTCTAGCACTTTTCAGCTACATCTAGCACTTTTTCGCTAGATTCTAGCACTTTTCCGCTACATTCTAGCATTACTTAGCACTTTTTCGCTAGATCTACCACTTTTCCGCTAGATCTAGCACTTTTTCGCTAAATTATAACACTTTTCCGCTAGATTTAACACTTTTTCGCTATATTCTAGTACTTTTCTGCTAGATTATATCACTTTTTTGCTAGGTTAGGTTAAGTTAGGTTAGGTTAGCACTTTTCCGCTAATTCTAGCAGTTTTTTGCTAGATTCTAGTACTTTTCCGCTAATTCTAGCACTTTTCCCATATTCTAGCACTTTTTTGCTAGATCTAGCACTTTTTCGCTAGATTCTAGCACTTTTCCGCTAATCCTAGCACTTTTTCATTAGTTTCTAACGTTAATCTAATGTTAGTTACTAACGTTCGTCTAACGTTAGTATCTAACGTTAATCTAACATTAGGTTATGTTAGGTTAGGTTAGGTTAGGTTAGGTTAGGTTAGGTTAGTTTCTAATGTTAATCTAACATTAGTTTCTAACGTTAGTCTAACGTTAGTTTCTAACGTTAGTCTAATGTTAGGTTAGGTTAGGTTAGGTTAGGTTAGGTTAGTTTCTAACATTAATCTAACGTTAGTTTCTAACGTTAGTCTAACGTTAGTTTCTAACGTTAGTCTAACGTTATGTTAGGTTAGGCTAGGTTAGGTTAGGTTAGTTTCTAACATTAATCTAATGTTAGTTTCTAACGTTAGTCTAACGTTAGGTTAGGTTAGGTTAGGTTAGGATAGGTTAGGTTAGTTTCTAACGTTAGTTTGTAACATTAGTTTCTAACGTAAGTCTAACGTTAGTTTCTAACTTTAGCCTAAAGTTAGGTTTGGTTAGGTTAGATTAGGTTAGGTTAGGTTGGTTTCTAACATTAATCTAATGTTAGTTTCTAATGTTAGTCTAACATTACTTTCTAACGTTAGTCTAACGTTAGTTTCTAACGTTAGTCTAACGTTAGGTTAGGTTAGGTTAGGTTAGGTTAGTTTCTAACGTTAATCTAATGTTAGTTTCTAATGTTAGTCGAATGTTAGTTTCTAACGTTATTCTAACGTTAGGTTAGGTTAGGTTAGGTTAGGTTAGGTTAGTTTCTAACATTAATCTAACGTTAGTTTCTAACGTTAGTCTAACGTTAGTTTCTAATGTTAGTCTAACGTTAGGTTAGGTAAGGTTAGGTTAGGTTAGGCTAGGTTTGGTTAGGTTAGGTTAGGTTAGTTTCTAACGTTAATCTAACGTTAGTTTGTAACGTTAGGCTAACGTTAGTTTCTAACGTTAGTCTAATGTTAGGTTAGGTTAGGTTAGGTTCTAACGATAATCTAACGTTAGTTTCTAACGTTAGTCTAACGTTAGTTTCTAATGTTAGTCTAATGTTAGGTTAGGTTAGGTTAGGTTAGTTTAGTTTCTAACGTTAATCTATCGTTAGTTTCTAACATTAGTCTAACGTTAGAAACCCTCCCCCCCTAGGGTCCCCCCTGGGGACCCCCCTACACCCCCCTCCCCCCCCTAGGGACCCTACCAAACCTAACCTAACCCAAATTTTTGTCAAATTCCTTGTAAAGTATTGTACAATTATAAAACAGCTCCCAAGGCCACAATAATGGGCGGAATTAAAACTGGATTGCGCCATTGGATTTTTCGCGTCGAGAAGCATCCGAATATACCGCTAAAAATATAAAAATCGACAATGTCCGGTCAACTTCCAAAATACACTAAAACACCTTAGGATTTTGGCAAAACAAAAAATTGAGTTAAGACACTATTCTGAATCCTCTCGACGCGCTGAATCCAATGGTGCCAACCGATTTTAATTCCATCCATTTTTGCGTCCTTGAGAGCCGTTTTAATATTTTCCAAAACATTTTCTTGTGTGGGATTATAAGAGTGCGTTAGGGACCCCCCTACACCCTCCCTCCCCCCTAGCACTTTTCCGCTAATTCTATCACTTTTTCGCTAGATTCTAGTACTATTCCGCTAATTCTAGCACTATTTCACTAGATTCTAGCACTTTTCAGGTAGATCTAGCACTTTTCCACTATATTCTAGCACTTTTCCGCTAGTTCTAGCACTTTTTCGTTAAATTCTAGCACTTTTCCGCTAATTATAGCACTTTTCCCCTATATTCTAGCACTTTTTCGCTAGATCTAGCACTTTTTCGGTAGATTCTACCACTTTTCCGCTAATTCTAGCACTTTTTCGCTAGATTCTAGCACTTTCCCGCTAATTCTAGCACTTTTTCACTAGATTCTAGCACTTATCAGCTACATCTAGCACTTTTTCGCTAGATTCTAGCACTTTTCCGCTACATTCTAGCATTACTTAGCACTTTTTCGCTAGATCTACCACTTCTCCGCTAGATCTAGCACATTTTTGCTAAATTCTAACTTTTCCGCTAGATCTAACACTTTTTCGCTATATTCTAGTACTTTTCTGCTAGATTCTAGCACTTTTTTGCAAGGTTAGGTTAGGTTAGGTTAGGTTAGGTTAGCACTTTTCCGTTAGATTCTACCACTTTTCCGCTAGATCTACCACTTTTTTTCTATATTCTAGCACTTTTCCGCTAATTCTAGCAGTTTTTCGCTAGATACTAGCACTTTTTTGCTAGATTCTAGCACTTTTCCGCTAATTCTAGCACTTTTTCATTAGTTTCTAACGTTAATCTAACGTTAGGTTCTAACGTTAGTCTAACATTAGTTTCTAACGTTAGTCTAACGTTAGGTTACATTAGGTTAGGTTAGTTTCTAACATTAATCTAACGTTGGTCTAACATTAGTTTCTAACGTTAGTCTAACGTTAGGTTAGGTTAGGTTAGGTTAGGTTAGTTTCTAACGTTAATCTAACGTTAGTTTCTAGCATTAGTCTAACATTAGCCTAACGTTAGGTTAGGTTAGGTTAGGTTAGTTTCTAATATTAATCTAATGTTAGTTTCTAACGTTAGTCTAACATTAGTTTCTAACGTTAGTCTAACGTTAGTTTCTAACGTTAGTCTAACGTTAGGTTAGGTTAGGTTACTTTAGGTTAGGTTAGTTTCTAACGTTAATCTAACGTTAGTGTCTTAACTCAACTTATTTTTGTTTTGCCAAAATCCTAAGTGTTTTTTTGGAAGTTGACCGGACATTTTCGATTTTTATAGTTTTAGCGGTATATTCGGATTCTTCTCGACGCGAAAAATCCAATGGCGCAAACCGATTTTAATTCCGCCCATTTTTGTGGCTTTGGGAACTGTTTTAAGATTTTACAATATTTTACAAGGAATATGACAAAAATTTGGGTTAGGTTAGGTTAGGTTAGGGGGAGGGGGGGTAGGGGGTGTCCCTGGGGGGGAGGGTAGGGGGGTCCCTAGGCGGGGGGTGTTAGGGGGGTCCCTAGGGGGGGAGGGTTTCTAACGTTAGACTAACATTAGAAATTAACATTAGATTAACGTTAGAAACTAACCTAACCTAACCTAACATTAGACTAACATTAGAAACTTGCGTTTGACTAACGTTAGAAACTAAAGTTAGATTAACGTTAGAAACTAACCTAACCTAACCTAACCTAACATTAGACTAACGTTAGAAACTAACATTAGACTAAAGTTAGAAACTAACATTAGATTAATGTTAGAAACTAACCTAACCTAACCTAACCTAACCTAACCTAATGTTAGACTAACATTAGAAACTAACGTTAGACTACCGTTGGAAACTAACGTTAGATTAACGTTAGAAACTAACCTAACCTAACCTAACCTAACGTTAGAAACTAACGTTAGACTAATGTTAGAAACAAACATTAGATTAAAGTTAGAAACTAACCTAACCTAACCTAACCTAATGTTAGACTAATGTTAGAAACTAACGTTAGAAACTAACCTAACCTAACCTAACCTAACCTAACGTTAGGCTAACGTTAGAAACTAACATTAGACTATCGTTAGAAACTAACATTAGATTAATGTTAGAACCTAACCTACCCTAACCTAACCTAACGTTAGACTAACGTTAGAAACTAACGTTAGACTAACGTTAGAAACTAATGTTAGAATAATGTTAGAAACTAACCTAACCTAACCTAACCAAATCTAACCTAACCTAACGTAACCTAACGTTAGAAACTAACGTTAGACTAACGTTAGAAACTAACGTTAGATTAACGTTAGAAACTAACCTAACATAACCTAACCTAACCTATCCTAACCTAACCTAACGTTAGACTAACGTTAGAAACTAATGTTAGACTAACGTTAGAAACTAACGTTAGATTAACATTAGAAACTAACCTAACCTAACCTAACCAAACCTAACCTAGCATAACCTAACCTAACCTAACCTAACCTAACATTAGACTAACGTTAGAAACTAACGTTAGAAACTAACGTTAGATTAACGTTAGAAACTAACCTAACCTAACCTAACCTAACCTAACCTAATGTTAGACTAACGTTAGAAACTAACGTTAGACTCACGATAGAAACTAACATTAGATATACGTTAGAAACAAAACTAACCTAACCTAACCTAACCTAACCCAACCTAAGCTAACTTCACCTAACCTAACATTAGACTAACGTTAGAACCTAACGTTAGATTAACGTTAGAAACTAACGTTAGATTAACATTAGAAACTAAGCTATCCCTAACCTAACCAAACCTAACGTTAGACTAACGTTAGAAACTAACGTTAGACTAACGTTAGAAACTAACGTTAGACTAACGTTATAAAGTAACGTTAGATTAACGTTAGAACCTAACCTAACCTAACCTAACCTAACCTAAAGTTAGACTAACGTTAGAAACTAATGTTAGACTAACGATAGAAACTAACGTTAAATATACGTTAGAAACTAACCTAACCTAACCTAACCTAATCTAACATAACCTCACCTAACCTAATGTTAGACTAATGTTAGAACCTAACGTTAGACTAACGTTAGAAACTAACGTTAGATTAACGTTAGAAACTAACCTAACCTAACATAACGTTAGACTAACATTAGAAACTAACTTTAGACTAATGTTAGAAACTTACGTTAGATTAACGTTAGAAACTAACCTAACCTAACGTTAGACTAACATTAGAAACTAACGTTAGATTAACGTCAGAAACTAACCTAACCTAACCTAACCTAACCTAACATTAGACTAACGTAAGAAACAAGGTTAAACTAATGTTAGAAACTAAGGTTAGATTAATGTTAGAAACTAACCTAACCTAACCTAACCTAAACTAACCTAACCTAACCTAATGTTGGACTAACGTTAGAAACTAACGTTAGATTAACGTTACAAACTAACCTAACCTAACCTAACCAAACCTAACCTAACGTTAGACTAACGTTAGAAACTAATGTTAGACTAATGTTAGAAACTAACCTAACCTAACCTAACCTAACCAAACCTAACCTAACATAACCTAACGTTAGACTAACGTTATAAACTAAGGTTAGACTAACGATAGAATCTAACGCCAGATTAACGTTAGAAACTAACCTAACCTAACCTAACTTAATGTCAGACTAACGTTAGAAACTAACGTTAGACTAACGTTAGAAACTAACTTTAGATTAACATTCGAAATTAAGTAACCTAACCTAACCTAACCTAACCTAACGTTCGACTAACGTTAGAAACTAGCATTAGACTAACGTTCGAAACTAACGTTAGATTAACGTTAGAAATAAACCTAACCTAACCTAACCTAACGTTAGACTAACGTTAGAAACTAACGTTAGACTAAAATTAGAAACTAACGTTAGATAAACGTTAGAAACTAACCCAACCTAACCTAACCTAACCTATCCTAACCTAACCTAACATTAGACAAACGTTAGAAACTAATGTTAGACTACCGTTAGAAACTAACGTTAGATTGTTAGAAACTAACCTAACCTAACCTAACCTAACGTTAGACTAATGTTAGAAACTAACATTAGACTAACGTTAGAACCTAACATTAGATTAATGTTAGAAACTAACCTAACCTAACCTAACCTAACCTATCCTAACCAAACGTTAGACAAACGTTAGAAACTAACGTTAGACTAACGTTAGATTAACGGTAGAAACTAACCTAACCTAACCTAACCTAACTTAACCTAATGCTAGACTAACGTTAGAAACTAACGTTAGACTAACATTAGAAACTAACGTTGAATTAACATTAGAAACTAACCTAACTTAACCTAACCTAACCTAACCTAACGTTAGACTAACGTTAGAAACAAACGTTAGACTAACATTAGAAACTAACATTAGATTAATGTTAGAAACTAACCTATCCTAACGTTAGACTAACGTTAGAAACTAATGTTAGACTAACGTTAGAAACTAACAATAGATTAACGTTAGATACTAACCTAACCTACCCTAACCTAACCTAACCTAACCTAACCTAACCTAACATTAGACTAACATTAGAAACTAACATTAGACTAATGTTAGAAACTAACGTTAGATTAACTTTAGAAACTAACCTAACCTAACTTAACCTAACGTTAGAAACTAACGTTATACTAACGATAGAAACTAACGTTAGATTAACGTTAGAAACTAACCTAACCTAACCTAACCTAACCTAACCGAACCTAACGTTACACTAACGTTAGAAACTAACGTTAGACTAACGTTAGAAACTAATGTTAGATTAACGTTAGGAACTAACCTGACCTAACCTAACCTAACCTAACCTAACCTAACGTTAAACTAACTTTAAAAACTAACGTTAGACTAACGTTAGAAACTAACATTAGATTAACGTTAGAAACTAACCTAACCTAACCTAACCTAACCTAACCTAATGTTAGGCTAACGTTACAAACTAACGTTAGACTAACGTTAGAAACTAACCTTAGATTAACATTAGAAACTAACCTAACCTAACCTAACCAAACCAAACCTAACCTAACCTAACATAACCTAACGTTAGACTAACGTTAGAAACTAACGTTAGATTAATGTTAGAAACTAACGTTAGATTAACGTTAGAAACTAACCTAACCTAACCGCTAGATCTAACACTTTTTCGCTATATTCTAGTACTTTTCTGCTAGATTCTAGCACTTTTTTGCAAGGTTAGGTTAGGTTAGGTTACGTTAGCACTTTTTCGCTAGATTCTACCACTTTTCCGCTAGATCTACCACTTTTTCGCTATATTCTAGCACTTTTCCGCTAATTCTAGCAGTTTTTCGCTAGATTCTAGCACTTTTTTGCTAGATTCTAGCACTTTTCCGCTAATTCTAGCACTTTTTCATTAGTTTCTACCGTTAATCTAACGTTAGTTTCTAACGTTAGTCTAACATTAGTTTCTAATGTTAGTCTAACGTTAGGTTACATTAGGTTAGGTTAGTTTCTAACATTAATCTAACGTTAGTCTAACATTAGTTTCGAACGTTAGTCTAACGTTAGGTTAGGTTAGGTTAGGTTAGGTTAGTTTCTAACGTTAATCTAACGTTAGTTTCTAGCATTAGTCTAACGTTAGCCTAACGTTAGGTTAGGTTAGGTTAGGTTAGTTTCTAACGTTAATCTAACGTTAGTTTCTAACGTTAGTCTAACATTAGTTTCTAACGTTAGTCTAACGTTAGTTTCTAACGTTAGGTTAGGTTAGGTTACTCTAGGTTAGGTTAGTTTCTAACGTTAATCTAACGTTAGTGTCTTAACTCAACTTATTTTTGTTTTGCCAAAATCCTAAGGGGGTTAGCCTTAGTGTTTTTTTGGAAGTTGACCGGACATTTTCGATTTTTATAGTTTTAGCGGTATATTCGGATTCTTCTCGACGCGAAAAATCCAATGGCGCAAACCGATTTTAATTCCGCCCATTTGGAACTGTTTTAAGATTTTACAATACTTTACAAGCAATTTGACAAAAATTTGGGTTAGGTTAGGTTAGGTTAGGGGGAGGGGGGTAGGGGTGATCCGGGGGGGGGGAGGGTAGGGGGGTCCCTAGGGGGGTGGGGTGTTAGGGGGGTCCCTAGGGGGGGAGGGTTTCTAACGTTACACTAACGTTAGAAATTAACGTTAGATTAACGATAGAAACTAACCTAACCTAACCTAACGTTAGACTAACATTAGAAACTAACGCTAGACTAATGTTAGAAACTAAAGTTAGATTAACGTTAGAAACTAACCTAACCTAACCTAACCTAACGTTAGACTAACGTTAGAAACTAACATTAGACTAAAGTTAGAAACTAACATTAGATTAATGTTAGAAACTAACCTAACCTAACCTAACCTAACCTAACCTAATGTTAGACTAACGTTAGAGACTAACGTTAGACTACCGTTGGAAACTAACGTTAGATTAACGTTAGAAACTAACCTAACCTAACCTAACCTAACATTAGAAACTAATGTTAGACTAATATTAGAAACTAACATTAGATTAAAGTTAGAAACTAACCTAACCTAACCTAACCTAACCTAATGTTAGACTAATGTTAGAAACTAATGTTAGACTAACGTTTGAAACTAATGTTAGAATAATGTTAGAAACCTAACCTAACCTAACCTAACCTAACGTAACCTAACGTTAGGCTAACGTTAGAAACTAACATTAGACTATCGTTAGAAACTAACATTAGATTAACGTTAGAACCTAGCCTAACCTAACCTAACCTAACGTTAAACTAACGTTAGAAACTAACGTTAGACTAACGTTAGAAACTAATGTTAGATTAAGGTTAGAAACTAACCTAACCTAACCTAACCTAACATAACCTAACGTTAGAAACTAACGTTAGACTAACGTTAGAAACTAACGTTAGATTAACGTTAGAAACTAACCTAACATAACCTAACCTAACCTATCCTAACCTAACCTAACGTTAGACTAAAGTTAGAAACTAATGTTAGACTAACGTTAGAAACTAACGTTGGATTAACATTAGAAACTTACCTAACCTAACCTAACCAAACCTAACCTAGCATAACCTAACCTAACCTAACCTAACCTAACATTAGACTAACGTTAGAAACTAACGTTAGAAACTAACATTAGATTAACGTTAGAAACTAACCTAACCTAACCTAACTTAACCTAACCTAATGTTAGACTAACGTTAGAAACTAACGTTAGAATAACGATGAAAACTAACGTTAGATATACGTTAGAAACAAAACTAACCTAACCTAACCTAACCTAACCTAACCCAACCTAACCTAACCTCACCTAACCTAACATTAGACTAATGTTAGAACCTAACGTTAGACTAACATTAGAAACTAACCTTAGATTAACATTAGAAACTAAGCTAACCAAACCTAACCAAACCTAACGTTAGACTAACGTTAGAAACTAACATTAGACTAATGTTAGAAAGTAACGTTAGATTAACGTTAGAACCTAACCTAACCTAACCTAACCTAACCTAAAGTTAGACTAACGATAGAAACTAACATTAGACTAACGATAGAAACTAACGTTAGATATACGTTAGAAACTAACCTAACCTAACCTAACCTAATCTAACATAACCTCACCTAACCTAACGTTAGACTAATGTTAGAACCTAACATTAGACTAACATTAGGAACTAACGTTAGATTAACGTTAGAAACTAACCTAACCTAACATAACGTTAGACGAACATTAGAAACTAACTTTAGACTAATGTTAGAAACAAACGTTAGATTAACATTAGAAACTAACCTAACCTAACCTAACCTAACATTAGACTAACGTTAGAAACTAACGTTAGATTAACGTCAGAAACTAACCTAACCTAACCTAACCTAACCTACATTAGACTAACCTAAGAAACAAGGTTAGACTAACGTTAGAAACTAAGGTTCGATTAACGTTAGAAACTAACCTAACCTAACCTACCTAAACTAACCTAACCTAACCTAATGTTGGACTAACGTTAGAAACTAACGTTAGATTAACATTACAAACTAACCTAACATAACCTAACCAAACCTAACCTAACGTTAGACTAACGTTAGAAACTAACGTTAGACTAATGTTAGAAACTAACGTTAGATTAACGTTAGAAACTAACCTAACCTAACCTAACCTAACCAAACCAAACCTAACCTAACATAACCTAACGTTAGACTAACGTTAGAAACTAAGGTTAGACTAACGATAGAATCTAACGCCAGATTAACATTAGAAACTAACCTAACCTAACCTAACTTAATGTCAGACTAACGTTAGAAACTAACGTTAGACTAACGTTAGAAACTAACTTTAGATTAACATTCGAAACTAAAGTAACCTAACCTAACCTAACCTAACCTAACCTAACGTTCGACTAACGTTAGAAACTAACATTAGACTAACGTTGGAAACTAACGTTAGATTAACGTTAGAAATAAACATAACATAACCTAACCTAACGTTAGACTAACATTAGAAACTAACGTTAGACTAAAATTAGAAACTAACATTAGATAAATGTTAGAAACTAACCTAACCTAACCTAACCTAACCTATCCTAACCTAACCTAACATTAGACTAACGTTAGTAACTAATGTTAGACTACCGTTAGAAACTAATGTTAGATTGTTAGAAACTAACCTAACCTAACCTAACCTAACGTTAGACTAATTTTAGAAACTAACATTAGAACTAACCTAACCTAACCTAACCTAACCTATCCTAACCTAACGTTAGACTAACGTTAGAAACTAACGTTAGACTAATGTTAGATTAATGGTAGAAACTAACCTAACCTAACCTAACCTAACTTAACCTAACGCTAGACTAACGTTAGAAACTAACGTTAGACTAACATTAGAAACTAACGTTAGATTAACATTAGAAACTAACCTAACAACCTAACCTAACCTAACCTAACGTTAGACTAACGTTAGAAACTAACGTTCGACTAACATTAGATACTAACATTAGATTAATGTTAGAAACTAACCTAACCTAACGTTAGACTAACGTTAGAAACTAATGTTAGACTAACGTTAGAAACTAACAATAGATTAACGTTAGAAACTAACCTAACCTACCCTAACCTAACCTAACCTAACCTAACCTAACCTAACATTAGACTAACATTAGAAACTAACATTAGACTAACGTTAGAAACTAACATTAGATTAACTTTAGAAACTAACCTAACCTAACCTAACTTAACCTAACATTAGACTAACGTTAGAAACTAACGTTATACTAACGATAGAAACTAACCTAACCTAACCTAACCTAACCTAACCGAACCTAACATGTTAGAAACTAAATTTAGACTAACGTTAGAAACTAATGTTAGATTAACGTTAGGAACTAACCTGACCTAACCTAACCTAACCTAACCTAACCTAACGTTTAACTAACGTTAAAAACTAACGTTAGACTAAAGTTAGAAACTAACATTAGATTAACGTTAGAAACTAACCTAACCTAACCTAACCTAACCTAATGTTAGGCTAATGTTACAAACTAACGTTAGACTAATGTTAGAAACTAACCTTAGATTAACGTTAGAAACTAACCTAACCTAACCTAACCAAACCTAACCTAACCTAACCTAACATAACCTAATGTTAGACTAACGTTAGAAAAAAACGTTAGATTAACGTTAGAAACTAACGTTAGATAAACGTTAGAAACTAACCTAACCTAACCTAACCTAACCTAACCTTACTAACATTAGGCTAACGTTAGAAACTAACGTTAGACTAACGTTAGAAACTAACATTAGATTAACATTAGAAACTAACCTAACCTAACCTAACCTAACCTAACGTTAGACTAACGTTAGATACTAACGTTAGATACTAACCTTAGACTAACGATAGAAACTAACATTAGATATACATTAGAAACTAACCCAACACACATAATCTAGCCTAACCTCACATAGCCTAACGTTAGACTAATGTTAGAACCTAACATTAGACTAAAGTTAGAAACTAATGTTAGATTAACGTTAGAAACTAACCTATCCTAACCTAACCTAACCCAACCTAACATTAGACTAACATTAGTAACTAACTTTAGACTAACGTTAGAAACTAACATTAGATTAACGTTAGAAACTAACCTAACCTAACCTAACCTAACGTTAGACTTATGTTAGAAACTAACGTTAGACTAATGTTAGAAACTAACCTTAGATTAACGTTAGAAACTAACCTAACCTAACCTAACCTAACTTAACCAAACCTAACCTAACCTAACCTAACATAACCTAACGTTAGACTAACATTAGAAAAAAACGTTAGATTAACGTTAGAAACTAACGTTAGATTAACGTTAGAAACTAACCTAACCTAACCTAACCTAACCTAACCTTACTAACATTAGGCTAACGTTAGAAACTAACGTTAGACTAACGTTAGAAACTAACATTAGATTAACATTATAAACTAACCTAACCTAACCTAACCTAACCTAACGTTAGACTAACGTTAGATACTAACGTTAGATACTAACCTTAGACTAACGATAGAAACTAACATTAGATATACATTAGAAACTAACCCAACATAACCTAATCTAGCCTAACCTCACATAGCCTAACGTTAGACTAATGTTAGAACCTAACATTAGACTAAAGTTAGAAACTAATGTTAGATTAACGTTAGAAACTAACCTATCCTAACCTAACCTAACCCAACCTAACATTAGACTAACATTAGTAACTAACTTTAGACTAACGTTAGAAACTAACATTAGATTAACGTTAGAAACTAACCTAACCTAACCTAACCTAACGTTAGACTTATGTTAGAAACTAACGTTAGACTAACGTTAGAAACTAACGTCAGATTAACGTCAGAAACTAACCTAACCTAACCTAACCTAACCTAACATTAGACTAACGTAAGAAACAAGGTTAGACTAACATTAGAAACTAACGTTAGATTAACGTTAGAAACTAACCTAACCTAACCTAACCTAACCTAACCTAACCGAACCTAACGTTAGACTAACGTTAGAAACTAACGTTATATTAACGTTAGGAACTAACCTGACCTAACCTAACCTAACCTAACCTAACATTAGACAAACGTTAGAAACTAACGTTAGACTAACGTTAGAAACTAACATTAGATTAACGTTAGAAACTAACCTAACCTAACCAAACCTAACCTAACGTTAGGCTAACGTTAGAAATTAACGTTAGACTAACATAAGAAACTAACGGTAGATTAACCCTTCCTCCCCGGGCTGTCTTACCAAATGACGGTCGCCCCTACCCGGGCGATATGGCTGAAAAACGTCTAGGACTAGGCTACCGTATTTATGTTTATTTTCACTGCTAGAACTTTCCCACTCATCTATAATCGTAGTGTGGTTTTCAATCTGTATTTTGGCATTGAATAGAGCTCTGTAAGTCAACTGGTTCAGTTGTGATGACGATTTTAGTGGAGCCAATATTGCAGAGATGTTGCCAATATGGGGGCTTTTTAGACACTAATTTCATCATGACGTCAGAACAATAACATTGAGGAGTCTTCTCCTTCTTGTTTTGGGAGGTGCGGTGACGAACGCTTGGGTTTGTTGACATACGTCGTACGCACGGCGTTCGGACCAAGCTTAATTAGGCTATTAAGCTCATGCCTTAGATAAGGCATACCGGGTAGCGGCCCTTCTTTCGTGCTGTCCTTACCTAAGACAGACCGGGTAGGAAAGGTTAACGTTAGAAACTAACCTAACCTAACCTAACCTAACCTAACATTAGACTAAAGTTAGAAACTAACGTTAGACTAACGTTAGAAACTAACGTTAGATTAACGTTAGAAACGAACCTAACCTAACCTAACCTAACCTATCCTAACATAACCTAACGTTAGACTAACGCTAGAAACTAACGTTAGACTAACGTTAGAAACTAACTTTAGACTAATGTTAGAAACTAACATTAGATTAACGTTAGAAACTAACCTAACCTAACGTTAGACTAACGTTAGAAACTAACGTCAGATTAACGTCAGAAACTAACCTAACCTAACCTAACATTAGACTAACGTAAGAAACAAGGTTAGACTAACATTAGAAACTAATGTTAGATTAACGTTAGAAACTAACCTAACCTAACCTAACCTAACCTAACCGAACCTAAAGTTAGACTAACGTTAGAAACTAACGTTAGACTAACGTTAGAAACTAACGTTAGATTAACGTTAGGAACTAACCTGACCTAACCTAACCTAACCTAACCTAACCTAACATTAGACTAACGTTAGAAACTAACGTTAGACTAACGTTAGAAACTAACATTAGATTAACGTTAGAAACTAACCTAACCTAACCTAACCTAACCTAACGTTAGGCTAACGTTAGAAATTAACGTTAGACTAACATAAGAAACTAACGGTAGATTAACCCTTCCTCCCCGGGCTGTCTTACCAAATGACGGTCGCCCCTACCCGGGCGATATGGCTGAAAAACGTCTAGGACTAGGCTACCGTATTTATGTTTATTTTCACTGCTAGAACTTTCACACTCATCTATAATCGTAGTGTGGTTTTCAATCTGTATTTTGGCATTGAGTAGAGCTCTGTAAGTCAACTGGTTCAGTTGTGATGACGATTATAGTGGAGCCAATATTGCAGAGATGTTGCCAATATGGGGGCTTTTTAGACACTAATTTCATCATGACGTCAGAACAATAACATTGAGGAGTCTTCTCCTTCTTGTTTTGGGAGGTGCGGTGACGAACGCTTGGGTTTGTTGACATACGTCGTACGCACGGCGTTCGGACCAAGCTTAATTAGGCTATTAAGCTCATGCCTTAGATAAGGCATACCGGGTAGCGGCCCTTCTTTCGTGCTGTCCAGACCGGGTAGGAAAGGTTAACGTTAGAAACTAACCTAACCTAACCTAACCTAACCTAACATTAGACTAAAGTTAGAAACTAACGTTAGACTAACGTTAGAAACTAACATTAGATTAACGTTAGAAACTAACCTAACCTAACCTAACCTAACCTATCCTAACATAACCTAACGTTAGACTAACGCTAGAAACTAACGTTAGACTAACGTTAGAAACTAACGTTAGATTAACGTTAGAAACTAACGAAAAAGTACTAGAATTAGCGGAAAAGTAATGGAATCTAGCAAAAAATGCTAGATCTAACGAAAAACTGCTAGCATGTAGGGGAAAAGTGCTAGAATTAGCGGAAAAGTGCTACAATCTAGCGAAAAACTGCTAGAATTAGCGGAAAAGTGCTAGAATATAGCAAAAAAGTGGTAGATCTAGCGGAGTAGTGCTAGAATCTAGCGGAAAAGTGCTAACATAACCTAACCTGACCTAGCATAAACTAACCTAGCAAAAAAGTGCTAGAATCTAGCGGAAAAGTACTAGAATATAGCGAAAAAGTGTTAGATCTAGCGGAAAAGTGTTAGAATTTAGCAAAAAAATGCTAGATCTAGCAGAAAAGTGGTAGTTCTAGCGAAAAAGTGCTAAGTAATGCTAGAGTGTAGCGAAAAAGTGCTAGAATCTAGCGAAAAAGTGTTATGTGTAGCTGAAAAGTGATAGAATCTAGCGAAAAAGTGCTAGAATTAGCGGAAAAGTGCTAGAATATTAGGGAAAAGTTCTAAAATTAGCGGAAAAGTGCTAGAATTTAGCGAAAAAGTGCTAGATCTAGGGAAAAGTGCTAGAATATAAGGGAAAAGTGCTTGAATTAGTGGAAAAGTGCTAGAATCAAGCGAAAAAGTGCTAGAATTAGCGGAAAAGTGCTAGAATATAGCGAAAAAGTGCTAGAATTAGCGGAAAAGTGCTAGAATATAGCGAAAAAGTGCTAGATCTAGCTGAAAAGTGCTAGAATCTAGCGACAAAGTGCTAGAATTACCGGAAAAGTGCTAGAATATAGCGAAAAAGTGCTAGATCTAGCTGAAAAGTGCTTGAATCTAGCGACAAAGTGCTAGAATTAGCGGAAAAGTGCTAGAATCTAGCGGAAAAGTGCTAAAATCTAGCGAAAAAGTGCTAGATCTTGCAAAAAAGTGCTAGAATATAGGATAAAAGTTCTAGAATTAGCAGAAAAGTGCTAGAATATAGCGAAAAGTGCTAGAATTAGCAGAAACGATCTAGAATATAGTGAAAAAGTGGCAGATCTAGCTGAAAATGTTAGAATGTAGCGAAAAAGTGCTAGAATTAACGGAAAAGTGCTAGAATCTAGCGAAAAAGTGCTACATCTTGCGGAAAAATGGTAGATCTAGCAAAAAAGTGCTAAATAATACTAGAATGTAGAGGAAGTGTTAGAATGTAGCAAAAATGTGTAGATCTAGCTGAAAAGTGCTATAATCTAGCGAAAAATGATAGAATTAGCGGAAAAGAGCTAAAATCTAGCGAAAAAGTGCTATATCTAGGGAAAAGTGCTAGAATATATGGGAAAAGTGCTTGAATTAGCGGAAAAGTGCTAGAATCAAGCGAAAAAGTGCTAGAATTAGCGGAAAAGTGCTAGAATATAGCGAAAAAGTGCTAGAATTAGCGGAAAAGTGCTAGAATATAGCGAAAAAGTGCTAGATCTAGCTGAAAAGTGCTAGAATCTAGCAACAAAGTGCTAGAATTAGCGGAAAAGTGCTAGAATCTAGCGAAAAAGTGCTAGAATTAGCGGAAAAGTGCTAGAATTAAGCGAAAAAGTGCTAAAACCTAGCGAAAAAGTGCTGGATCCTGCGAAAAAGTGCTAGAATATAGGAGAAAAGTTCTAGAATTAGCGGAAAAGTGCTAGAATATAGCGAAAAGTGCTAGAATTAGCAGAAAAGATCTAGAATATAGTGAAAAAGTGTTAGATCTAGCTGAAAAGTGTTAGAATGTAGCGAAAAAGTGCTAGAATTAACGGAAAAGTGCTAGAATGTAGCGAAAAAGTGCTAGATCAAGCGGAAAAGTGGTAGATCTAGCAAAAAAGTGCTGAGTAATGCTAGAATGTAGCGGAAGTGTTAGAACGTTAGTTTCTAACTTTAGCCTAAAGTTAGGTTTGGTTAGGTTAGATTAGGTTAGGTTAGGTTAGTTTCTAACATTAATCTAATGTTAGCTTCTAATGTTAGTCTAACATTAGTTTCTAACGTTAGTCTAACATTAGTTTCTAACGTTAGTCTAACATTAGGTTAGGTTAGGTTAGGTTAGGTTACTTTCTAATGTTAATCTAATGTTAGTTTCTAACGTTAGTCTAACGTTAGTTTCTAACGTTAGTCTAACGTTAGTTTCTAATGTTAGTCTAACGTTAGGTTAGGTAAGGTTAGGTTAGGTTAGGCCAGGTTAGGTTAGGTTAGGTTAGTTTCTAACATTAATCTAACGTTAGTTTCTAACGTTAGTCTAACGTTAGTTTCTAATCTTAGTCTAACGGTTGGTTAGGTAAGGTTAGGTTAGGTTAGGCTAGGTTAGGTTAGGTTAGGTTAGTTTCTAACGTTAATCTAACGTTAGTTTCTAACGTTAGGCTAATGTTAGTTTCTAACATTAGTCTAATGTTAGGTTAGGTTAGGTTAGGTTAGGTTCTAACGATAATCTAACGTTAGTTTCTAACGTTAGTCTAACGTTAGTTTCTAATGTTAGTCTAATGTTAGGTTAGGTTAGGTTAGGTTAGGTTAGTTTCTAACGATTATCTATCGTTAGTTTCTAACGTTAGTCTAACGTTAGGAACCCTCCCCCCCTAGGGTCCCCCTAACCCCCCCCCTGGGGACCCCCCTACACCCCCCCCTAGGGACCCCCCTACCAAACCTAACCTATCCCAAATTTTTGTCAAATTCCTTGTAAAGTATTGTACAATTTTAAAACAGCTCCCAAGGCCACAATAATGGGCGGAATTAAAACCGGATTGCGCCATTGGATTTTTCGCGTCGAGAAGAATCCGAATATAACGCTAAAAATATAAAAATCGACAATGTCCGGTCAACTTCCAAAATACACTAAAACACCTTAGGATTTTGGCCAAGAAAAAAAAGTTGAGTTAAGACACTATTCTGAATCCTCTCGACGCGCTGAATCCAATGGCACCAACCGATTTTAATTCCATCCATTTTTGCGTCCTTGAGAGCCGTTTTAAGATTTTCCAAAACATTTTCTTGTGTGGGATTATAAGAGTGCGTTAGGGACCCCCCTACCCTCCCTCCCCGTTAGAAATAAACGTTAGACTAACGTTAGAAACTAACCTTAGATTAACATTAGAACCTAACCTAACCTAACCTAACCTAACCTAACCTAACCTAACCTAACGTTAGACTAACGTTAGAAACTAACGTTAGACTAACGATAGAAACTAACGTTAGATATACGTTAGAAACTAACATAACATAACATAACATAATCTAACCTAACCTCACCTAACCTAACATTAGACTAATGTTAGAACCTAACGTTAGACTAACGTTAGACACTAACGTTAGATTAACGTTAGAAACTAACCTAACCTCACCTAATGTTAGACTAACATTAAACTAACTATAGACTAATGTTAGAAACTAACGTTACATTAACGTTAGAAACTAACCTAACCTAACCTAACCTAACGTTTGACTAATGTTAGAAACTAAAGTTAGATTAACGTCAAAAACTAACCTAACCTAACCTAACCTAACCTAACCTAACATTAGACTAACGTAAGAAACAAGGTTAGACTAATGTTAGAAACTAAGGTTAGATTAACGTTAGAAATTAACCTAACCTAACCTAACCTAACCTAACCTAATGTTGGACTAATGTTAGAAACTAATGTTAGATTAACGTTACAAACTAACCTAACCTAACCTAACCAAACCTAACCTAACGTTAGACTAACGTTAGAAACTAACGTTAGACTAATGTTAGAAACTAACGTTAGATTAACGTTAGAAACTAACCTAACCTAACCTAACCTAACGTAACCTAACATTAGACTAACGTTAGAAACTAAGGTTAGACTAACGATAGAATCTAACGCCAGATTAACGTTAGAAACTAACCTAACCTAACCTAACTTAACGTCAGACTAACGTTAGAAACTAACGTTAGACTAACGTTAGAAACTAACTTTAGATTAACATTCAAAACTAAACTAACTTAACCTAACCTAACCTAACCTAACGTTCGACTAACGTTAGAAACTAACATTAGACTAACGTTGGAAACTAACGTTAGATTAACGTTAGAAATAAACCTAACCTAACCTAACCTAACGTTAGACTAACGTTAGAAACTAATGTTAGACTAAAATTAGAAACTAACGTTAGATAAACGTTAGAAACTAACCTAACCTAACCTATCCTAACCTAACCTAACGTTAGAAACTAATGTTAGACTACCGTTAGAAACTAACATTAGATTGTTAGAAACTAACCTAACCTAACCTAACCTAACGTTAGACTAAGGTTAGAAACTAACGTTAGACTAACGTTAGAACCTAACATTAGATTAATGTTAGAAACTAACCTAACCTAACCTAACCTAACCTATCCTAACCTAACGTTAGACTAACGTTAGAAACTAACGTTAGACTAACGTTAGAAACTAACGTTAGACTAACGTTAGAAACTAACGTTAGACTAACGTTAGATTAACGGTAGAAAATAACCTAACCTAACCTAACCTAACTTAACCTAACGCTAGACTAACGTTAGAAACTAATGTTAGACTAACATTAGAAACTAATGTTAGATTAACATTAGAAACTAACCTAACAACCTAACCTAACCTAACCTAACCTAATGTTAGACTAACGATAGAAACTAACGTTAGACTAACATTAGAAACTAACATTAGATTAATGTTATAAACTAACCTAACCTAACCTAACGTTAGACTAACGTTAGAAACTAATGTTAGACTAACGTTAGAAACTAACAATAGATTAACGTTAGAAACTAACATAACCTTAGTAACCTACCCTAACCTAACCTAACCTAACATTAGACTAACATCAGAAACTAACGTTAGACTAACTTTAGAAACAAACGTTAGATTAACTTTAGAAACTAAGCTAACCTAACCTAACCTAACCTAACCTAATCTAACATAACCTCACCTAACCTAACGTTAGACTAATGTTAGAACCTAACATTAGACTAACGTTAGGAACTAACGTTAGATTAACGTTAGAAACTAACCTAACCTAACATAACGTTAGACGAACATTAGAAACTAACTTTAGACTAATGTTAGAAACAAACGTTAGATTAACGTTAGAAACTAACCTAACCTAACCTAACCTAACGTTAGACTAACGTTAGAAACTAACGTTAGATTAACGTCAGAAACTAACCTAACCTAACCTAACCTAACCTAACATTAGACTAACCTAAGAAACAAGGTTAGACTAACGTTAGAAACTAAGGTTCGATTAACGTTAGAAACTAACCTAACCTAACCATACCTAAACTAACCTAACCTAATGTTGGAGTAACGTTAGAAACTAACGTTAGATTAACGTTACAAACTAACCTAACCTAACCTAACCTAACCTAACCTAATGTTAGACTAACGTTAGAGACTAACGTTAGACTACCGTTGGAAACTAACGTTAGATTAACGTTAGAAACTAACCTAACCTAACCTAACCTAACATTAGAAACTAATGTTAGACTAATATTAGAAACTAACATTAGATTAAAGTTAGAAACTAACCTAACCTAACCTAACCTAACCTAATGTTAGACTAATGTTAGAAACTAATGTTAGACTAACGTTAGAAACTAATGTTAGAATAATGTTAGAAACTAACCTAACCTAACCTAACCTAACCTAACGTAACCTAACGTTAGGCTAACGTTAGAAACTAACATTAGACTATCGTTAGAAACTAACATTAGATTAACGTTAGAACCTAGCCTAACCTAACCTAACCTAACGTTAGACTAACGTTAGAAACTAACGTTAGACTAACGTTAGAAACTAATGTTAGATTAAGGTTAGAAACTAACCTAACCTAACCTAACCTAACATAACCTAACGTTAGAAACTAACGTTAGACTAACGTTAGAAACTAACGTTAGATTAACGTTAGAAACTAACCTAACATAACCTAACCTAACCTATCCTAACCTAACCTAACGTTAGACTAAAGTTAGAAACTAATGTTAGACTAACGTTAGAAACTAACGTTGGATTAACATTAGAAACTTACCTAACCTAACCTAACCAAACCTAACCTAGCATAACCTAACCTAACCTAACCTAACCTAACATTAGACTAACGTTAGAAACTAACGTTAGAAACTAACATTAGATTAACGTTAGAAACTAACCTAACCTAACCTAACCTAACCTAACCTAATGTTAGACTAACGTTAGAAACTAACGTTAGACTAACGATAAAAACTAACGTTAGATATACGTTAGAAACAAAACTAACCTAACCTAACCTAACCTAACCTAACCCAACCTAACCTAACCTCACCTAACCTAACATTAGACTAATGTTAGAACCTAACGTTAGACTAACATTAGAAACTAACCTTAGATTAACATTAGAAACTAAGCTAACCAAACCTAACCAAACCTAACGTTAGACTAACGTTAGAAACTAACATTAGACTAATGTTAGAAAGTAACGTTAGATTAACGTTAGAACCTAACCTAACCTAACCTAACCTAACCTAAAGTTAGACTAACGATAGAAACTAACATTAGACTAACGATAGAAACTAACGTTAGATATACGTTAGAAACTAACCTAACCTAACCTAACCTAATCTAACATAACCTCACCTAACCTAACGTTAGACTAATGTTAGAACCTAACATTAGACTAACATTAGGAACTAACGTTAGATTAACGTTAGAAACTAACCTAACCTAACATAACGTTAGACGAACATTAGAAACTAACTTTAGACTAATGTTAGAAACAAACGTTAGATTAACATTAGAAACTAACCTAACCTAACCTAACCTAACATTAGACTAACGTTAGAAACTAACGTTAGATTAACGTCAGAAACTAACCTAACCTAACCTAACCTAACCTACATTAGACTAACCTAAGAAACAAGGTTAGACTAACGTTAGAAACTAAGGTTCGATTAACGTTAGAAACTAACCTAACCTAACCATACCTAAACTAACCTAACCTAACCTAATGTTGGACTAACGTTAGAAACTAACGTTAGATTAACATTACAAACTAACCTAACATAACCTAACCAAACCTAACCTAACGTTAGACTAACGTTAGAAACTAACGTTAGACTAATGTTAGAAACTAACGTTAGATTAACGTTAGAAACTAACCTAACCTAACCTAACCTAACCAAACCTAACCTAACCTAACATAACCTAACGTTAGACTAACGTTAGAAACTAAGGTTAGACTAACGATAGAATCTAACGCCAGATTAACATTAGAAACTAACCTAACCTAACCTAACTTAATGTCAGACTAACGTTAGAAACTAACGTTAGACTAACGTTAGAAACTAACTTTAGATTAACATTCGAAACTAAAGTAACCTAACCTAACCTAACCTAACCTAACGTTCGACTAACGTTAGAAACTAACATTAGACTAACGTTGGAAACTAACGTTAGATTAACGTTAGAAATAAACATAACATAACCTAACCTAACGTTAGACTAACATTAGAAACTAACGTTAGACTAAAATTAGAAACTAACATTAGATAAATGTTAGAAACTAACCTAACCTAACCTAACCTAACCTATCCTAACCTAACCTAACATTAGACTAACGTTAGTAACTAATGTTAGACTACCGTTAGAAACTAATGTTAGATTGTTAGAAACTAACCTAACCTAACCTAACCTAACGTTAGACTAATTTTAGAAACTAACATTAGAACTAACCTAACCTAACCTAACCTAACCTATCCTAACCTAACGTTAGACTAACGTTAGAAACTAACGTTAGACTAATGTTAGATTAATGGTAGAAACTAACCTAACCTAACCTAACCTAACTTAACCTAACGCTAGACTAACGTTAGAAACTAACGTTAGACTAACATTAGAAACTAACGTTAGATTAACATTAGAAACTAACCTAACTTAACCTAACCTAACCTAACCTAACGTTAGACTAACGTTAGAAACTAACGTTCGACTAACATTAGATACTAACATTAGATTAATGTTAGAAACTAACCTAACCTAACGTTAGACTAACGTTAGAAACTAATGTTAGACTAACGTTAGAAACTAACAATAGATTAACGTTAGAAACTAACCTAACCTACCCTAACCTAACCTAACCTAACCTAACCTAACCTAACATTAGACTAACATTAGAAACTAACATTAGACTAACGTTAGAAACTAACATTAGATTAACTTTAGAAACTAACCTAACCTAACCTAACTTAACCTAACATTAGACTAACGTTAGAAACTAACGTTATACTAACGATAGAAACTAACCTAACCTAACCTAACCTAACCTAACCGAACCTAACATGTTAGAAACTAAATTTAGACTAACGTTAGAAACTAATGTTAGATTAACGTTAGGAACTAACCTGACCTAACCTAACCTAACCTAACCTAACCTAACGTTTAACTAACGTTAAAAACTAACGTTAGACTAAAGTTAGAAACTAACATTAGATTAACGTTAGAAACTAACCTAACCTAACCTAACCTAACCTAACCTAATGTTAGGCTAATGTTACAAACTAACGTTAGACTAATGTTAGAAACTAACCTTAGATTAACGTTAGAAACTAACCTAACCTAACCTAACCAAACCTAACCTAACCTAACCTAACATAACCTAATGTTAGACTAACGTTAGAAAAAAACGTTAGATTAACGTTAGAAACTAACGTTAGATAAACGTTAGAAACTAACCTAACCTAACCTAACCTAACCTAACCTTACTAACATTAGGCTAACGTTAGAAACTAACGTTAGACTAACGTTAGAAACTAACATTAGATTAACATTAGAAACTAACCTAACCTAACCTAACCTAACCTAATGTTAGACTAACGTTAGATACTAACGTTAGATACTAACCTTAGACTAACGATAGAAACTAACATTAGATATACATTAGAAACTAACCCAACACAACCTAATCTAGCCTAACCTCACATAGCCTAACGTTAGACTAATGTTAGAACCTAACATTAGACTAAAGTTAGAAACTAATGTTAGATTAACGTTAGAAACTAACCTATCCTAACCTAACCTAACCCAACCTAACATTAGACTAACATTAGTAACTAACTTTAGACTAACGTTAGAAACTAACATTAGATTAACGTTAGAAACTAACCTAACCTAACCTAACCTAACGTTAGACTTATGTTAGAAACTAACGTTAGACTAATGTTAGAAACTAACCTTAGATTAACGTTAGAAACTAACCTAACCTAACCTAACCTAACTTAACCAAACCTAACCTAACCTAACCTAACATAACCTAACGTTAGACTAACATTAGAAAAAAACGTTAGATTAACGTTAGAAACTAACGTTAGATTAACGTTAGAAACTAACCTAACCTAACCTAACCTAACCTAACCTTACTAACATTAGGCTAACGTTAGAAACTAACGTTAGACTAACGTTAGAAACTAACATTAGATTAACATTATAAACTAACCTAACCTAACCTAACCTAACCTAACGTTAGACTAACGTTAGATACTAACGTTAGATACTAACCTTAGACTAACGATAGAAACTAACATTAGATATACATTAGAAACTAACCCAACATAACCTAATCTAGCCTAACCTCACATAGCCTAACGTTAGACTAATGTTAGAACCTAACATTAGACTAAAGTTAGAAACTAATGTTAGATTAACGTTAGAAACTAACCTATCCTAACCTAACCTAACCCAACCTAACATTAGACTAACATTAGTAACTAACTTTAGACTAACGTTAGAAACTAACATTAGATTAACGTTAGAAACTAACCTAACCTAACCTAACCTAACGTTAGACTTATGTTAGAAACTAACGTTAGACTAACGTTAGAAACTAACGTCAGATTAACGTCAGAAACTAACCTAACCTAACCTAACCTAACCTAACATTAGACTAACGTAAGAAACAAGGTTAGACTAACATTAGAAACTAACGTTAGATTAACGTTAGAAACTAACCTAACCTAACCTAACCTAACCTAACCTAACCGAACCTAACGTTAGACTAACGTTAGAAACTAACGTTATATTAACGTTAGGAACTAACCTGACCTAACCTAACCTAACCTAACCTAACCTAACATTAGACAAACGTTAGAAACTAACGTTAGACTAACGTTAGAAACTAACATTAGATTAACGTTAGAAACTAACCTAACCTAACCAAACCTAACCTAACGTTAGGCTAACGTTAGAAATTAACGTTAGACTAACATAAGAAACTAACGGTAGATTAACCCTTCCTCCCCGGGCTGTCTTACCAAATGACGGTCGCCCCTACCCGGGCGATATGGCTGAAAAACGTCTAGGACTAGGCTACCGTATTTATGTTTATTTTCACTGCTAGAACTTTCCCACTCATCTATAATCGTAGTGTGGTTTTCAATCTGTATTTTGGCATTGAATAGAGCTCTGTAAGTCAACTGGTTCAGTTGTGATGACGATTTTAGTGGAGCCAATATTGCAGAGATGTTGCCAATATGGGGGCTTTTTAGACACTAATTTCATCATGACGTCAGAACAATAACATTGAGGAGTCTTCTCCTTCTTGTTTTGGGAGGTGCGGTGACGAACGCTTGGGTTTGTTGACATACGTCGTACGCACGGCGTTCGGACCAAGCTTAATTAGGCTATTAAGCTCATGCCTTAGATAAGGCATACCGGGTAGCGGCCCTTCTTTCGTGCTGTCCTTACCTAAGACAGACCGGGTAGGAAAGGTTAACGTTAGAAACTAACCTAACCTAACCTAACCTAACCTAACATTAGACTAAAGTTAGAAACTAACGTTAGACTAACGTTAGAAACTAACGTTAGATTAACGTTAGAAACGAACCTAACCTAACCTAACCTAACCTATCCTAACATAACCTAACGTTAGACTAACGCTAGAAACTAACGTTAGACTAACGTTAGAAACTAACTTTAGACTAACGTTAGAAACTAACATTAGATTAACGTTAGAAACTAACCTAACCTAACGTTAGACTAACGTTAGAAACTAACGTCAGATTAACGTCAGAAACTAACCTAACCTAACCTAACATTAGACTAACGTAAGAAACAAGGTTAGACTAACATTAGAAACTAATGTTAGATTAACGTTAGAAACTAACCTAACCTAACCTAACCTAACCTAACCGAACCTAAAGTTAGACTAACGTTAGAAACTAACGTTAGACTAACGTTAGAAACTAACGTTAGATTAACGTTAGGAACTAACCTGACCTAACCTAACCTAACCTAACCTAACCTAACATTAGACTAACGTTAGAAACTAACGTTAGACTAACGTTAGAAACTAACATTAGATTAACGTTAGAAACTAACCTAACCTAACCTAACCTAACCTAACGTTAGGCTAACATTAGAAATTAACGTTAGACTAACATAAGAAACTAACGGTAGATTAACCCTTCCTCCCCGGGCTGTCTTACCAAATGACGGTCGCCCCTACCCGGGCGATATGGCTGAAAAACGTCTAGGACTAGGCTACCGTATTTATGTTTATTTTCACTGCTAGAACTTTCACACTCATCTATAATCGTAGTGTGGTTTTCAATCTGTATTTTGGCATTGAGTAGAGCTCTGTAAGTCAACTGGTTCAGTTGTGATGACGATTATAGTGGAGCCAATATTGCAGAGATGTTGCCAATATGGGGGCTTTTTAGACACTAATTTCATCATGACGTCAGAACAATAACATTGAGGAGTCTTCTCCTTCTTGTTTTGGGAGGTGCGGTGACGAACGCTTGGGTTTGTTGACATACGTCGTACGCACGGCGTTCGGACCAAGCTTAATTAGGCTATTAAGCTCATGCCTTAGATAAGCATACCGGGTAGCGGCCCTTCTTTCGTGCTGTCCAGACCGGGTAGGAAAGGTTAACGTTAGAAAACTAACCTAACCTAACCTAACCTAACCTAACATTAGACTAAAGTTAGAAACTAACGTTAGACTAACGTTAGAAACTAACATTAGATTAACGTTAGAAACTAACCTAACCTAACCTAACCTAACCTATCCTAACATAACCTAACGTTAGACTAACGCTAGAAACTAACGTTAGACTAACGTTAGAAACTAACGTTAGATTAACGTTAGAAACTAACGAAAAAGTACTAGAATTAGCGGAAAAGTAATGGAATCTAGCAAAAAATGTAGATCTAACGAAAAACTGCTAGCATGTAGGGGAAAAGTGCTAGAATTAGCGGAAAAGTGCTACAATCTAGCGAAAAACTGCTAGAATTAGCGGAAAAGTGCTAGAATATAGCAAAAAAGTGGTAGATCTAGCGGAGTAGTGCTAGAATCTAGCGGAAAAGTGCTAACATAACCTAACCTGACCTAGCGTAAACTAACCTAGCAAAAAAGTGCTAGAATCTAGCGGAAAAGTACTAGAATATAGCGAAAAAGTGTTAGATCTAGCGGAAAAGTGTTAGAATTTAGCAAAAAAATGCTAGATCTAGCAGAAAAGTGGTAGTTCTAGCGAAAAAGTGCTAAGTAATGCTAGAGTGTAGCGAAAAAGTGCTAGAATCTAGCGAAAAAGTGTTATGTGTAGCTGAAAAGTGATAGAATCTAGCGAAAAAGTGCTAGAATTAGCGGAAAAGTGCTAGAATTTAGCAAAAAAGTGCTAGATCTAGCGAAAAAGTGCTAGAATATTAGGGAAAAGTTCTAAAATTAGCGGAAAAGTGCTAGAATTTAGCGAAAAAGTGCTAGATCTAGGAAAAGTGCTAGAATAAGGGAAAAGTGCTTGAATTAGTGGAAAAGTGCTAGAATCAAGCGAAAAAGTGCTAGAATTAGCGGAAAAGTGCTAGAATATAGCGAAAAAGTGCTAGAATTAGCGAAAAGTGCTAGAATATAGCGAAAAGTGCTAGATCTAGCTGAAAAGTGCTAGAATCTAGCGACAAAGTGCTAGAATTACCGGAAAAGTGCTAGAATATAGCGAAAAAGTGCTAGATCTAGCTGAAAAGTGCTTGAATCTAGCGACAAAGTGCTAGAATTAGCGGAAAAGTGCTAGAATCTAGCGGAAAGTGCTAAAATCTAGCGAAAAAGTGCTAGATCTTGCAAAAAAGTGCTAGAATATAGGATAAAAGTTCTAGAATTAGCAGAAAAGTGCTAGAATATAGCGAAAAGTGCTAGAATTAGCAGAAACGATCTAGAATATAGTGAAAAAGTGGCAGATCTAGCTGAAAATGTTAGAATGTAGCGAAAAAGTGCTAGAATTAACGGAAAAGTGCTAGAATCTAGCGAAAAAGTGCTACATCTTGCGGAAAAATGGTAGATCTAGCAAAAAGTGCTAAATAATACTAGAATGTAGAGGAAGTGTTAGAATGTAGCAAAAATGTGTAGATCTAGCTGAAAAGTGCTATAATCTAGCGAAAAATGATAGAATTAGCGGAAAAGCTAAAATCTAGCGAAAAAGTGCTATATCTAGGGAAAAGTGCTAGAATATATGGGAAAAGTGCTTGAATTAGCGGAAAAGTGCTAGAATCAAGCGAAAAAGTGCTGAAATTAGCGGAAAAGTGCTAGAATATAGCGAAAAAAAGCTAGAATTAGCGGAAAAGTGCTAGAATATAGCGAAAAAGTGCTAGATCTAGCTGAAAAGTGCTAAAATATAGCAACAAAGAGCTAGAATTAGCGGAAAAGTGCTAGAATCTAGCGAAAAAGTGCTAGAATTAGCGGAAAAGTGCTAGAATTAAGCGAAAAAGTGCTAAAACCTAGCGAAAAAGTGCTGGATCCTGCGAAAAGTGCTAGAATTATCGGAAAAGTGCTAGAATTTAGCGGAAAAGTGCTAGAATATAGCGAAAAGTGCTAGAATTAGCAGAAAAGATCTAGAATATAGTGAAAAAGTGTTAGATCTAGCTGAAAAGTGTTAGAATGTAGCGAAAAAGTGCTAGAATTAACGGAAAAGTGCTAGAATGTAGCGAAAAAGTGCTAGATCAAGCGGAAAAGTGGTAGATCTAGCAAAAAAGTGCTGAGTAATGCTAGAATGTAGCGGAGTGTTAGAACGTTAGTTTCTAACTTTAGCCTAAAGTTAGGTTTGTTAGGTTAGATTAGGTTAGGTTAGGTTAGTTTCTAACATTAATCTAATGTTAGCTTCTAATGTTAGTCTAACATTAGTTTCTAACGTTAGTCTAACGTTAGTTTCTAACGTTAGTCTAACATTAGGTTAGGTTAGGTTAGGTTAGGTTACTTTCTAATGTTAATCTAATGTTAGTTTCTAACGTTAGTCTAACGTTAGTTTCTAACGTTAGTCTAACGTTAGTTTCTAATGTTAGTCTAACGTTAGGTTAGGTAAGGTTAGGTTAGGTTAGGCCAGGTTAGGTTAGGTTAGGTTAGTTTCTAACATTAATATAACGTTAGTTTCTAACGTTAGTCTAACGTTAGTTTCTAATCTTAGTCTAACGGTTGGTTAGGTAAGGTTAGGTTAGGTTAGGCTAGGTTAGGTTAGGTTAGTTTCTAACGTTAATCTAACGTTAGTTTCTAACGTTAGGCTAATGTTAGTTTCTAACATTAGTCTAATGTTAGTTAGGTTAGGTTAGGTTCTAACGATAATCTAACGTTAGTTTCTAACGTTAGTCTAACGTTAGTTTCTAATGTTAGTCTAATGTTAGGTTAGGTTAGGTTAGGTTAGGTTAGTTTCTAACGATTATCTATCGTTAGTTTCTAACGTTAGTCTAACGTTAGGAACCCTCCCCCCTAGGGTCCCCCTAACCCCCCCCCTGGGGACCCCCCTACACCCCCCCCTAGGGACCCCCCTACCAAACCTAACCTATCCCAAATTTTTGTCAATTCCTTGTAAAGTATTGTACAATTTTAAAACAGCTCCCAAGGCCACAATAATGGGCGGAATTAAAACCGGATTGCGCCATTGGATTTTTCGCGTCGAGAAGAATCCGAATATAACGCTAAAAATATAAAAATCGACAATGTCCGGTCAACTTCCAAATACACTAAAACACCTTAGGATTTTGGCCAAGAAAAAAAAGTTGAGTTAAGACACTATTCTGAATCCTCTCGACGCGCTGAATCCAATGGCACCAACCGATTTTAATTCCATCCATTTTTGCGTCCTTGAGAGCCGTTTTAAGATTTTCCAAAACATTTTCTTGTGTGGGATTATAAGAGTGCGTTAGGGACCCCCCTACCCTCCCTCCCCGTTAGAAATAAACGTTAGACTAACGTTAGAAACTAACCTTAGATTAACATTAGAACCTAACCTAACCTAACCTAACCTAACCTAACCTAACCTAACGTTAGACTAACGTTAGAAACTAATGTTAGACTAACGATAGAAACTAACGTTAGATATACGTTAGAAACTAACATAACATAACATAACATAATCTAACCTAACCTCACCTAACCTAACATTAGACTAATGTTAGAACCTAACGTTAGACTAACGTTAGAAACTAACGTTAGATTAACGTTAGAAACTAACCTAACCTCACCTAATGTTAGACTAACATTAAACTAACTATAGACTAATGTTAGAAACTAACGTTACATTAACGTTAGAAACTAACCTAACCTAACCTAACCTAACGTTTGACTAATGTTAGAAACTAAAGTTAGATTAACGTCAAAAACTAACCTAACCTAACCTAACCTAACCTAACCTAACATTAGACTAACGTAAGAAACAAGGTTAGACTAATGTTAGAAACTAAGGTTAGATTAACGTTAGAAATTAACCTAACCTAACCTAACCTAACCTAACCTAATGTTGGACTAATGTTAGAAACTAATGTTAGATTAACGTTACAAACTAACCTAACCTAACCTAACCAAACCTAACCTAACGTTAGACTAACGTTAGAAACTAACGTTAGACTAATGTTAGAAACTAACGTTAGATTAACGTTAGAAACTAACCTAACCTAACCTAACCTAACGTAACCTAACATTAGACTAACGTTAGAAACTAAGGTTAGACTAACGATAGAATCTAACGCCAGATTAACGTTAGAAACTAACCTAACCTAACCTAACTTAACGTCAGACTAACGTTAGAAACAAACGTTAGACTAACGTTAGAAACTAACTTTAGATTAACATTCAAAACTAAACTAACTTAACCTAACCTAACCTAACCTAACGTTCGACTAACGTTAGAAACTAACATTAGACTAACGTTGGAAACTAACGTTAGATTAACGTTAGAAATAAACCTAACCTAACCTAACCTAACGTTAGACTAACGTTAGAAACTAATGTTAGACTAAAATTAGAAACTAACGTTAGATAAACGTTAGAAACTAACCTAACCTAACCTATCCTAACCTAACCTAACGTTAGAAACTAATGTTAGACTACTGTTAGAAACTAACATTAGATTGTTAGAAACTAACCTAACCTAACCTAACCTAACGTTAGACTAAGGTTAGAAACTAACGTTAGACTAACGTTAGAACCTAACATTAGATTAATGTTAGAAACTAACCTAACCTAACCTAACCTAACCTATCCTAACCTAACGTTAGACTAACGTTAGAAACTAACGTTAGACTAACGTTAGAAACTAACGTTAGACTAACGTTAGATTAACGGTAGAAAATAACCTAACCTAACCTAACCTAACTTAACCTAACGCTAGACTAACGTTAGAAACTAATGTTAGACTAACATTAGAAACTAATGTTAGATTAACATTAGAAACTAACCTAACAACCTAACCTAACCTAACCTAACCTAATGTTAGACTAACGATAGAAACTAACGTTAGACTAACATTAGAAACTAACATTAGATTAATGTTAGAAACTAACCTAACCTAACGTTAGACTAACGTTAGAAACTAATGTTAGACTAACGTTAGAAACTAACAATAGATTAACGTTAGAAACTAACATAACCTTAGTAACCTACCCTAACCTAACCTAACCTAACATTAGACTAACATCAGAAACTAACGTTAGACTAACTTTAGAAACAAACGTTAGATTAACTTTAGAAACTAAGCTAACCTAACCTAACCTAACCTAACCTAATCTAACATAACCTCACCTAACCTAACGTTAGACTAATGTTAGAACCTAACATTAGACTAACGTTAGGAACTAACGTTAGATAACGTTAGAAACTATAACCTAACCTAACATAACGTTAGACGAACATTAGAAACTAACGTTAGACTAACGCTAGAAACCAACGTTAGACTAACGTTAGAAACTAACCTAACCTAACCTATCCTAACGATAGACTAACGTTAGAAACCAACGTTAGACTAACGTTAGAACTAATCTAACCTAACCTAAACTAACCTAACGTAGCCTAACCTAAGAAACAAGGTTAGACTAACGTTAGAAACTAAACTAAGGTTTTAATAACGTTAGAAACTAACCTAACCTACCACCTAACCTAACTAACCTAACCTAATGTTGGAGTAACGTTAGAAACTAACGTTAGATTAACGTTACAAACTAACCTAACCTAACCTAACCAAACCTAACCTAACGTTAGACTAACGTTAGAAACTAACGTTAGACTAATGTTAGAAACTAACGTTAGATTAACGTTAGAAACTAACCTAACCTAACCTAACCTAACCAAACCTAACCTAACCTAACATAACCTAACATTAGACTAACGTTAGAAACTAAGGTTAGACTAACGATAGAATCTAACGCCAGATTAACGTTAGAAACTAACCTAACCTAACCTAACTTAATGTCAGAGTAACGTTAGAAACTAACGTTAGACTAACGTTAGAAACTAACTTTAGATTAACATTCGAAACTAAAGTAACCTAACCTAACCTAACCTAACCTAACGTTCGACTAACGTTAGAAACTAACATTAGACTAACGTTGGAAACTAACGTTAGATTAACGTTAGAAATAAACATAACATAACCTAACCTAACGTTAGACTAACATTAGAAACTAACGTTAGACTAAAATTAGAAACTAACATTAGATAAATGTTAGAAACTAACCTAACCTAACCTAACCTAACCTATCCTAACCTAACCTAACATTAGACTAACGTTAGAAACTAATGTTAGACTACCGTTAGAAACTAATGTTAGATTGTTAGAAACTAACCTAACCTAACCTAACCTAACGTTAGACTAATTTTAGAAACTAACATTAGAACTAACCTAACCTAACCTAACCTAACCTATCCTAACCTAACGTTAGACTAACGTTAGAAACTAACGTTAGACTAACGTTAGAAACTAACGTTAGACTAACGTTAGATTAACGGTAGAAACTAACCTAACCTAACCTAACCTAACTTAACCTAATGCTAGACTAACGTTAGAAACTAACGTTAGACTAACATTAGAAACTAACGTTAGATTAACATTAGAAACTAACCTAACTTAACCTAACCTAACCTAACCTAACGTTAGACTAACGTTAGAAACTAACGTTAGACTAACATTAGATACTAACATTAGATTAATGTTAGAAACTAACCTAACCTAACGTTAGACTAACGTTAGAAACTAATGTTAGACTAACGTTAGAAACTAACAATAGATTAACGTTAGAAACTAACCTAACCTACCCTAACCCAACCTAACCTAACCTAACCTAACCTAACATTAGACTAACATTAGAAACTAACGTTAGACTAACGTTAGAAACTAACGTTAGATTAACTTTAGAAACTAACCTAACCTAACCTAACCTAACCTAACTTAACCTAACGTTAGACTAACGTTAGAAACTAACGTTATACTAACGATAGAAACTAACGTTAGATTAACGTTAGAAACTAACCTAACCTAACCTAACCTAACCTAACCGAACCTAACGTTACACTAACGTTACAAACTAACGTTAGACTAACATTAGAAACTAATGTTAGATTAACGTTAGGAACTAACCTGACCTAACCTAACCTAACCTAACCTAACCTAACGTAATGTTTAACTAACGTTAAAAACTAACGTTAGACTAAAGTTAGAAACTAACATTAGATTAATGTTAGAAACTAACCTAACCTAACCTAACCTAACCTAACGTTAGACTAACGATAGATACTAACGTTAGACTAACGATAGAAACTAACGTTAGATATACGTTAGAAACTAACCCAACCTAACCTAATCTAGCCTAACCTCACCTAACCTAACGTTAGACTAATGTTAGAACCTAACGTTAGACTAACGTTAGAAACTAACGTTAGATTAACGTTAGAAACTAACCTATCCTAACCTAACCTAACCCAACCTAACATTAGACTAACATTAGAAACTAACTTTAGACTAACGTTAGAAACTAACATTAGATTAACGTTAGAAACTAACCTAACCTAACCTAACCTAATGTTAGACTTATGTTAGAAACTAACGTTAGACTAACGTTAGAAACTAACGTCAGATTAACGTCAGAAACTAACCTAACCTAACCTAACCTAACATTAGACTAACGTAAGAAACAAGGTTAGACTAACATTAGAAACTAACGTTAGATTAACGTTAGAAACTAACCTAACCTAACCTAACCTAACCTAACCGAACCTAACGTTAGACTAACGTTAGAATCTAACGTTATATTAACGTTAGGAACTAACCTGACCTAACCTAACCTAACCTAACCTAACCTAACCTAACATTAGACAAACGTTAGAAACTAACGTTAGACTAACGTTAGAAACTAACATTAGATTAACGTTAGAAACTAACCTAACCTAACCTAACCTAACCTAACGTTAGGCTAACGTTAGAAATTAACGTTAGACTAACATAAGAAACTAACGGTAGATTAACCCTTCCTCCCCGGGCTGTCTTACCAAATGACGGTCGCCCCTACGCGGGCGATATGGCTGAAAAACGTCTAGGACTAGGCTACCGTATTTATGTTTATTTTCACTGCTAGAACTTTCCCACACATCTATAATCGTAGTGTGGTTTTCAATCTGTATTTTGGCATTGAATAGAGCTCTGTAAGTCAACTGGTTCAGTTGTGATGACGATTTTAGTTTAGCCAATATTGCAGAGATGTTGCCAATATGGGGGCTTTTTAGACACTAATTTCATCATGACGTCAGAACAATAACATTGAGGAGTCTTCTCCTTCTTGTTTTGGGAGGTGCGGTGACGAACGCTTGGGTTTGTTGACATACGTCGTACGCACGGCGTTCGGACCAAGCTTAATTAGGCTATTAAGCTCATGCCTTAGATAAGGCATACCGGGTAGCGGCCCTTCTTTCGTGCTGTCCTTACCTAAGGCAGACCGGGTAGGAAAGGTTAACATTAGAAACTAACCTAACCTAACCTAACCTAACCTAACATTAGACTAAAGTTAGAAACTAACGTTAGACTAACGTTAGAAACTAACGTTAGATTAACGTTAGAAACTAACCTAACCTAACCTAACCTAACCTATCCTAACATAACCTAACGTTAGACTAACGCTAGAAACTAACGTTAGACTAACGTTAGAAACTAACGTTAGATTAACGTTAGAAACTAACGAAAAAGTGCTAGAATTAGCGGAAAATTAATGGAATCTAGCAAAAAAGTGCTAGATCTAACGAAAATCTGCTAGCATGTAGGGGAAAAGTGCTAGAATTAGCGGAAAAGTGCTACAATCTAGCGAAAAACTGCTAGAATTAGCGGAAAAGTGCTAGAATATAGCAAAAAAGTGGTAGATCTAGCGGAGTAGTGCTAGAATCTAGCGGAAAAGTGCTAACATAACCTAACCTGACCTAGCGTAAACTAACCTAGCAAAAAAGTGCTAGAATCTAGCGGAAAAGTACTAGAATATAGCGAAAAAGTGTTAGATCTAGCGGAAAAGTGTTAGAATTTAGCGAAAAAGTGCTAGATCTAGCAGTAAAGTGGTAGTTCTAGCGAAAAAGTGCTAAGTAATGCTAGAGTGTAGCGGAAAAGTGCTAGAATCTAACGTTATACTAACGATAGAAACTAACGTTAGATTAACGTTAGAAACTAACCTAACCTAACCTAACCTAACCTAACCGGTTCGGTTAGTTAACGTTACACTAACGTTAGAAACTAACGTTAGACTAACGTTAGAAACTAATGTTAGATTAACGTTAGGAACTAACCTGACCTAACCTAACCTAACCTAACGTTTAACTAACGTTAAAAACTAACGTTAGACTAAAGTTAGAAACTAACATTAGATTAACGTTAGAAACTAACCTAACCTAACCTGACCTAACCTAACCTAATGTTAGGCTAATGTTACAAACTAACGTTAGACTAACGTTAGAAACTAACCTTAGATTAACGTTAGAAACTAACCTAACCTAACCTAACCTAACCTAACCAAACCTAAACTAACCTAACCTAACCTAACCTAACGTTAGACTAACGTTAGAAACAAACGTTAGATTAACGTTCGAAACTAACGTTAGATTAACGTTAGAAACTAACCTAACCTAACCTAACCTAACCTAACCTTACTAACATTAGGCTAACGTTAGAAACTAACGTTAGACTAACGTTAGAAACTAACATTAGATTAACATTAGAAACTAACCTAACCTAACCTAACCTAACGTTAGACTAACGTTAGATACTAACGTTAGACTAACGATAGAAACTAACGTTAGATATACGTTAGAAACTAACCCAACATAACCTAATCTAGCCTAACCTCACCTAGCCTAATGTTAGACTAATGTTAGAACCTAACGTTAGACTAACGTTAGATTAACGTTAGAAACTAACCTATCCTAACCTAACCTAACCCAACCTAACATTAGACTAACATTAGAAACTAACTTTAGACTAACGTTAGAAACTAACATTAGATTAATGTTAGAAACTAACCTAACCTAACGTTAGACTTATGTTAGAAACTAACGTTAGACTAACGTTAGAAACTAACGTCAGATTAATGTCAGAAACTAACCTAACCTAACCTAACCTAACCTAACATTAGACTAACGTAAGAAACAAGGTTAGACTAACATTAGAAACTAACGTTAGATTAACGTTAGAAACTAACCTAACCTAACCTAACCTAACCTAACCTAACCTAACGTTAGACTAACGTTAGAAACTAACATTAGACTAACGTTAGAAACTAATGTTAGATTAACGTTAGGAACTAACCTGACCTAACCTAACCTAACCTAACCTAACCTAACATTAGACTAACGTTAGAAACTAACGTTAGACTAACGTTAGAAACTAACATTAGATTAACGTTGGAAACTAACCTAACCTAACCTAACCTAACCTAACGTTAGGCTAACGTTAGAAATTAACGTTAGACTAACATAAGAAACTAACGGTAGATTCACCCTTCCTCCCCGGGCTGTCTTACCAAATGACGGTCGCCCCTACCCGGGCGATATGGCTGAAAAACGTCTAGGACTAGGCTACCGTATTTATGTTTATTTTCACTGCTAGAACTTTCACACTCATCTATAATCGTAGTGTGGTTTTCAATCTGTATTTTGGCATTGAGTAGAGCTCTGTAAGTCAACTGGTTCAGTTGTGATGACGATTATAGTGGAGCCAATATTGCAGAGATGTTGCCAATATGGGGGCTTTTTAGACACTAATTTCATCATGACGTCAGAACAATAAAATTGAGGAGTCTTCTTCTTCTTGTTTTGGGAGGTGCGGTGACGAACGCTTGGGTTTGTTGACATACGTCGTACGCACGGCGTTCGGACCAAGCTTAATTAGGCTATTAAGCTCATGCCTTAGATAAGGCATACCGGGTAGCGGCCCTTCTTTCGTGCTGTCCTTACCTAAGGCAGACCGGGTAGGAAAGGTTAACGTTAGAAACTAACCTAACCTAACCTAACATTAGACTAAAGTTAGAAACTAAAGTTAGACTAACGTTAGAAACTAACATTAGATTAACGTTAGAAACTAACCTAACCTAACCTAACCTAACCTATCCTAACATAACCTAACGTTAGACTAACGCTAGAAACTAACGTTAGACTAACGTTAGAAACTAACGTTAGATTAACGTTAGAAACTAACGAAAAAGTGCTAGAATTAGCGGAAAAGTAATGGAATCTAGCAAAAAAGTGCTAGATCTAACGAAAAACTGCTAGCATGTAGGGGAAAAGTGCTAGAATTAGCGGAAAAGTGCTACAATCTAGCGAAAAACTGCTAGAATTAGCGGAAAAGTGCTAGAATATAGCAAAAAAGTGGTAGATCTAGCGGAGTAGTGCTAGAATCTTCGGAAAAGTGCTAACATAACCTAACCTGACCTAGCGTAAACTAACCTAGCAAAAAAGTGCTAGAATCTAGCGGAAAAGTACTAGAATATAGCGAAAAAGTGTTAGATCTAGCGGAAAAGTGTTAGAGTTTAGCAAAAAAGTGCTAGATCTAGCAGAAAAGTGGTAGTTCTAGCGAAAAAGTGCTAAGTAATGCTAGAGTGTGCTAGAATTAGCGGAAACGTGCTAGAATTTAGCAAAAAAGTGCTAGATCTAGCGAAAAAGTGCTAGAATATTAGGGAAAAGTTCTAAAATTCGCGGAAAAGTGCTAGAATTTAGCGAAAAAGTGCTAGATCTAGGGAAAAGTGCTAGAATATAAGGGAAAAGTGCTAGAATTAGCGAAAAAGTGCTAGAATATAGCGAAAAAGTGCTAGATCTAGCTGAAAAGTGCTTGAATCTAGCGACAAAGTGCTAGAATTAGCAGAAAAGTGCTAGAATCTAGCGGAAAAGTGCTAAAATCTAGCGAAAAAGTGCTAGATCTTGCAAAAAAGTGCTAGAATATAGGATAAAAGTTCTAGAATTAGCAGAAAAGTGCTAGAATATAGCGAAAAGTGCTAGAATTAGCAGAAACGATCTAGAATATAGTGAAAAAGTGGCAGATCTAGCTGAAAATGTTAGAATGTAGCGAAAAAGTGCTAGAATTAACGGAAAAGTGCTAGAATCTAGCGAAAAAGTGCTACATCTTGCGGAAAAATGGTAGATCTAGCAAAAAAGTGCTAAATAATACTAGAATGTAGAGGAAGTTTTAGAATGTAGCAAAAATGTGTAGATCTAGCTGAAAAGTGCTATAATCTAGCGAAAAATGATAGAATTAGCGGAAAAGAGCTAAAATCTAGCGAAAAAGTGCTAGATCTAGGGAAAAGTGCTAGAATATAAGGGAAAAGTGCTTGAATTAGCGGAAAAGTGCTAGAATCAAGCGAAAAAGTGCTAGAATTAGCGGAAAAGTGCTGGAATATAGCGAAAAAGTGCTAGAATTAGCGGAAAAGTGCTGGAATATAGCGAAAAAGTGCTAGATCTAGCTGAAGTGCTAGAATCTAGCAACAAAGTGCTAGAATTAGCGGAAAAGTGCTAGAATCTAGCGGAAAAATAGCTAGAATTAGCGGAAAAGTGCTAGAATTAAGCGAAAAAGTGCTAAAACCTAGCGAAAAAGTGCTGGATCCTGCGAAAAAGTGCTAGAATATAGGAGAAAAGTTCTAGAATTAGCGGAAAAGTGCTAGAATATAGCGAAAAGTGCTAGAATTAGCAGAAAAGATCTAGAATATAGTGAAAAGTGTTAGATCTAGCTGAAAAGTGTTAGAATGTAGCGAAAAAGTGCTAGAATTAACGGAAAAGTGCTAGAATGTAGCGAAAAAGTGCTAGATCTAGCGGAAAACTGGTAGATCTAGCAAAAAAGTGCTGAGTAATGCTAGAATGTAGCGGAAGTGTTAGAACGTTAGTTTCTAACTTTAGCCTAGAGTTAGGTTTGGTTAGGTTAGATTAGGTTAGGTTAGGTTAGTTTCTAACATTAATCTAATGTTAGCTTCTAATGTTAGTCTAACATTAGTTTCTAACATTAGTCAACGTTAGTTTCTAACGTTAGTCTAACGTTAGGTCAGGTTAGGTTACTTTCTAATGTTAATCTAATGTTAGTTTCTAACGTTAGTCTAACGTTAGTTTCTAATGTTAATCTAATGTTAGTTTCTAACGTTAGTCTAACGTTAGTTTCTAACGTTAGTCTAACGTTAGTTTCTAATGTTAGTCTAACGTTAGGTTAGGTAAGGTTAGGTTAGGTTAGGCAAGGTTAGGTTAGGTTAGGTTAGTTTCTAACATTAATCTAACGTTAGTTTCTAACGTTAGTCTAACGTTAGTTTCTAATGTTAGTCTAACGTTTGGTTAGGTAAGGTTAGGTTAGGTTAGGCTAGGTTAGGTTAGTTTCTAACGTTAATCTAACGTTAGTTTCTAACGTTAGGCTAATGTTAGTTTCTAACATTAGTCTAATGTTAGGTTAGGTTAGGTTAGGTTAGGTTAGGTTCTAACGATAATCTAACGTTAGTTTCTAACGTTAGTCTAACGTTAGTTTCTAATGTTAGTCTAATGTTAGGTTAGGTTAGGTTAGGTTAGGTTAGTTTCTAACGATTATCTATCGTTAGTTTCTAACGTTAGTCTAACGTTAGGAACCCTCCCCCCCTAGGGTCCCCCTAACCCCCCCCTGGGGACCCCCCTACACCCCCCCCTAGGGACCCCCCTACCAAACCTAACCTATCCCAAATTTTTGTCAAATTCCTTGTAAAGTATTGTACAATTTTAAAACAGCTCCCAAGGCCACAATAATGGGCGGAATTAAACCCGGATTGCGCCATTGGATTTTTCGCGTCGAGAAGAATCCGAATATACCGCTAAAAATATAAAAATCGACAATGTCCGGTCAACTTCCAAATACACTAAAACACCTTAGGATTTTGGCCAAGAAAAAAAAGTTGAGTTAAGACACTATTCTGAATCCTCTCGACGCGCTGAATCCAATGGCACCAACCGATTTTAATTCCATCCATTTTTGCGTCCTTGAGAGCCGTTTTAAGATTTTCCAAAACATTTTCTTGTGTGGGATTATAAGAGTGCGTTAGGGACCCCCCTACCCTCCCTCCCCGTTAGAAACAAACGTTAGACTAACGTTAGAAACTAACCTTAGATTAACATTAGAACCTAACCTAACCTAACCTAACCTTACCAAACATTAGGCTAACGTTAGAAACTAACGTTAGACTAACGTTAGAAACTAACGTTAGATTAACGATAGAACCTAACCTAACCTAACCTAACCTAACGTTAGACTAACGTTAGAAACTAACGTTAGACTAACGATAGAAACTAACGTTAGATATACGTTAGAAACTAACATAACATAACATAACATAATCTAACCTAACCTCACCTAACCTAACATTAGACTAATGTTAGAACCTAACGTTAGACTAACGTTAGAAACTAACGTTAGATTAATGTTAGAAACTAACCTAACCTCACCTAATGTTAGACTAACATTAAACTAACTATAGACTAATGTTAGAAACTAACGTTACATTAACGTTAGAAACTAACCTAACCTAACCTAACCTAACGTTAGACTAATGTTAGAAACTAAAGTTAGATTAACGTAAAAAACTAACCTAACCTAACCTAACCTAACCTAACCTAACATTAGACTAACGTAAGAAACAAGGTTAGACTAATGTTAGAAACTAAGGTTAGATTAACGTTAGAAACTAACCTAACCTAACCTAACCTAACCTAACCTAATGTTGGACTAATGTTAGAAACTAATGTTAGATTAACGTTACAAACTAACCTAACCTAACCTACCCAAACCTAACCTAACGTTAGACTAACGTTAGAAACTAACGTTAGACTAATGTTAGAAACTAACGTTAGATTAACGTTAGAAACTAACCTAACCTAACCTAACCTAACATAACCTAACATTAGACTAACGTTAGAAACTAAGGTTAGACTAACGATAGAATCTAACGCCAGATTAACGTTAGAAACTAACCTAACCTAACCTAACTTAACGTCAGACTAACGTTAGAAACTAACGTTAGACTAACGTTAGAAACTAACTTTAGATTAACATTCAAAACTAAACTAACTTAACCTAACCTAACCTAACCTAACGTTCGACTAACGTTAGAAACTAACATTAGACTAACGTTGGAAACTAACATTAGATTAACGTTAGAAATAAACCTAACCTAACCTAACCTAACGTTAGACTAACGTTAGAAACTAATGTTAGACTAAAATTAGAAACTAACGTTAGATAAACGTTAGAAACTAACCTAACCTAACCTAACATTAGAAACTAATGTTAGACTACCGTTAGAAACTAACGTTAGATTGTTAGAAACTAACCTAACCTAACCTAACCTAACGTTAGACTAAGGTTAGAAACTAACGTTATACTAACGTTAGAACTTAACATTAGATTAATGTTAGAAACTAACCTAACCTAACCTAACCTAACCTATCCTAGCCTAACATTAGACTAACGTTAGAAACTAACGTTAGACTAACGTTAGATTAACGGTAGAAAATAACCTAACCTAACCTAACCTAACTTAACCTAACGCTAGACTAACGTTAGAAACTAATGTTAGACTAACATTAGAAACTAATGTTAGATTAACATTAGAAACTAACCTAACAACCTAACCTAACCTAACCTAACCTAATGTTAGACTAACGATAGAAACTAACTTTAGACTAACATTAGAAACTAACATTAGATTAATGTTAGAAACTAACCTAACCTAACGTTAGACTAACATTAGAAACTAATGTTAGGCTAATGTTAGAAACTAACAATTGATTAACGTTAGAAACTAACCTAACCTTAGTAACCTACCCTAACCTAACCTAACCTAACCAAACCTAACATTAGACTAACATCAGAAACTAACGTTAGACTAACTTTAGAAACTAACGTTAGATTAACTTTAGAAACTAAGCTAACCTAACCTAACCTAACCTAACCTAACTTAACCTAACGTTAGACTAACGGTAGAAACTAACGTGATACTAACGATAGAAACTAACGTTAGATTAACGTTAGAAACTAACCTAACCTAACCTAACCGAACCTAACGTTAGACTAACGTTAGAAACTAACGTTAGACTAACATTAGAAACTAATCTTAGATTAACGTTAGGAACTAACCTGACCTAACCTAACCTAACCTTACCTAACCTAACCTAACGTTAGACTAACGTTAAAAATTAACGTTAGACTAACGTTAGAAACTAACATTAGATTAACATTAGAAACTAACCTAACCTAACCTAACCTAACCTAATATTAGGCTAACGTTACAAACTAACGTTAGACTAACATTAGAAACTAACCTTAGATTATCGTTAGAAACTAACCTAACATAACCTAACCTAACCTAACCAAACCTAACATAACCTAACCTAACATAACCTAACGTAGACTAATGTTAGAAACTAACATTAGACTAACGTTAGAAACTAATGTTAGATTAACGTTAGAAACTAACCTAACCTAACCTAATGCTAGACTAATGTTAAAAACTAACGTTAGACTAACGATTGAAACTAACGCCAGATTAACGTTAGAAACTAACCTAACCTAACCAAACCTAATGTCAAACTAACGTTAGAAACTAACATTAGACTAACGTTAGAAACTAACTTTTGATTAACTTTAGAAACGAACCTAACCTAACCTAACCCAACGTTAGAAACTAACGTTAGACTAACGTTAGAAACTAATGTTAGATTAACGTTAGAAACTAACCTAACCTAACCTAACCTAACGTTAGAAACTAACGCTAGAAATTAACGTTAGATTAACGTTAGAAACTAACCTAACCTAACCTAACCTAACCTAACGTTAGACTAACGTTAGAAACTAACGTTAGACTAACGATAGAAACTAACGTTAGATATACGTTAGAAACTAACCTAACCTACTCTAACCTAACCTAACCTAACCTCACCTAACCTAATGTTAGACTAATGTTAGAACCTAACGTTAGACTAACGATAGAAACTAATGTTAGACTAACGTTGGAAACTAAGCTAACCTAACCTAACCTAACCTAACCAATCCTAACGTTAGACTAACGTTAGAAACTAATGTTAGACTAACATTAGAAACTAACAATAGATTAACGTTAGAAACTAACCTAACCTAACCTAACCTAACCAAAAGTTAAACTAACGTTAGAAACTAACGTTAGATTAACATTAGAAACTAACTTTAGATTAACATTAGAAACTAACCTAACCTAACCTAACCTAACCAAACCTTACTAACATTAGGCTAACGTTAGAAACTAATGTTAGACTAACGATAGAAACTAATGTTAGATATACGTTAGAAACTAACCTAACCTAACCTAACCTAACCTAATGTTAGACTAATCTTAGAAACTAACGTTAGACTAACGAAAGAAACTAACGTTACATATACGTTAGAAACTAACCCAACCTAACCTAATCTAGCCTAACCTCACCTAACCTAACGTTAGACTAATGTTAGAACCTAACGTTAGACTAACATTAGAAACTAACGTTAGATTAAGGTTAGAAACTAACCTATCCTAACCTAACCTAACCAAAAGTTAAACTAACGTTAGAAACTAACGTTAGATTAACATTAGAAACTAACTTTAGATTAACATTAGAAACTAACCTAACCTAACCTAACCTAACCAAACCTTACTAACATTAGGCTAACGTTAGAAACTAATGTTAGACTAACGATAGAAACTAATGTTAGATATACGTTAGAAACTAACCTAACCTAACCTAACCTAACCTAATGTTAGACTAATCTTAGAAACTAACGTTAGACTAACGATAGAAACTAACGTTACATATACGTTAGAAACTAACCCAACCTAACTTAATCTAGCCTAACCTCACCTAACCTAACGTTAGACTAATGTTAGAACCTAACGTTAGACTAACGTTAGAAACTAACGTTAGATTAGCGTTAGAAACTATCCTAACCTAACCTAATGTTAGACTAACATTAGAAACTAACTTCAGACTAATGTTAGAAACTAACGTTAGATTAACGTTAGAAACTAACCTAACCTAACCTAACCTAACGATAGACTAACGTTAGAAACTAAAGTTAGATTAACGTCAAAAACTAACCTAACCTAACATAACATAACCTAACATTAGACTAACGTAAGAAACAAGGTTAGCCTAACGTTAGAAACTAAGGTTAGATTAACGTTAGAAACTAACCTAACCTAACCTTACCTAACCTAACCTAACCTAATGTTGGACTAACGTTAGAAACTAACGTTAGTTATACGTTAGAAACTAACCTAACCTAACCTAACCTAATCTAACCTAACCTCACCTAACCTAATGTTAGACTAATGTTAGAACCTAACGTTAGACTAACGTTAGAAACTAACGTTAGATAAACGTTAGAACCTAACCTAACCTAACCTAATGTTAGACTAACATTAGAAACTAACTTTAGACTAATGTTAGAAACTAACGTTAGATTAACGTTAGAAACTAACCTAACCTAACCTAACCTAACGTTAGACTAATGTTAGAAACTAAAGTTAGATTAACGTCAAAAACTAACCTAACCTAACATAACCTAACCTAATATTAGACTAACGTAAGAAACAAGATTAGACTAACGTTAGAAACTAAGGTTAGATTAACGTTTGAAACTAACCTAACCTAACCTAACCTAACCTAACCTAACCTAATGTTGGACTAACGTTAGAAACTAACGTTAGATTAACGTTACAAACTAACCTAACCTAACCTAACCAAACCTAACCTAACGTTAGACTAACGTTAGAAACTAACGTTAGACTAATGGTAGAAACTAACATTAGATTAATGTTAGAAACTAACCTAACCTAACCTAACCAAACCTAACCTAACCTAACATAGCCTAACATTAGACTAACGTTAGAAACTAAGGTTAGACTAACGATAGAATCTAACGCCAGATTAACGTTAGAAACTAACCTAACCTAACCTAACTTAACGTCAGACTAACGTTAGAAACTAACGTTAGACTATCGTTAGAAACTAACATTAGATTAACATTCGAAACTAAACTAACTTAACCTAACCTAACCTAACGTTCGACTAACGTTAGAAACTAACATTAGACTAACGTTGGAAATTAACGTTAGATTAACGTTAGAAATAAACCTAACCTAACCTAACCTAACGTTAGACTAACGTTAGAAACTAACGTTAGACTAAAATTAGAAACTAGCGTTAGATAAACTTTAGAAACTAACCTAACCTAACTTAACCTAACCTATCCTAACCTAACCTAACGTTAAACTAACGTTAGAAACTAATGTTAGACTACCGTTAGAAACTAATGTTAGATTGTTAGAAACTAACCTAACCTAACCTAACCTAATGTTAGACTAAGGTTAGAAACTAACATTAGACTAACGTTAGAACCTAACATTAGATTAATGTTAGAAACTAACCTAACCTAACCTAACCTAACCTATCCTAACCTAACGTTAGACTAACGTTAGATTAACGGTAGAAACTAACCTAACCTAACCTAACCTAACTTAACCTAACGCTAGACTTACGTTAGAAACTAACGTTAGACTAACATTAGAAACTAATGTTAGATTAACATTAGAAACTACCTAACTTAACCTAACCTAACCTAACCTAACGTTAGACTAACGATAGAAACTAACATTAGACTAACATTAGAAACTAACATTAGATTAATGTTAGAAACTAACCTAACCTAACGTTAGACTAACGTTAGAAACTAATGTTAGACTAACGTTAGAAACTAACCTAACCTAACCTAACCTAACCTAACCTAACATTAGACTAACATTAGAAACTAACGTTAGATTAACGTTAGAAACTAACGTTAGATTAACTTTAGAAACTAACCTAACCTAACCTTACCTAACCTAACCTAACTTAACCTAACGTTATACTAACGTTAGAAACTAACGTTATACTAACGATAGAAACTAACGTTAGATTAACGTTAGAAACAAACATAACGTAACCTAACCTAACCTAACCGAACCTAACGTTAGACTAACGTTAGAAACTAACGTTAGACTAACGTTAGAAACTAGTGTTAGACTAACGTTAGGAACTAACCTAACCTAACCTAACCTAACCTAACCTAACGTTAAACTAACGTTAAAAACTAACGTTAGACTAACGTTAGAAACTAACATTAGATTAACGTTAGAAACTAACCTAACCTAACCTAACCTAACCTACCTAATGTTAGGCTAACGTTACAAACTAACGTTAGACTAACGTTAGAAACAAACCTTAGATTATCGTTAGAAACTAACCTAACCTAACATAACCTAACCTAACCAAACCTAACATAACCTAACCTAACATAACCTAACGTTAGACTAACGTTAGAAACTAACGTTAGACTAACGTTAGAAACTAACGTTAGATTAACGTTAGAAACTAACCTAACCTAACCTAACCTAACCTAATGCTAGACTAACGTTATAAACTAACGATAGACTAATGATAGAAACTAACGCCAGATTAACGTTAGAAACTAACCTAACCTAACCAAACCTAATGTCAAACTAAAGTTAGAAACTAACATTAGACTAACGTTAGAAACTAACTTTAGATTAACTTTAGAAACTAACCTAACCTAACCTAACCTAACGTTAGAAACTAACATTAGACTAACGTTAGAAACTAACGTTAGATTAACGTTAGAAACTAACCTAACCTAACCTAACCTAACGTTAGACTAACGTTAGAAACTAACGTTAGACAAACATTAGAAACTAACCTTAGATTAACGTTAGAAACTAACCTAACCTAACCTAACCTAACCTAACCTAGCATAACCTAACCTAACCTAACCTAACCTAACGTTAGACTAACGTTAGAAACTAACGCTAGAAACTAACGTTAGATTAACGTTAGAAACTAACCTAACCTAACCTAACCTAACCTAACGTTAGACTAACGTTAGAAACTAACCTAACCTAACCTAACCTAACCTAACGTTAGACTAACGTTAGAAACTAACATTAGACTAACGATAGAAACTAACGTTAGATATACGTTAGAAACTAACCTAACCTACTCTAACCTAACCTAACCTAACCTCACCTAACCTAACGTTAGACTAATGTTAGAACCTAACGTTAGACTAACATTAGAAACTAATGTTAGATTAACGTTAGAAACTAATGTTAGATTAACGTTAGAAACTAAGCTAACCTAACCTAACCTAACCTAACCAAACCTAACGTTAGAAACTAACATTAGACTAATGTTAGAAACTAACGTTAGATTAAAGTTAGAACCTAACCTAACCTAACCTAACCTAACCAAAAGTTAGACTAACGTTAGAAACTAACGTTAGATTAACTTTAGAAACTAACATTAGATTAACATTAGAAACTAACCTAACCTAACCTAACCTAACCTAACCTAACCAAACCTTACTAACATTAGGCTAACGTTAGAAACTAACGTTAGACTAACGTTAGAAACTAACGTTAGATTAACATTAGAAACTAACCTAACCTAACCTAACCTAACCTAATGTTAGACTAATATTAGAAACTAACGTTAGACTAACGATAGAAACTAACGTTACATATACGTTAGAAACTAACCCAACCTAACCTAATCTAGCCTAACCTCACCTAACCTAACGTTAGACTAATGTTAGAACCTAACGTTAGACTAACATTAGAAACTAACGTTAGATTAAGGTTAGAAACTAACCTATCCTAACCTAACCTAATGCAACCTAACATTAGACTAACATTAGAAACTAACTTTAGACTAACGTTAGAAACTAACTTAGATTAACGTTAGAAACTAACCTAACCTAACCTAACCTAACATTAGACTTATGTTAGAAACTAACGTTAGACTAACGTTAGAAACTAACGTTAGATTAACGTCAGAAACGAACCAAACCTATCCTAACCTAACCTAACATTAGACTAACGTAACCTAACATTAGACTAACGCTAGAAACTAATGTTAGACTAACGTTAGAAACTAACGTTAGATTAACGTTAGAAACTAACGAAAAAGTGCTAGAATTAGCGGAAAGGTAGTGGAATCTAGCAAAAAAGTGCTAGATCTAACGAAAAAGTGCTAGCATATAGGGGAAAGTGCTAGAATTAGCAGAAATGTGCTAGAATCTAGCGAAAAACAGCTAGAATAAGCGGGAAAGTGCTAGAATATAGCGAAAAAGTGGTAGATCTAGCGGAGTAGTGCTAGAATCTAGCAGAAAAGTGCTAACATAACCTAACCTAACCTAGCGTAAACTAACCTAGCAAAAAAGTGCTAGAATCTAGCGGAAAAGTACTAGAATATAGCGAAAAAGTGTTAGATCTAGCGGAAAAGTGTTAGAATTTAGCGAAAAAGTGCTCGATCTAGCGGAAAAGTGGTAGATCTAGCGAAAAAGTGCTAAGTAATGCTAGAGTGTAGCGGAAAAGTGCTAGAATCTAGCAAAAAAGTGCTAGATGTAGCTGAAAAGTGATAGAATCTAGCGAAAAAGTGCTAGAATTAGTGGAAAAGTGCTAGAATCTAGCGAAAAAGTGATAGAATTAGCGGAAACGTGCTAGAATCTAGCGAAAAAGTGCTACATCTAGCGAAAAAGTGCTAGAATATAAGGGGAAAGTTCTAGAATTAGCGGAAAAGTGCTATAATCTAGCGGAAGTGCCAAACTTACCGAAAAAAGTGCTAAAATATATCGAAAAATTGCTAGATCTAGCTGAAAAGTGCTAGAATCTTGCAAAAAAGTGCTAGAATTAGCGGAAAAGTGCTTGAATTTAGCGAAAAAGTGCTAAAATCTTGTGAAAAAGTGCTATATCTAGCAAAAAAGAGCTAGAATATAGGAGATAAGTGCTAGAATTAGCGGAAAAGTGCTAGAATCTAGCAAAAAAGTGCTAGAATTAGCAGAAAAGATCTAGAATATAGTGAAAAAGTGCTAGATCTGGCTGAAAAGTGTTAGAATGTAGCGAAAAAGTGCTAGATATAGCGGAAAAGTGGTAGATTAGCAAAAAGGTGCTAATTAATGCTAGAATGTAGCGGAAAAGTGTTAGAATGTAGCAAAAATGTGTAGATCTAGCTGAAAAGTGCTAGAATTTAGCGAAAAAGTTATAGAATTGGCGGAAAAGTGCTAGAATCTAGCGAATAAGTGCTAGAATTAGCGGAAAAGTGCTAGCATCTAGCGAAAAAGTGCTAGAATTAGCGAAAAAGTGCGGGAATCTATCGAAAAAGAGCTTGATTTAGCGAAAAAGTGCTAGAATATAGGGGAAAAGTGCTAGAATTAGCGGAAAAGAGCTAGAATCTAGAGAAAAAGTGATAGAATTAGCGGAAACGTGCTAGAATCTAGCGAAAAAGTGCTACATCTAGCGAAAAAGTGCTAGAATATAAGGGGAAAGTTCTAGAATTAGCGGAAAAGTGCTATAATCTAGCGGAAGTGCCAAACTTACCGAAAAAAGTGCTAAAATATATCGAAAAATTGCTAGATCTAGCTGAAAAGTGCTAGAATCTTGCAAAAAAGTGCTAGAATTAGCGGAAAAGTGCTTGAATTTAGCGAAAAAGTGCTAAAATCTTGTGAAAAAGTGCTATATCTAGCAAAAAAGAGCTAGAATATAGGAGATAAGTGCTAGAATTAGCGGAAAAGTGCTAGAATCTAGCAAAAAAGTGCTAGAATTAGCAGAAAAGATCTAGAATATAGTGAAAAAGTGCTAGATCTGGCTGAAAAGTGTTAGAATGTAGCGAAAAAGTGCTAGAATTAACGGAAAAGTGTTAGAATCTAGCGCAAAAGTGCTAGATATAGCGGAAAAGTGGTAGATTAGCAAAAAGGTGCTAATTAATGCTAGTTTGTAGCGGAAAAGTGTTAGAATGTAGCAAAAATGTGTAGATCTAGCTGAAAAGTGCTAGAATTTAGCGAAAAAGTTATAGAATTGGCGGAAAAGTGCTAGAATCTAGCGAATAAGTGCTAGAATTAGCGGAAAAGTGCTAGCATCTAGCGAAAAAGTGCTAGAATTAGCGAAAAAGTGCGGGAATCTATCGAAAAAGAGCTTGATTTAGCGAAAAAGTGCTAGAATATAGGGGAAAAGTGCTAGAATTAGCGGAAAAGAGCTAGAATCTAGTGAAAAAGGGCTAAAATTAGCGGAAAAATGCTAGAATATAGCGAAAAAGTGCTACATCTAGCGAAAAAGTGCTAGAATATAAGGGGAAAGTTCTAGAATTAGCGGAAAAGTGCTATAATCTAGCGGAAGTGCCAAAATTACCGAAAAAAGTGCTAAAATATATCGAAAAATTGCTAGATCTAGCTGAAGTGCTAGAATCTTGCAAAAAAGTGCTAGAATTAGCGGAAAAGTGCTTGAATTTAGCGAAAAAGTGCTAAAATCTTGTGAAAAAGTGCTATATCTAGCAAACAAGAGCTAGAATATAGGAGATAAGTGCTAGAATTAGCGGAAAAGTGCTAGAATCTAGCAAAAAAGTGCTAGAATTAGCAGAAAAGATCTAGAATATAGTGAAAAAGTGCTAGATCTGGCTGAAAAGTGTTAGAATGTAGCGAAAAAGTGCTAGAATTAACGGAAAAGTGTTAGAATCTAGCGCAAAAGTGCTAGATATAGCGGAAAAGTGGTAGATCTAGCAAAAAGGTGCTAATTAATGCTAGAATGTAGCGGAAAAGTGTTAGAATGTAGCAAAAATGTGGAGATCTAGCTGAAAAGTGCTAGTATTTAGCGAAAAAGTGATAGAATTGGCGGAAAAGTGCTAGAATCTAGCGAATAAGTGCTAGAATTAGCGGAAAAGTGCTAGCATCTAGCGAAAAAGTGCTAGAATTAGCGAAAAAGTGCTAGAACATAGAAGAAAAGTGCTAGAATTAGCGGAAAGTGGTAAAATCTAGCGAAAAACTGCTAGAATTAGCGGAAAAGTGCTAGAATATAGCAAAAAAGAGCTAGATCTAACAGAAAAGTGCTAGAACCTAGCAGAAAAGTACTAACCTAACCTACCCTAACGTAACGTAACCTAACCTAGCAAAAAAGTGCTAGAATCTTAGAACGTTAGAAACTAACATTAGATTAACGTTAGAAACTAACCTAACCTAACCTAACCTAACCTAACCTAGCCTAACCTAACCTAACGTTAGACTAACGTTAGAAACTAACATTAGACTAACGTTAGATTAATGTTAGAAACTAACCTAACCTAACATTAGACTAACGTTAGAAACTAACGTTAGACTAACGTTAGAAACTAACGTTAAATTAACGATAGAAACTAACCTAACCTAACCTAACCTAATGTTAGACTAACGTTAGAAACTAACGTTAGATTAACGTTAGAAACTAACCTAACCTAACCTAACCTAATGTTAGACTAACATTAGAAACCATCGTTAGACTAACGTTGGAAACAATTGTTAGATTAACGTTAGAAACTAACCTAACCTAACCTAACCTAACATTAGACTAATGTTAGAAACTAACGTTAGACTATCGTTAGAAACTAACATTAGATTAACGTTAGAAACTAACCTAACCTAACCTAAACTAACCTAACATTAGACTAACATTAGAAACTAACGTTAGACTAACGTTAGAAACTAACGTTAGATTAACGTTAGAAACTAACCTAACCTAGCCTAACCATACCTAACCTAACATTAGACTAACGTTAGAAACTAACGTTAGACTAATGTTAGAAACTAACGTTAGACTAACGTTAGAAACTAACGTTAGATTAGCGTTAGAAACTAACCTAATCTAACCTAACCTAACCTAACCTAACGTTAGACTAACATTAGAAACCATGTTAGACTAACGTTGGAAACAATTGTTAGATTAACGTTAGAAACTAACCTAACCTAACCTAACCTAACATTAGACTAATGTTAGAAACTAACGTTAGACTATCGTTAGAAACTAACATTAGATTAACGTTAGAAACTAACCTAACCTAACCTAACCTAACATTAGAAAAATGTTAGAAACAAACGTTAGACCAATGTTAGAAACAAACGTTAGATTAACGTTAGAAACTAACCTAACCTAACCTAAACTAACCTAACATTAGACTAACATTAGAAACTAACGTTAGACTAACGTTAGAAACTAACGTTAGATTAACGTTAGAAACTAACCTAACCTAGCCTAACCATACCTAACCTAACATTAGACTAACGCTAGAAACTAACGTTAGACTAATGTTAGAAACTAACGTTAGACTAACGTTAGAAACTAACGTTAGATTAACGTTAGAAACTAACCTAATCTAACCTAACCTAACCTAACGTTACACTAACGTTAGAAACTAACATTAGACTAATGTTAGAAACTAATGTTAGATTAACGTTAGAAACTAACCTAACCTAACCTAACCTAACCTAACCTAATGTTAGAGTAACGTTAGAAACTAACGTTAGACTAACGTTAGAAACTTATGTTAGATTAATGTTAAAAACTAACCTAAGCTAACTTAACCTAATCTAACGTTAGAAACTAACATTAGTCTGAAAAGTGCTAGAATTTAGCGAAAAAGTTATAGAATTGGCGGAAAAGTGCTAGAATCTAGCGAATAAGTGCTAGAATTAGCGAAAAAGTGCTAGAATTAGCGAAAAAGTGCTGGAATCTATCGAAAAAGAGCTTGATTTAGCGAAAAAGTGCTAGAATATACGGGAAAACTGCTAGAATTAGCGGAAAAGAGCTAGAATCTAGAGAAAAAGGGCTAAAATTAGCGGAAAAATGCTAGAATATAGCGAAAAATGCTAGATCTAGCTGAAAAGTGGTAGAATCTAGCGAAAAAGTGCTAAAATTAGCGAAAAGTGCTAGAATCTAGCGAAAAGTGCTAGAATTAGCAAAAAAGTGCTTGATCTAGCGAAAAAGTGCTAGAATATAGAAGAAAAGTGCTAGAATTAGCGGAAAGTGGTAAAATCTAGCGAAAAACTGCTAGAATTAGCGGAAAAGTGCTAGAATATAGCAAAAAAGAGCTAGATCTAACAGAAAAGTGCTAGAACCTAGCAGAAAAGTACTAACCTAACCTAACCTAACGTAACGTAACCTAACCTAGCAAAAAAGTGCTAGAATCTAGCAGAAAAGTGCTAGAATATAGCAAAAACATTTTAGATCTAGCAGAAAAGTGCTAGAATTTAGAGAAACAGAGCTAGATCTAACGTAAAAGTGCTCGAATCTAGCGAAAAAGTGCTAGAATTAGTGAAGAAGTGCTACAATCTAGCGAAAAAGTGCTAGAAGTAGCAGAAAAGTGCTAGAATCTAGCGAAAAAGTGCTAGATCTAGGAAAAAGTGCTAGAATATAAGGGAAAAGTGCTTGAATTAGCGGAAAAGTGCTAGAACTAGCGGAAAAGTGCTAGAATATAGCGAAAAAAAGCTAGAATTAGCGGAAAAGTGATAGAATTAGCAGAAACGATCTAGAATATAGTGAAAAAGAGCTAGATCTAGCTGAAAAGTGTTAGAATGTAGCGAAAAAGTGCTAGAATTAACGGAAAAGTGCTAGAATCTAGCGAAAAAGTGCTAGATCTAGCGGAAAAATTGTAGATCTAGCAAAAAAGTGCTAAGTAATGCTAGAATGTAGCGGAAGTGTTAGAATGTAGCAAAAATGTGTAGATCTAGCTGAAAATGCTAGAATCTAGCGAAAAATTATAGAATTAGCGGAAAAGAGCTAAAATCTAGCAAAAAAGTGCTAGAATTAGCGGAAAAGTGCTAGAATTTCGCGAAAAAGTGCTAAAATCTAGCACTTTTCTGCTAATTCTAGCACTTTTTCGCTAGATTCTAGCACTTTTCAGCTAGATCTAGCACTTTTCCCCTGTATTCTAGCACTTTTTTGCTAGATCTAGCACTTTTTCGCTAGATTCTTGCACTTTTCCGCTAATTCTAGCACTTTCTCGCTAGATTCTAGCACTTTCCCGTTAATTTTAGCACTTTTTCGCTAGATTCTAGCCCTTTTCAGCTAGATCTAGCACTTTTTTGCTATATTCTAGCACTTATCCCCTATATTCTAGTGCTTTTTCGCTAGATCAAGCACTTTTTCACTAGATTTTAGCACTTTTCCACTAAGTCTAGCACTTATTGGCTAGATTCTAGCACTTTTCAGCTAATTCTAACACTTTTTCGCCAGATTCTAGCACTTCTGAGCTAGATCTAGCACTTTTTTGCTTAATTCTTGCACTTTTTGGATAATTCTAGCACTTTTTCGCTAGATTCTAGCACTTTTCCGCTAATTCTAGCACTTTTCCCTTATATTTTCGCACTTTTCCCTTATATTCTATTTCTTTTCCGTATATCTAGCACTTTTTCGCTAGATTCTAGAACTTTTCCGCTAATTCTTGCACTTTTTCACTAGATTCTAGCACTTTTCAGTTACATCTAGCATTTTTTTGCTACATTCTAGCATTACTAGCATGACATTCTAGCATTACTAATGTTAGAAACTAACGTTAGACTAACGTTAGAAACTAACATTAGATTAATGTTAGAAACTAACCTAACCTAACCTAACCTAACCTAACCTACCCTAACCTAACCTAACGTTAGACTAACGTTAGAAACTAACATTAGACTAACGTTAGATTAATGTTAGAAACTAACCTAACCTAACGTTAGACTAACGTTAGAAACTAACATTAGACTAACGTTAGAAACTAACGTTAAATTAACGATAGAAACTAACCTAACCTAACCTAACCTAATGTTAGACTAACGTTAGAAACTAATGTTAGATTTACGATAGAAACTAACCTAACCTAAACTAACCTAATGTTAGACTAACATTAGAAACCATCGTTAGACTAACGTTGGAAATAATTGTTAGATTAACGTTAGAAACTAACCTAACCTAACCTAACCTAACGTTAGACTAATGTTAGAAACTAATGTTAGACTATCGTTAGAAACTAACATTAGATTAATGTTAGAAACTAACCTAACCTAACCTAACCTAACATTAGAAAAATGTTAGAAACAAACGTTAGACCAATGTTAGAAACTAACGTTAGATTAACGTTAGAAACTAACCTAACCTAACCTAAACTAACCTAACATTAGACTAACATTAGAAACTAACGTTAGACTAACGTTAGAAACTAACGTTAGATTAACGTTAGAAACTAACCTAACCTAGCCTAACCATACCTAACCTAACATTAGACTAACATTAGAAACTAACGTTAGACTAATGTTAGAAACTAACGTTAGACTAACGTTAGAAACTAACGTTAGATTAACGTTAGAAACTAACCTAATCTAACCTAACCTAACATTACACTAATGTTAGAAACTAACATTAGACTAATGTTAGAAACTAATGTTAGATTAACGTTAGAAACTAACCTAACCTAACCTAACCTAACATTAGAAAAATGTTATAAACAAACGTTAGACCAATGTTAGAAACTAACGTTAGATTAACGTTAGAAACTAACCTAACCTAACCTAAACTAACCTAACATTAGACTAACATTAGAAACTAACGTTAGACTAACGTTAGAAACTAACGTTAGATTAACGTTAGAAACTAACCTAACCTAGCCTAACCATACCTAACCTAACATTAGACTAACATTAGAAACTAACGTTAGACTAATGTTAGAAACTAATGTTAGACTAACATTAGAAACTAACGTTAGAATAACGTTAGAAACTAACCTAATCTAACCTAACCTAACGTTACACTAATGTTAGAAACTAATATTAGACTAATGTTAGAAACTAATGTTAGATTAACGTTAGAAACTAACCTAACCTAACCTAACCTAACCTAACGTTAGAGTAACGTTAGAAACTAACGTTAGACTAACGTTAGAAACTTATGTTAGATTAATGTTAAAAACTAACCTAAGCTAACTTAACCTAATCTAACGTTAGAAACTAACATTAGTCTGAAAAGTGCTAGAATTTAGCGAAAAAGTGATAGAATTGGCAGAAAAGTACTAGAATCTAGCGAATAAGTGCTAGAATTAGCGGAAAAGTGCTAGCATCTAGCGAAAAAGTGCTAAAATTAGCGAAAAAGTGCTGGAATCTATTGAAAAAGAGCTTGATTTAGCGAAAAAGTGCTAGAATATAGGGGAAAAGTGCTAGAATTAGCGGAAAAGAGCTAGAATCTAGAGAAAAAGGGCTAAAATTAGCGGAAAAATGCTAGAATATAGCGAAAAATGCTAGATCTAGCTGAAAAGTGGTAGAATCTAGCGAAAAAGTGCTAAAATTAGCGAAAAGTGCTAGAATCTAGCGAAAAGTGCTAGAATTAGCAAAAAAGTGCTAGATCTAGCGAAAAAGTGCTAGAATATAGAAGAAAAGTGCTAGAATTAGCGGAAAGTGGTAAAATCTAGCAAAAAACTGCTAGAATTAGCGGAAAAGTGCTAGAATATCGCGAAAAAGTGCTAAAATCTAGCACTTTTCTGCTAATTCTAGCACTTTTTCGCTAGATTCTAGCACTTTTCCCCTATATTCTAGCACTTTTTGCTAGATCTAGCACTTTTTCGCTAGATTCTTGCACTTTTCCGCTAATTCTAGCACTTTCTCGCTAGATTCTAGCACTTTTCCGTTAATTTTAGCACTTTTTCGCTTGATTCTAGCCCTTTTCAGCTAGATCTAGCACTTTTTTGCTATATTCTAGCACTTATCCCCTATATTCTAGTGCTTTTTCGCTAGATCAAGCACTTTTTCACTAGATTTTAGCACTTTTCCACTAAGTCTAGCACTTATTGGCTAGATTCTAGCACTTTTCAGCTAATTCTAACACTTTTTCGCCAGATTCTAGCACTTTTGAGCTAGATCTAGCACTTTTTTGCTTAATTCTTGCACTTTTTGGATAATTCTAGCACTTTTTCGCTAGATTCTAGCACTTTTCCGCTAATTCTAGCACTTTTCCCTTATATTTTCGCACTTTTCCCTTATATTCTACTTCTTTTCCGTAGATCTAGCACTTTTTCGCTAGATTCTAGCACTTTTCCGCTAATTCTTGCACTTTTTCACTAGATTCTAGCACTTTTCAGTTACATCTAGCATTTTTTTGCTACATTCTAGCATTACTAGCATGACATTGTAGCATTACTAATGTTAGAAACTAACGTTAGACTAACGTTAGAAACTAACATTAGATTAACGTTAGAAACTAACCTAACCTAACCTACCCTAACCTAACCTAGCCTAACCTAACCTAACGTTAGACTAACGTTAGAAACTAACATTAGACTAACGTTAGATTAATGTTAGAAACTAACCTAACCTAACGTTAGACTAACGTTAGAAACTAACGTTAGACTAACGTTAGAAACTAACATTAAATTAACGATAGAAACTAACCTAACCTAACCTAACCTAATGTTAGACTAACGTTAGAAACTAACGTTAGATTAACGTTAGAAACTAACCTAACCTAACCTAACCTAATGTTAGACTAACATTAGAAACCATCGTTAGACTAACGTTGGAAACAATTGTTAGATTAACGTTAGAAACTAACCTAACCTAACCTAACCTAACGTTAGACTAATGTTAGAAACTAACGTTAGATTAACGTTAGAAACTAACCTAACCTAGCCTAACCATACCTAACCTAACATTAGACTAACGTTAGAAACTAACATTAGACTAATGTTAGAAACTAACGTTAGACTAACGTTAGAAACTAACGTTAGATTAGCGTTAGAAACTAACCTAATCTAACCTAACCTAACCTAACCTAACATTAGACTAACATTAGAAACCAACGTTAGACTAACGTTGGAAACAATTGTTAGATTAACGTTAGAAACTAACCTAACCTAACCTAACCTAACGTTAGACTAATGTTAGAAACTAACGTTAGACTATCGTTAGAAACTAACATTAGATTAACGTTAGAAACTAACCTAACCTAACCTAACCTAACATTAGAAAAATGTTAGAAACAAACGTTAGACCAATGTTAGAAACTAACGTTAGATTAACTTTAGAAACTAACCTAACCTAACCTAAACTAACCTAACATTAGACTAACATTAGAAACTAACGTTAGACTAACGTTAGAAACTAACGTTAGATTAACGTTAGAAACTAACCTAACCTAGCCTAACCATACCTAACCTAACATTAGACTAACGTTAGAAACTAACGTTAGACTAATGTTAGAAACTAACGTTAGACTAACGTTAGAAACTAACATTAGATTAACGTTAGAAACTAACCTAATCTAACCTAACCTAACCTAACGTTACACTAACGTTAGAAACTAACATTAGACTAATGTTAGAAACTAATGTTAGATTAACGTTAGAAACTAACCTAACCTAACCTAACCTAACCTAATGTTAGACTAACGTTAGAAACTAACGTTAGACTAACGTTAGATTAATGTTAAAAACTAACCTAAGCTAACTTAACCTAACCTAACGTTAGAAACTAACATTAGTCTGAAAAGTGCTAGAATTTAGCGAAAAAGTGATAGAATTGGCGGAAAAGTGCTAGAATCTAGCGAATAAGTGCTAGAATTAGCGGAAAAGTGCTAGCATCTAGCGAAAAAGTGCTAGAATTAGCGAAAAAGTGCTGGAATCTATCGAAAAAGAGCTTGATTTAGCGAAAAAGTGCTAGAATATAGGGGAAAAGTGCTAGAATTAGCGGAAAAGAGCTAGAATCTAGAGAAAAAGGGCTAAAATTAGCGGAAAAATGCTAGAATATAGCGAAAAATGCTAGATCTAGCTGAAAAGTGGTAGAATCTAGCGAAAAAGTGCTAAAATTAGCGAAAAGTGCTAGAATCAAGCGAAAAGTGCTAGAATTAGCAAAAAAGTGCTAGATCTAGCGAAAAAGTGCTAGAATATAGAAGAAAAGTGCTAGAATTAGCGGAAAGTGGTAAAATCTAGCGAAAAACTGCTAGAATTAGCGGAAAAGTGCTAGAATATAGCAAAAAAGAGCTAGATCTAACAGAAAAGTGCTAGAACCTAGCAGAAAAGTACTAACCTAACCTAACCTAACGTAACGTAACCTAACCTAGCAAAAAAGTGCTAGAATCTAGCAGAAAAGTGCTAGAATATAGCAAAAACATTTTAGATCTAGCAGAAAAGTGCTAGAATTTAGAGAAACAGAGCTAGATCTAACGTAAAAGTGCTCGAATCTAGCGAAAAAGTGCTAGAATTAGTGGAGAAGTGCTACAATCTAGCGAAAAAGTGCTAGAAATAGCAGAAAAGTGCTAGAATCTAGCGAAAAAGTGCTAGATCTAGGAAAAAGTGCTAGAATATAAGGGAAAAGTGCTTGAATTAGCGGAAAAGTGCTAGAACTAGCGGAAAAGTGCTAGAATATAGCGAAAAAAAGCTAGAATTAGCGGAAAAGTGATAGAATTAGCAGAAACGATCTAGAATATAGTGAAAAAGAGCTAGATCTAGCTGAAAAGTGTTAGAATGTAGCGAAAAAGTGCTAGAATTAACGGAAAAGTGCTAGAATCTAGCGAAAAAGTGCTAGATCTAGCGGAAAAATTGTAGATCTAGCAAAAAAGTGCTAAGTAATGCTAGAATGTAGCGGAAGTGTTAGAATGTAGCAAAAATGTGTAGATCTAGCTGAAAATGCTAGAATCTAGCGAAAAATTATAGAATTAGCGGAAAAGAGCTAAAATCTAGCAAAAAAGTGCTAGAATTAGCGGAAAAGTGCTAGAATTTCGCGAAAAAGTTCTAAAATCTAGCACTTTTCTGCTAATTCTAGCACTTTTTCGCTAGATTCTAGCACTTTTCAGCTAGATCTAGCACTTTTCCCCTATATTCTAGCACTTTTTTGCTAGATCTAGCACTTTTTCGCTAGATTCTTGCACTTTTCCGCTAATTCTAGCACTTTCTCGCTAGATTCTAGCACTTTTCCGTTAATTTTAGCACTTTTTCGCTAGATTCTAGCCCTTTTCAGCTAGATCTAGCACTTTTTTGCTATATTCTAGCACTTATCCCCTATATTCTAGTGCTTTTTCGCTAGATCAAGCACTTTTTCACTAGATTTTAGCACTTTTCCACTAAGTCTAGCACTTATTGGCTAGATTCTAGCACTTTTCAGCTAATTCTAACACTTTTTCGCCAGATTCTAGCACTTTTGAGCTAGATCTAGCACTTTTTCTGCTTAATTCTTGCACTTTTTGGATAATTCTAGCACTTTTTCGCTAGATTCTAGCACTTTTCCGCTAATTCTAGCACTTTTCCCTTATATTTTCGCACTTTTCCCTTATATTCTACTTCTTTTCCGTATATCTAGCACTTTTTCGCTAGATTCTAGCACTTTTCCGCTAATTCTTGCACTTTTTCACTAGATTCTAGCACTTTTCAGTTACATCTAGCATTTTTTTGCTACATTCTAGCATTACTAGCATGACATTGTAGCATTACTAATGTTAGAAACTAACGTTAGACTAACGTTAGAAACTAACATTAGATTAACGTTAGAAACTAACCTAACCTAACCTAACCTAACCTAACCTAGCCTAACCTAACCTAACATTAGACTAACGTTAGAAACTAACATTAGACTAACGTTAGATTAATGTTAGAAACTAACCTAACCTAACGTTAGACTAACGTTAGAAACTAACGTTAGACTAACGTTAGAAACTAACGTTAAATTAACGATAGAAACTAACCTAACCTAACCTAACCTAATGTTAGACTAACGTTAGAAACTAATGTTAGATTAACGATAGAAACTAACCTAACCTAACCTAACCTAATGTTAGACTAACATTAGAAACCATCGTTAGACTAACGTTGGAAACAATTGTTAGATTATCGTTAGAAACTAACCTAACCTAACCTAACCTAACGTTAGACTAATGTTAGAAACTAACGTTAGACTATCGTTAGAAACTAACATTAGATTAACGTTAGAAACTAACCTAACCTAACCTAACCTAACATTAGAAAAATGTTAGAAACAAACGTTAGACCAATGTTAGAAACTAACGTTAGATTAACGTTAGAAACTAACCTAACCTAACCTAAACTAACCTAACATTAGACTAACATTAGAAACTAACGTTAGACTAACGTTAGAAACTAACGTTAGATTAACGTTAGAAACTAACCTAACCTAGCCTAACCATACCTAACCTAACATTAGACTAACGTTAGAAACTAACATTAGACTAATGTTAGAAACTAACATTAGACTAACGTTAGAAACTAACGTTAGATTAGCGTTAGAAACTAACCTAATCTAACCTAACATAACCTAACCTAATGTTAGACTAACATTAGAAACCATCGTTAGACTAACGTTGGAAACAATTGTTAGATTAACGTTAGAAACTAACCTAACCTAACCTAACCTAACCTAACATTAGACTAATGTTAGAAACTAATGTTAGACTATCGTTAGAAACTAACATTAGATTAACGTTAGAAACTAACCTAACCTAACCTAACCTAACATTAGAAAAATGTTAGAAACAAACGTTAGACCAATGTTAGAAACTAACGTTAGATTAACGTTAGAAACTAACCTAACCTAACCTAAACTAACCTAACATTAGACTAACATTAGAAACTAACGTTAGACTAATGTTAGAAACTAACATTAGATTAACGTTAGAAACTAACCTAACCTAGCCTAACCATACCTAACCTAACATTAGACTAACATTAGAAACTAACGTTAGACTAATGTTAGAAACTAACGTTAGACTAACGTTAGAAACTAACGTTAGATTAACGTTAGAAACTAACCTAATCTAACCTAACCTAACGTTACACTAATGTTAGAAACTAACATTAGACTAATGTTAGAAACTAATGTTAGATTAACGTTAGAAACTAACCTAACCTAACCTAACCTAACCTAACGTTAGAGTAACGTTAGAAACTAACGTTAGACTAACGTTAGAAACTTATGTTAGATTAATGTTAAAAACTAACCTAAGCTAACTTAACCTAATCTAACGTTAGAAACTAACATTAGTCTGAAAAGTGCTAGAATTTAGCGAAAAAGTGATAGAATTGGCAGAAAAGTACTAGAATCTAGCGAATAAGTGCTAGAATTAGCGGAAAAGTGCTAGCATCTAGCGAAAAAGTGCTAGAATATAGGGGAAAAGTGCTAGAATTAGCGGAAAAGAGCTAGAATGTAGAGAAAAAGGGCTAAAATTAGCGGAAAAATGCTAGAATATAGCGAAAAATGCTAGATCTAGCTGAAAAGTGGTAGAAACTAGCGAAAAAGTGGTAAAATTAGCGAAAAGTGCTAGAATCTAGCGAAAAGTGCTAGAATTAGCAAAAAAGTGCTAGATCTAGCGAAAAAGTGCTAGAATATAGAAGAAAAGTGCTAGAATTAGCGGAAAGTGGTAAAATCTAGCAAAAAACTGCTAGAATTAGCGGAAAAGTGCTAGAATATAGCAAAAAAGAGCTAGATCTAACAGAAAAGTGCTAGAACCTAGCAGAAAAGTACTAACCTAACCTAACCTAACGTAACGTAACCTAACCTAGCAAAAAAGTGCTAGAATCTAGCAGAAAAGTGCTAGAATATAGCAAAAACATTTTAGATCTAGCAGAAAAGTGCTAGAATTTAGAGAAACAGAGCTAGATCTAACGTAAAAGTGCTCGAATCTAGCGAAAAAGTGCTAGAATTAGTGGAGAAGTGCTACAATCTAGCGAAAAAGTGCTAGAAGTAGCAGAAAAGTGCTAGAATCTAGCGAAAAAGTGCTAGATCTAGGAAAAGTGCTAGAATATAAGGGAAAAGTGCTTGAATTAGCGGAAAAGTGCTAGAATTAGCGGAAAAGTGCTAGAATATAGCGAAAAAAGCTAGAATTAGCGGAAAAGTGATAGAATTAGCAGAAACGATCTAGAATATAGTGAAAAAGAGCTAGATCTAGCTGAAAAGTGTTAAAATGTAGCGAAAAAGTGCTAGAATTAACGGAAAAGTGCTAGAATCTAGCGAAAAAGTGCTAGATCTAGCGGAAAAATTGTAGATCTAGCAAAAAAGTGCTAAGTAATGCTAGAATGTAGCGGAAGTGTTAGAATGTAGCAAAAATGTGTAGATCTAGCTGAAAATGCTAGAATCTAGCGAAAAATGATAGAATTAGCGGAAAAGAGCTAAAATCTAGCAAAAAAGTGCTAGAATTAGCGGAAAAGTGCTAGAATTTCGCGAAAAAGTGCTAAAATCTAGCACTTTTCTGCTAATTCTAGCACTTTTTCGCTAGATTCTAGCACTTTTCAGCTAGATCTAGCACTTTTCCCCTATATTCTAGCACTTTTCTGCTAATTCTAGCACTTTTTCGCTAGATTCTAGCACTTTTCAGCTAGATCTAGCACTTTTCCCTATATTCTAGCACTTTTTTGCTAGATCTAGCACTTTTTCGCTAGATTCTTGCACTTTTCCGCTAATTCTAGCACTTTCTCGCTAGATTCTAGCACTTTTCCGTTAATTTTAGCACTTTTTCGCTTGATTCTAGCCCTTTTCAGCTAGATCTAGCACTTTTTTGCTATATTCTAGCACTTATCCCCTATATTCTAGTGCTTTTTCGCTAGATCAAGCACTTTTTCACTAGATTTTAGCACTTTTCCACTAAGTCTAGCACTTATTGGCTAGATTCTAGCACTTTTCAGCTAATTCTAACACTTTTTCGCCAGATTCTAGCACTTTTGAGCTAGATCTAGCACTTTTTTGCTTAATTCTTGCACTTTTTGGATAATTCTAGCACTTTTTCGCTAGATTCTAGCACTTTTCCGCTAATTCTAGCACTTTTCCCTTATATTTTCGCACTTTTCCCTTATATTCTACTTCTTTTCCGTAGATCTAGCACTTTTTCGCTAGATTCTAGCACTTTTCCGCTAATTCTTGCACTTTTTCACTAGATTCTAGCACTTTTCAGTTACATCTAGCATTTTTTTGCTACATTCTAGCATTACTAGCATGACATTGTAGCATTACTAATGTTAGAAACTAACGTTAGACTAACGTTAGAAACTAACATTAGATTAATGTTAGAAACTAACCTAACCTAACCTAACCTAACCTAACCTAGCCTAACCTAACCTAACGTTAGACTAACGTTAGAAACTAACATTAGACTAACGTTAGATTAATGTTAGAAACTAACCTAACCTAACGTTAGACTAACGTTAGAAACTAACATTAGACTAACGTTAGAAACTAACGTTAAATTAACGATAAAAACTAACCTAACCTAACCTAACCTAATGTTAGACTAACGTTAGAAACTAACGTTAGATTAACGTTAGAAACTAACCTAACCTAACCTAACCTAATGTTAGACTAACATTAGAAACCATCGTTAGACTAACGTTGGAAACAATTGTTAGATTAACGTTAGAAACTAACCTTACCTAACCTAACCTAACGTTAGACTAATGTTAGAAACTAACGTTAGATTAACGTTAGAAACTAACCTAACCTAGCCTAACCATACCTAACCTAACATTAGACTAACGTTAGAAACTAACATTAGACTAATGTTAGAAACTAACGTTAGACTAACGTTAGAAACTAACGTTAGATTAGCGTTAGAAACTAACCTAATCTAACCTAACCTAACCTAACCTAACGTTAGACTAACATTAGAAACCAACGTTAGACTAACGTTGGAAACAATTGTTAGATTAACGTTAGAAACTAACCTAACCTAACCTAACCTAATGTTAGACTAATATTAGAAACTAACGTTAGACTATCGTTAGAAACTAACATTAGATTAACGTTAGAAACTAACCTAACCTAACCTAACCTAACATTAGAAAAATGTTAGAAACAAACGTTAGACCAATGTTAGAAACTAACGTTAGATTAACTTTAGAAACTAACCTAACCTAACCTAAACTAACCTAACATTAGACTAACATTAGAAACTAACGTTAGATTAACGTTAGAAACTAATGTTAGATTAACGTTAGAAACTAACCTAACCTAGCCTAACCATACCTAACCTAACATTAGACTAACGTTAGAAACTAACGTTAGACTAATGTTAGAAACTAAAGTTAGACTAACGTTAGAAACTAACGTTAGATTAACGTTAGAAACTAACCTAATCTAACCTAACCTAACCTAACGTTACACTAACGTTAGAAACTAACATTAGACTAATGTTAGAAACTAATGTTAGATTAACGTTAGAAACTAACCTAACCTAACCTAACCTAACCTAACGTTAGACTAACGTTAGAAACTAACGTTAAACTAACGTTAGAAACTTATGTTAGATTAATGTTAAAAACTAACCTAAGCTAACTTAACCTAACCTAACGTTAGAAACAAACATTAGTCTAACGTTAGGTTAGGTTAGGTTAGGTTAGTTTCTAACGTTAATTTAATGTTAGTTTCTAACGTTAGCCTAACGTTAGTTTCTAAGGTTAGTCTAACGTTAGGTTAGGTTAGGTTAGGTTAGGTTAGTTTCTAACGTTAATCTAACGTTAGTTTCTATCGTTAGTTTATAACGTTAGTCTAACGTTAGGTTAGGTAAGGCTAGGTTAGTTTCTAACGTCAATCTAATGTTAGTTTCTAACGTTAGTCTAACTATAGAAACCAGCCCCCCCTAGGGACCCCCCTAACCACCCCACCCTGGGGACCCCCACTACCCCCCCCCCCGTAACCTATCCATACCTAACCCAAAAAAAAATTCAAATTCTTTGTAAAGTATTGTAAAATCTTAAAACAGCTCCCAAGGCCACAAAAAATGGGTGGAATTAAAATCGGTTTGCGCCATTGGAATTTTCGAGAAGAATCCGAATATACCGCTAACAATATAAAAATAGAAAATGTCCTGTCAACTTCCCAAAAAAAATAAGTTGAGTTAAGACAATATTCTGAATCCTCTCGACGCGCTGAATCCAATGGCGCCAACCGATTTTAATTCCATCCATTTTTGCGGCCTTGAGAGCCGTTTTAAGATTTTCCAAAAAGATTTATTGTGTGGGGTTATAAGAGTGCATTAGGGACCCCCATACTCCCCCCCCCCCCCTCCTAGCACTTTTCCGCTAATTCAATATCTTTTTTGCTAGATTCTAGTACTATTCCGATAATTCTAGCACTTTTTTGCTAGATTCTAGCACTTTTCAGGTAGATCTAGCACTTTTTCGCTAGATTCTAGCACTTTTCCGCTAATTCTAGCACTTTTCCCCTATATTCTAGCACTTTTTCGCTAAATCTAGCACTTTTTCGATAGATCTAGCACTTTTTCGCTAGATCCTAGCACTTTTCCGCTAATTCTAGCACATTTTCGCTAGATTCTAGCACTTTTCCGCTAATTCTAACACTTTTTCGCTAGATTCTAGCACTTTTCAGCTAGATCTAGCACTTTTCCCCTATATTCTATCACTTTTTCACTAGATCTAGCACTTTCTCGCTAGATTCTAGCACTTTTCCGTTAATTCTAGCAAACCAAACCTAACCTAACCTAACTTAACCTAACGCTAGACTAACGTTAGAAACTAATGTTAGACTAACATTAGAAACTAATGTTAGATTAACATTAGAAACTAACCTAACTTAACCTAACCTAACCTAACCTAACCTAACCTAACCTAATGTTAGACTAACGATAGAAACTAACGTTAGACTAACATTAGAAACTAACATTAGATTAATGTTAGAAACTAACCTAACCTAACGTTAGACTAATGTTAGAAAATAATGTTAGACTAACGTTAGAAACTAACAATAGATTAACGTTAGAAACTAACCTAACCTTAGTAACCTACCCTAACCTAACCTAACCTAACCTAACCTAACATTAGACTAACATCAGAAACTAACGTTAGACTAACTTTAGAAACTAACGTTAGATTAACTTTAGAAACTAAGCTAACCTAACCTAACCTAACCTAACCTAACTTAACCTATAACGTTAGAAACTAACGTGATACTAACGATAGAAACTAACATTAGATTAACGTTAGAAACTAACCTAACCTAACCTAACCGAACGTAACGTTAGACTAACATTAGAAACTAACGTTAGACTAACGTTAGAAACTAATCTTAGATTAACGTTAGGAACTAACCTGACCTAACCTAACCTAACCTAATATTAGGCTAACGTTACAAACTAACGTTAGACTAACATTAGAAACTAACCTTAGATTAACGTTAGAAACTAACCTAACCTAACCTAATATTAGGCTAACGTTACAAACTAACGTTAGACTAACATTAGAAACTAACCTTAGATTATAGTTAGAAACTAACCTAACATAACCTAACCTAACCTAACCAAACCTAACATAACATAACCTAACATAACCTAACGTTAGACTAACGTTAGAAACTAACATTAGACTAACGTTAGAAACTAATGTTAGATTAACGTTAGAAACTAACCTAACCTAACCTAATGCTAGACTAATGTTAGAAACTAACGTTAGACTAACGATTGAAACTAACGCCAGATTAACGTTAGAAACTAACCTAACCTAACCAAACCTAATGTCAAACTAACGTTAGAAACTAACATTAGACTAACGTTAGAAACTAACTTTTGATTAACTTTAGAAACGAACCTAACCTAACCTAACCTAACCTAACCTAACGTTAGAAACTAACGTTAGACTAACGTTAGAAACTAACGTTAGATTAACGTTAGAAACTAACCTAACCTAACCTAACCTAACGTTAGAAACTAACGCTAGAAACTAACGTTAGATTAACGTTAGAAACTAACCTAACCTAACCTAACCTAACGTTAGAAACTAATGTTAGACTAACGATAGAAACTAATGTTAGATATACGTTAGAAACTAACCTAACCTACTCTAACCTAACCTAACCTAACCTCACCTAACCTAACGTTAGACTAATGTTAGAACCTAACGTTAGACTAACGTTAGAAACTAATGTTAGACTAACGTTAGAAACTAAGCTAACCTAACCTAACCTAACCTAACCAAACCTAACGTTAGACTAACGTTAGAAACTAACATTAGACTAACGTTAGAAACTAACGTTAGATTAATGTTAGAACCTAACCTAACCTAACCTAACCTAACCTAACCAAAAGTTAGACTAACGTTAGAAACTAAAGTTAGATTAACATTAGAAACTAACGTTAGATTAAAATTAGAAACTAACCTAACCTAACCTAACCAAACCTTACTAACATTAGGCTAACGTTAGAAACTAACGTTAGACTAACGTTAGAAACTAACGTTAGACTAACATTAGAAACTAACATTAGATTAACATTGGAAACTAACCTAACCTAACCTAACCCAACCTAACCTTACCTAACATTAGGCTAACGTTAGAAACTAATGTTAGACTAACGTTAGAAACTAACGTTAGATTAACGATAGAAACTAACCTAACCTAACCTAACCTAACCTAACCTAACGTTACACTAACGTTAGAAACTAACGTTAGACTAATGATAGAAACTAACGTTAGATATACGTTAGAATCTAACCTAACCTAACCTAACCTAATCTAACCTAACCTCACCTAACCTAACGTTAGACTAATGTTAGAACCTAACGTTAGACTAACGTTAGAAACTAACGTTAGATTAATGTTAGAAACTAACCTAACCTAACCTAATGTTAGACTAACATTAGAAACTAACTTTAGACTAATGTTAGAAACTAACGTCAGATTAATGTTAGAAACTAACCTAACCTAACCTAACCTAACGTTAGACTAACATTAGAAACTAAAGTTAGATTAACGTCAAAAACTAACCTAACCTAACATTAGACTAACGTAAGAAACAAGGTTAGCCTAACGTTAGAAACTAAGGTTAGATTAACGTTAGAAACTAACCTAACCTAACCTTACCTAACCTAACCTAACCTAATGTTGGACTAACTTTAGAAACTAACGTTAGTTATACGTTAGAAACTAACCTAACCTAACCTAACCTAATCTAACCTAACCTCACCTAACCTAACGTTAGACTAATGTTAGAACCTAACGTTAGAAACTAACGTTAGATAAACGTTAGAAACTAACCTAACCTAACCTAATGTTAGACTAACATTAGAAACTAATATAGACTAATGTTAGAAACTAACGTTAGATTAATGTTAGAAACTAACATAACCTAACCTAACCTAACGTTAGACTAACGTTAGAAACTAAAGTTAGATTAACGTCAAAAACTAACCTAACCTAACATAACCTAACCTAACATTAGACTAACGTAAGAAACAAGGTTAGACTAACGTTAGAAACTAAAGTTAGATTAACGTTAGAAACTAACCTAACCTAACCTAACCTAACCTAACCTAACCTAACCTAATGTTGGACTAACGTTAGAAACTAATGTTAGATTAACGTTACAAACTAACCTAACCTAACCTAACCAAACCTAACCTAACGTTAGACTAACGTTAGAAACTAACGTTAGACTAATGTTAGAAACTAACGTTAGATTAATGTTAGAAACTTACCTAACCTAACCTAACCAAACCTAACCTAACCTAACCTAACATAACCTAACATTAGACTAACGTTAGAAACTAAGGTTAGACTAACGATAGAATCTAACGCCAGATTAACGTTAGAAACTAACCTAACCTAACCTAACTTAACGTCAGACTAACGTTAGAAACTAACGTTAGACTATCGTTAGAAACTAACTTTAGATTAACTTTCGAAACTAAACTAACTTAACCTAACCTAACCTAACCTAACGTTCGACTAACGTTAGAAACTAACATTAGACTAACGTTGGAAATTAACGTTAGATTAACGTTAGAAATAAACCTAACCTAACCTAACCTAACGTTAGACTAACGTTAGAAACTAACGTTAGACTAAAATTAGAAACTAACGTTAGATAAACGTTAGAAACTAACCTAACCTAACCTATCCTAACCTAACCTAACGTTAAACTAACGTTAGAAACTAATGTTAGACTACCGTTAGAAACTAACGTTAGATTGTTAGAAACTAACCTAACCTAACCTAACCTAATGTTAGACTAAGGTTAGAAACTAACGTTAGACTAACGTTAGAACCTAACATTAGATTAATGTTAGAAACTAACCTAACCTAACCTAACCTATCCTAACCTAACGTTAGACTAATGTTAGAAACTAACGTTAGACTAACGTTAGATTAACGGTAGAAACTAACCTAACCTAACCTAACCTAACTTAACCTAATGCTAGACTAACGTTAGAAACTAACGTTAGACTAACATTAGAAACTAATGTTAGATTAACATTAGAAACTAACCTAACTTAACCTAACCTAACCTAACCTAACATTAGACTAACGATAGAAACTAACGTTAGACTAACATCAGAAACTAACATTAGATTAATGTTAGAAACTAACCTAACCTAACGTTAGACTAACGTTAGAAACTAATGTTAGACTAACGTTAGAAACTAACAATAGATTAACGTTAGAAACTAACCTAACCTAACCTAACCTAACCTAACCTAACATTAGACTAACATTAGAAACTAACGTTAGACTAATGTTAGAAACTAACGTTAGATTAACTTTAGAAACTAACCTAACCTAACCTAACCTAACCTAACCTAACTTAACCTAACGTTAGACTAATGTTAGAAACTAACGTTATACTAACGATAGAAACTAACGTTAGATTAACGTTAGAAACAAACCTAACGTAACCTAACCTAACCTAACCGAACCTAACGTTAGACTAACGTTAGAAACTAACGTTAGACTAACGTTAGAAACTAATGTTAGATTAACGTTAAGAACTAACCTGACCTAACCTAACTTAACCTAACCTAACCTAACCTAACGTTAGACTAACGTTAAAAACTAACGTTAGACTAACGTTAGAAACTAACATTAGATTAACGTTAGAAACTAACCTAACCTAACCTAACCTAACCTAACCTAATGTTAGGCTAACGTTACAAACTAACGTTAGACTAACGTTAGAAACAAACCTTAGATTATCGTTAGAAACTAACCTAACCTAACATAACCTAACCTAACCAAACCTAACATAACCTAACCTAACATAACCTAACGTTAGACTAACATTAGAAACTAACGTTAGACTAACGTTAGAAACTAACGTTAGATTAACGTTAGAAACTAACCTAACCTAACCTAACCTAACCTAATGCTAGACTAACGTTATAAACTAATGTTAGACTAACGATAGAAACTAACGCCAGATTAACGTTAGAAACTAACCTAACCTAACCAAACCTAATGTCAAACTAACGTTAGAAACTAACATTAGACTAACGTTAGAAACTAACTTTAGATTAACTTTAGAAACTAACCTAACCTAACCTAACCTAACCTAACCTAACGTTAGAAACTAACGTTAGACTAACGTTAGAAACTAACGTTAGATTAACGTTAGAAACTAACCTAACCTAACGTTAGACTAACGTTAGAAACTAACGTTAGACAAATATTAGAAACTAACCTTAGATTAACGTTAGAAACTAACCTAACCTAACCTAACCTAACCTAGCATAACCTAACCTAACCTAACCTAACCTAACGTTAGACTAACATTAGAAACTAACGCTAGAAACTAACGTTAGAAACTAACCTAACCTAACCTAACCTAACCTAACCTAACCTAACGTTAGACTAACGTTAGAAACTAACATTAGACTAACGATAGAAACTAACGTTAGATATACGTTAGAAACTAACCTAACCTACTCTAACCTAACATAACCTAACCTCACCTAACCTAACGTTAGACTAATGTTAGAACCTAACATTAGACTAACGTTAGAAACTAATGTTAGATTAATGTTAGAAACTAAGCTAACCTAACCTAACCTAACCTAACCAAACCTAACGTTAGACTAACGTTAGAAACTAACATTAGACTAATGTTAGAAACTAACGTTAGATTAATGTTAGAACCTAACCTAACCTAACCTAACCTAACCAAAACTTAGACTAACGTTAGAAACTAACGTTAGATTAACGTTAGAAACTAGCGTTAGATTAACATTAGAAACTAACCTAACCTAACCTAACCTAACCTAACCTAACTAAACCTTACTAACATTAGGCTAACGTTAGAAACTAACGTTAGACTAACGTTAGAAACTAACGTTAGATTAACATTAGAAACTAACCTAACCTAACCTAACCTAACCTAACCTAACGTTAGACTAACATTAGAAACTAACGTTAGACTAACGATAGAAACTAACGTTAGATATACATTAGAAACTAACCCAACCTAACCTAATCTAGCCTAACCTCACCTAACCTAACGTTAGACTAATGTTAGAACCTAACGTTAGACTAACGTTAGAAACTAACCTATCCTAACCTAACCTAACCCAACCTAACATTAGACTAACATTAGAAACTAACTTTAGACTAACGTTAGAAACTAACATTAGATTAACGTTAGAAACTAACCTAACCTAACCTAACCTAACATTAGACTTATGTTAGAAACTAACGTTAGACTAACGTTAGAAACTAACGTTAGATTAACGTCAGAAACTAACCAAACCTAGACTAACGTTAGAAACTAATGTTAGATTAACGTTAGAAACTAACCTAACCTAACCTAACCTAACCTAACATTAGACTAACGTTAGAAACTAACGTTAGACTAATGTTAGAAACTTATGTTAGATTAACGTTAGAAACTAACCTAACCTAACCTAACCTAACCTAATGTTAGAAACTAACATTAGTCTAATGTTAGGTTAGGTTAGGTTAGGTTAGTTTCTAACGTTAGTCTATCATTAGTTTCTAACATTAGTCTAACGTTAGTTTCTAACGTTAGTCTAACGTTAGGTTAGGTTACGTTAGGTTAGGTTAGTTTCTAACGTTAATCTAATGTTAGTTTCTATCGTTAGTTTATAACGTTAGTCTAACGTTAGGTTAGGTTAGGTTAGGTTAGTTTCTAACGTTAATCTAATGTTAGTTTCTAACGTTAGTCTAACGATAGAAACCCGCCCCCCCTAGGGACCCCCCTAACCACCCCGCCCTGGGGACCCCCACTACCCCCACCCCTAACCTAACCTAACCTATCCCAAATTTTTGTCAAATTCCTTGTAAAGTATTGTAAAATCTTAAAACAGCTCCCAAGGCCACAAAAATGGGCGGAATTAAAATCGGTTTGCGCCATTGGATTTTTCGAGAAGAATCCGAATATACCGCTAACAATATAAAAATCGAAAATGTCCTGTCAACTTCCAACAAAAATTAAGTTGAGTTAAGACACTATTCTGAATCCTCTCGACGCACTGAATCCAATGGCGCCAACCAATTTTAATTCCATCCATTTTTGCGCCCTTGAGAGTAGTTTTAAGATTTTCCAAAACGTTTTTGTGTGGGGTTATAAGAATGCGTTAGGGACCCCCCTACCCCACCCACCCTAGCACTTTTCCGCTAATTCAATCACTTTTTCGCTAGATTGTAGTAGTATTCCGCTAATTCTAGCACTTTTTTGCTAGATTCTAGCACTTTTCAGGTAGATCTAGCACTTTTCAGCTAGATCTAGCACTTTTCCCCTATATTCTAGCACTTTTTCACTAGATCTAGCACTTTTTCGCTAGATTCCAGCATTTTTCCGCTAATTCTAGCACTTTTTCGCTAGATTCTAGCTCTTTTCCGTTAATTCTAGCACTTTTTCGCTAGATTCTAGCACTTTTCAGCTAGATCTAGCACTGTTTTGCTATATTCTAGCACTTTTCCCCTATATTCTAGCACTTTTTCGCTAGATCTAGCACTTTTTTGCTAGATTCTAGCAGTTTTCCTCTAATTCTAGCACTTTTTCGCTAGATTCTAGCACTTTTCAGCTAGATCTAGCACTTTTTTGCTATATTCTAGCACAATTCCGCTCATTCTAGCACTTTTTCGCTAGATTCTAGCACTTTTCCGCTAATTCTAGCACTTTTCCCTTATATTCTACCATTTTCCCTTATATTCTAGCACTTTTCCGTAGATCTATCACTTTTTTGCTAGATTCTAGCACTTTTCCGCTAATTCTTGCACTTTTTCGCTAGATTCTAGCACTTTTCAGCTACATCTAGCATTTTTTTGCTACATTCTAGCATTACTAGCATTACATTCTAGCATTACTAATGTTAGAAACTAACGTTAGACTAACGTTAGAAACTAACGTTAGACTAATTTTGGAAACTAATGTTAGATTAATGTTAGAAACTAACCTAACCTTACCTAACCTAACCTAGCCTAACCTAACGTTAGACTAACGTTAGAAACTAACGTTAGATTAACGATAGAAACTAACCTAACCTAACCTAACCTAACGTTAAGACTAACATTAGAAACTAACATTAGACTAATGTTAGAAACTAACCTTAGATTAACGTTAGAAACTGACCTAACCTAAACTAACCTAACCTAACGTTAGACTAATGTTAGAAACCATCGTTAGACTAACGTTAGAAACTAAATTTAGATTAATGTTAGAAACTAACCTAACCTAACCTAACATAACATAACCTAACGTTAGACTAATGTTAGAAACTAACTTGAGACTAACGTTAGAAACTAACATTAGATTGACGTTAGAAACTAACCTAACCTAACCTAATTTTTCCGTCTGTGTACCTCATGCTTCCCAGTACCCTGGAAAGAAGCAAACATCCATCCAGTTCCTAGAAAAGGTGCCTCTTCAGATCCATCAAACTACAGACCAATAGCTATAACTTCCACTCTTGGTAAAGTCTTTGAAATTATATTAAATAATCACATAATTAAGCATCTTGAGAATAATAAATTAATCAGTGATAGGCAATATGGTTTTAGACGATGTCGATCAACTGCAGACATTCTTTGCCTTCTTACGCATCAAATCAACCAAGCTACAGACCAACATGGTGAAACACATACAATAGCACTGGATATATCAAAGGCATTTGATAGAGTCTGGCATCAATCCTTATTGTCGAAGATGTCACACTACGGCCTTGCATCATTAGTTCCACTAATTTCTTCTTATCTTCATTACAGAAAAAATATGTGTAATGTAGATGGCATTTATTCTCAATTTCACTCAATAAATGCTGGTGTTCCCCAGGGATCAGTTTTGGCCCCAACTCTGTTCCTCATTCATATCAATGATCTCATATCTACCACTCATAATCCAATACATTCCTACGCAGATGACTCAACACTCTACAGTTCCTTCACATTTACCAATTCTTTCACCCAACCCGATCATATAAATTCAAAAATAAGCACTGCAATTTCTCTGAACCAGGACCTTTCTAGAATTAATGAATGGGGACAAAAGAATCTAGTTTCTTTTAATGCACAGAAAACCAAGTACATTAAATTTTCTAACCTACAGAATCTCACTGATTCGCATATATTTTTTAATTATGTAAATATTCCCACTTCCCCTAGTATTGACATTCTCGGTGTAACATTAACTACTAACTTGAGCTGGACACATTATGTTAGAAGCATTGCTAAGAATGCCTCTAATAAACTGGGACTCCTGTACAGAGTTCGAGAATTCTTCACTGACGAGCAGTTGGCTGTAATATATAAAAGTCATGTGCGTTCTCAGATGGATTACTGTTCACCTCTGTGGGGTGGAAGTAGAGTGGTTGCATTGAGGCAGTTGGACAAAATTCAAAATAAAGCTATTAGATTAATCAATAACCCTGCAATCACACAGGACCTTCCTACATTATCCATACGAAGAAAACGTTTGCATCCCTTGCATTATTCTACAGATATTTTCACAGCAATTGTTCCGAGGAACTTGCTTCAATTGTGCCGCCTCTCCACATCTTTCCCTGTAGAACTAGGGCAGCTGAGAGCGCCCATGAATTTACACTTTCTCCTCCACAATGCAGGACTTCTGCTTATAAGAATTCATTTATCCCCAGAGCTACTACTCTTTGGAATTCACTTCCCTCGAATTGCTTTCCACAAACTTACAATCTACAAATGTTTAAATCCAGTTGTTACAAACATTTTATGAATGGAGGATGCCTTTAGGTACATGGACCTTTTTGTTTTATCTGTGTTTTTCCTTCCTCCGTTCATTGTCTCTTTAAAAAAAAAAAAAAAAAAAAAAAAAAACTAACGTTAGAATAAGATAGAAACTAACGTTAGACCAACGTTAGACACTAACGTTAGATTAACGTTGGAAACTAACCTAACCTAACCTAACCTAACGTTAGACTAACATTAGAAACTAACGTTAGACAAATGTTAGAAACTAACGTTAGATTAACGTTAGAAACTAACCTAACCTAGCCTAACCTAACCTAACCTAACATTAGACTAACGTTAGAAACTAACGTTAGACTAACGTTAGAAACTAACTTTAGATTAACATTAGAAACTAACCTAACCTAACCTAACATAAGACTAACGTTAGAAACTAACGTTAGACTAACGTTAGAAACTAATGTTAGATTAACGTTAGAAACTAACAACCTAACCTAACGTTAGGCTAACGTTAGAAACTAACGTTAGACTAACATTAGAAACTAATGTTAGATTAACGTTAGAAACTAACCTAACCTAACCTAACCTACCCTAACCTAACGTTAGACTAACATTAGAAACTAACATTAGATTAACGTTAGAAACTAACCTAACCTAACCTAACTTAACGTTAGACTAACGCTAGAAACTAACCTAACCTAACCTAACTTAACGTTAGACTAACGTTAGAAACTAACCCTAGATTAACATTAGAAACTAATGTTAGATTAACGTCAGAAACTAACCTAACCTAACCTAACGTTAGACTAACGTTAGAAACTAACGTTAGACTAATGTTAGAAACTAATGTTAGATTAACGTTAGAAACTAACCTAACCTAACCTAACGATAGACTAACGTTAGAAACTAACATTAAAATAACGTTAGAAACTAACGTTAGATTAACGTTAGAATCTAACCTAACCTAACCTAACCTAACGTTAGACTAACGTTAGAAACTAACCTAACCTAAGGTTAGGTTAGGTTAGATTAGGTTTGGTTAGGTTAGGTTAGGTTAGTTTCTAACGTTAATCTAACGTTAGTTTCTAATGTTAGTCTGACGTTAGATTCTAACGTTAGTAATGCTAGAATGTAATCCTAGTAATGCTAGAATGTAGCAAAAAGTGCTAGATGTAGCTGAAAAGTGCTAGAATCTAGCAAAAAAGTGCTAGAATTAGCGAAAAAGTGCTAGAATCTAGCGCAAAAGTGCTAGAATCTAGCGGAAAAGTGCTAAAATCTAGCAAAAAATTGCTAGAATTAGTGGAAAAGTGCTAGAATCTACGAAAAAGTGCTATATCTACGGAAAAGTGCTAGAATATAAGGGAAAAGTGCTAAAATATAAGGGAAAAGTGCTAGAATTAGCGGAAAAGTGCTAAAATCTTGCAAAAAAGTACTAGAATTAGCGGAAGTGCTAGAATATTGCGAAGCAGTGCTAGATATAGCTGAAAAGTGCTAGAATCTAGCGAAAAAGTGCTAGAATTAGCAGAAAAGTGCTATAATCTAGCGAAAAAGTGCTAGATCTAGCGAAAAAGTGCTAGAATATAGGGGAAAAGTGCTAGAATTGGCGGAAACGTGCTAGAATCTAGCGAAAAGTGCTAGAATTAGCGGAAAAGTGCTAGAATATAGCGAAAAAGTGCTAGATCTACCTGAAAAGTGCTAGAATCTAGCGAAAAAGTGCTAGAATTAGCGGAATAGTACAAGAATCTAGAGTGAAATTATATAGGAATTTGTGAGTTCCTAGGTTCAGCAAACTATAAAATTATATCAGGGTTGAATGTACTAAAGTTTCATACACATGGTAATGGCAAACAGGCTATCTAGAGTCGAGACTAATTATATCATAGAATCGGATTTTTAGCGAAGTGAGTCTGAATACTGTTGCTCAAGAATTCGCTTCTCTCTTACGATATCTAATCTTCTATATTATATCGAAACAAAATGTCCGGCTATATTATTATGACAATTATGAAGCAGGAATACAAGGATAGGGGATATGGGTATTGGTTTCCCAGAGGGGGCATATTACTAGGAGGCAAGAAGGATTCTCTCAGATAGAGGCAAATTAAATATTTTGTTTGTATTTCCCTGGCATCGGAAGGGAAGTTAATTATTTTTCTCAAGGCTTTTCTACTCGACTTTTCTGTCTTGGTGTTTTCTCTCGCCTCTGGCTGGACTTGGATTTTCGCTTGCAGGGGCTTCCTGTCTTATTGGCGTTTTGTACAGCTTGGAGGCTAGGTATCGGACCACTAGTAGCGCCTGGTATCGGTTCACACACAATACATGGCTGACCAGAGGGATGAGCTTTGAGCCTCATATTCCTTTTGTCTTTCACACTTGCTGGTGTTGTACCCAGCGGTTCCTTCAAAATTACAGACTCGCTATCTCTCGCCAGGAAAAAAATTGATACCTAAATTAGTATTATTATTAAAATAGGGATTCGCACCAAGCCTAAAAAGACTATGTGGCACCAAAATAAACTTTGTGTAAAAAAACATCGGAGTTGTTGTGGGGCTGGGCGCAATACGGAGTAGAGGATAAGAAGACTAGGAAACAATAATTAAAGAAGCTGAAGGAGACGGATATGGAGGAGAAACCGCATAAGATGTGGGAGGGAGAAAGTGGGGGACTCTCCAAGCATATCGGCTAAGACAGGGGGCGATTAAGGGAGTATATGAAGGGGAATGCTTGCCGTCGGGCATTGGAGAAACGCGGACACTCTATCAGATGCTGGACAGACACTGGAATATGGCAGCAAGGACAGAGCGTGGGGACATCACAGGACATCAAATGACCATGCGTGAGCCTGGTGTGGCCGAGCCGAAGACGGGCTAGAGCGGCCTCCCATCGACGATTGCGATGAGAGGAAGACTTCCAAGGTAGGACGGAAGGTTTGACAGAACGCAGTTTGACATCAGACACCCTCATGGAGGTCCACCCGTCCTGCCAGCGCTGACGTAGTAATTGAGTAACATGCGGGAAGTAATCAGATGCAGGAATACGCCGTGGCACGAGTCGGTTAGAGGTAATAGCAGAGCGGGCAAAAAAATCAACTCGCTCATTGCCAGGCACTCCAACATGACTCGGGACCCAACAGAAAGACAGGGACTTTAATTTAGTAGCGATGCGGAACAACCCCTCCTGAATCTCCAGCACTAAGGGGTTAACAGTGGGAATAGACTGAATACTCTGAAGTGCATTAACCCTCCAGCCCCGGGGGCTATAGCTTGCGACTGTGCTCCGGTACCGGGTGTTTTGACGATCTTTGGCCTATGTTAACTACTCTGTAAGTCAATGAATATGTCATGTAATGTTGTGAATAAAAAAGAATAATGTTCCACAAACCTTCCTCTGTCGAATGGCGTTGAGTAGAGGTCTCTAGCCCCTCTGGTTGCATAATGGTGAGCGCGGGAAGACGAGTGCTTTTCGGCGGCAAATTCTTCCCGCGTTCGGACGCGTCGCCTCGGCCATGGCTACGACGCACCTAGCCGCTCGCCGCGCCAAAGTATTTATCTCCCTTAGACGATTTTAGTGTTTGATATTGAGAATGTGATGTTTATTTGATATTTTCTAGTTATTTTGAGGCCAATTATATAAAATATGTTTATTAGGGTATCACTGTCACTGATATTGCTAATTTTCACTCGATACCGTACATTTTATTAGTAATTGAGGTAGCTTATTGTTGTATTAGGCACTGATTATTCGTTATCACAGGTGTTTATTATACTTTGGCCATCAAATATTAGGTCTTGTGTCACTTTCACTTTGACAAATATGCTTTAGAGTGTCACTGTCACTGATAATGCTCATTTTCACTCGATACCGTACATTTTATTAGTAATTGAGGTAGGTTATTGTTGTATTAGGCACTGATTATTCGTTATCACAGGTGTTTATTATACTTTGGCCATCAAATATTAGGTCTTGTGTCACTTTCACTTTGACAAATATGCTTTAGAGAGTGTCACTGTCACTGATAATGCTCATTTTCACTCGATACCGTACATTTTATTAGTAATTGAGGTAGGTTATTGTTGTATTAGGCACTGATTATTCGTTATCACAGGTGTTTATTATACTTTGGCCATCAAATATTAGGTCTTGTGTCACTTTCACTTTGACAAATATGCTTTAGAGAGTGTCACTGTCACTGATAATGCTCATTTTCACTCGATACCGTACATTTTATTAGTAATTGAGGTAGGTTATTGTTGTATTAGGCACTGATTATTCGTTATCACAGGTGTTTATTATACTTTGGCCATCAAATATTAGGTCTTGTGTCACTTTCACTTAGTTATATGATTTGTAAACGATTTATATACAATTTATTGTGTCTTTTTCACTGATTTCTATATTTCTATAGGTTCTAATCATATGAATGTCACTTGGTATATACATATGTGTCACTTTCACATATTATTATGGTGTAATTGTATTTGTATCAATGTTCTCATAATACATGACTTTTGTATTACAATACATTGGTTTTCTTCCACTTTTTGCCTATATATAATTATAGTGTACATATTGTCATTTTATTTGGCAATTTCAGTATGATTATTAGAACTCCAGCTTGGAGTGGTAATCAAAGAAGCAATCTACAGCACAGAGTGCCACCTTGCACTCCACACACTCCAGGGTTGACTTTTTACCTGACCTCGGCTTCACCCTGCTGTTGTAGCAGACATGGCACCGCTTCTGCTGTGTTCTTCCGGATTCATTCTGAGGCAGGGAACCAAGCCTGTGCCTAGTCAAGTATTGAGCAGACTGCAAGCGGTCAATAACGGCGGGCCCAGGATGTGCCACTGCCCTCTGTGGCATAGCATACTTCTCCAGGAGCTCCGTCAACACCTGCTTTTGGAACCTCCGCAGGCTATTGAACTTCATGGGTGTGTTCACATTCCGAAGCTTGTATATGTTGTAGGCATTCAGAACTGACATGTCCACCATATGCAGAAAGAACTTTTTGTACCATCTGCACGAGGTACGCAGGCAGTCAATGAAGCCTATCTGCATGTCGGACTTGTCCACCAGCCTCATGTTGATGTTGTAGTCCAGGACAGCATCGGGCTTGGTCACCCTGGCCTGGGTGCGGCGATCCACCTTGCCAGTCTCCACCATTTCCCCCTTGTGGATGGTGGTCAGGAGGTTGACCTTCCGCTGGTCGTGCCAGTGGATAGCCAGAATGGGCCCCGACTTCTTCTTGAACACATCACCTTTTTTGGTCTTTGGAGGGAAAGGTGGCATGCCCTTCCTTTTCCCTCGTACTGTGCCTACAGTCCCCGTCTTGCGCTCATGCAGGTACTGTGAGAGAGTGGGGGACGTGTAATAATTGTCCGTGTAGAGGACGTGATTCTTATGAAAGTAGCAGTCCATCATGGCTTGCACCACTGCTCCGCCAAAGCCAATGAGGGGGTCCACAAGCAAGTCCCCTTCCTTCCCGCTGTAGACCAGGAAGTCCAGGACATAGCCAGTTTGGCAGTCGCACAGCACAAAGAATTTTATGCCAAAGCGATGTCTTTTTGAGGGGATGTACTGCCGGAAGCTGAGTTTTCCCCGGAACAGCACAAGAGACTCGTCAATGACGACCTTGCGGAAGGGCTTGAAGTAGGAGGTGAAGCGTTCTCGCATCATCTCATACAACGTCCTAATCTTCCACAGCTTGTCTGGGAGGTGGACGTCAAGGTTGGTGACAAGATGGAGCGCTGCGAGGATATCAAGGTACCGGTCGCGAGACATATATTTCCCGAAGGCAGGGGTGGATATCAGATCATTGGTGATCCAATAGTCAGGCAACCTATGCTTCTTGACATGAGGCATTAGCATGGTGAGTGCCAGGAACACCATGAACTCTTTATGAGTCACTGGGGTCCACTGCCTCATGTGGCCCTTGGTCACCTTTCCCAAAAAGTGGACCTGGAATTGGTGCTGCTTATTTGTCTCTTTGACAACATAGCCTAACACCTCCTCATCAAAGAAGGCCTCAAACAGTTCGTGTGGTGGAGCATTGGGGCCTGCAGGAAAATTGGGGGTAACGCCTGAACCCTCCAGTACCTCATCAAAAGCTGGCACATCAGGGTTGTATGCATCCTCATCAACTACGTCTTGCCACTGAAAAACGTAGAATGGGTCTTGTCTACGCTGACGAGGAGCTCCAGCTGGTGGCCCAGCACGCCCACGGCCAACTCGGGAGGCGCGCGCCCTAGGGCGGCGAGGGCGGCGGCCAGGGCGGTGGGCAGCACGACGGGCAGCACGACGCCGGGCCAAGCGGATGGGTCGAGGGTCGTCGATGTCCATATAGTCATCGTCAGAGTGGTCATCTTGCCCTGACGGTGGACCTATGTAATCATGGCCAGAGTCTTCAGAGAGGTGCCCTTCATCATCAGTGGCCCCCACATAATCTGGCGGGGAACCAGTGATGCGTGGGCGGCGTGCGGGTGGGCGAGGTGGGGAAGGAGTGGCAGGTGAGGCTGTGTCCCCCCGAGGTCCCGGGCTCCTTGGCCTGCGACGAGTGACAGAAAGCAATGTTTCACTGTCACTAGGGCCAGGTATTGGTGATGCGAGCTCAAAGACTTCTTCAGGAAGACATGTTGAAGGCGGGAGAGGTGGGGAGGACCGTGGGGAAAGTTGCGGGGACGTATGGCTGGGGGCGGCCGGGGTGGACGCCGCGGGAGCCTCGAACAAAACTCTCTTACTTTTCTTAATTTTCTTGGTATATTTCCTACCTTTCCCCTTTTCGGCAGCAGTATGTCTCCTGTCGGGGGACCTAGGAGGCAAATAGGCCGAAAGTGTGGGGTCCTCAACCCTTGGCAATGGTGGGGGTGGTGGGGAAGAATGCGGGGCATCCGGGTCATCTTGGGTGGCGTGGGTAGATAAGGGAGACAATGGCGGACGAGAAGGGTCACCACGCTGACCCTCACTCACAGCCTCATCCTCACCAAGTAGTTTTGCTTGTTCCCTAGCTGCCGCGGCCGCCTTCTCAAGTATTTTCTGCTTATACAAATGTAGCTTGAAAGGCGATTTACCAGGGGAAGGCCTTGGCGTCGTGTCACTTAAGCGAAATTTGGTGAGTGACCTTGAACTCTCCCACTCGCTCACTCTCTCAAGTTCACTGTCTTTAGGTAAACCAGCTTCCTCAACAACTGGTACATCACCTTCATCACTCTCATCACTGTCATGTTCTCTCGCAAATCCCAGGAATTGCTCTTCTTTATCACTCTCATGGCCATAATCACTCGACTTATAATTACTGGAGTCGTCACTGACTTCATCATCAACATTATGCTTGGCATCAGCTCGCTCATAAAGTCTCAATGTCGTCTCAATACCTCCGGGAGATAACACATTTAGGCGATGGCGTCGGGGTAAGGCGCGACGAACAAGCAAGGGCGTCGTAGGAAGCACGGTATCGGACACAGCGGAATCACTATTTGGCGTACTGTCCATGATGGCGTCGGGGTAGATACTGTTGCTGTGGCGGAGTTTACGCCTGGTGGCGCCACCTACCGTCCCACGATACCGAAAATGTACGCGCGGCATTCGAAAGCACGCATGCAAGCAATGGGCGTTCAAGAGCCCTTCCGGGTTGCGCGGGCCGAGGTTGTTATGGGCGTTCAAGAGCCCATCCGGGTTGGAGGGGTTAAGGGAGTCACTAAAAATTACAAAGGTATGCAGGTAAAAACATTTTATGAATGGAGGATGCCTTTAGGCACATGGACCTTTTTGTTTTATCTGTGTTTTTCCTTCCTCCATTCATTGTCTCCTTAAAAAAAAAAAAAAAAAAAAGGTGTGAACAAAAAATAGTACGTAGGGCAAATAAAATAGCAAATAACTCGGCCGTAAAGACACTAGCAAATGATTGGATGTGACGTTGGAAGGTCCGGTTCGGGAACACAACCGCAAACCCTGTACCGGCGGAGGTCTTGGAACCATCAGTGTACACTGGAACGGCTGAAGAGTGGTGTAGCATATGTTCCGCAAACTGAGCATAAAGCAACTGTGGGGTTGAAGAGGCCTTGGAGGGGGGGAGGGCAGCTGTACAAACAGTAGGGCGAGGGAGTAGCCATGGGGGGAACTCTGACTGTTGGAGGGGTAGCACTGATGGAATGGGAAAAGAGAAGGAGGCTAGTAAATCAGAGACCCGACCGGGGAACGAAGTAGCAGACGATGATGGGGCTAAGCCGGAAGCCATGGGAGGAAAACCAGCCGAACTGTGTTGCAGAAGGCGAAGATGATATCGAAGAGTCAGTTTATCTCACCTGGATGATAGCGGCGGGACACCTGATTCAGCATAAAGGTTAATAACCGGAGTAGAGCGAAAAGCCCCCAGCGACAATCGCAGACCGTGATGGTGAAGAGAGACTAGGCGCTTAAGGTTTGTATGTGCAGCGGAGGCATATACCTGGAGAAGAGTCGTCCGGTCCGCACCCCAAGACAAGTGGCTAAGGGTTTGTAAGAGTTGAAGCCGTCGGGTGGTGGAGGTCAGTAACGAAGTAATGTGCGGGTACCATGTCAACCGAGTATCGAAAATGAGACCTAAGAATGGAGCTGAGGACCTGTAAGGCAGAGGGCGGTTATACAACGTAAGAACAGGTTGCGGGACTGTATGGCGTTTTGTGAAGATGACGGCACAAGATTTCGAGGGCGAAAACCGAAAACCATGGGTTGTAGCCCACTGCGCAGCTGCATCGATGGCCTTCTGCACGAGATCTTTTAGGGCAGCGATATCTGAACCCACAGCATAAATAGCAAAGTCGTCCACATACAAAGAAGCACGGACACCAAGAGGAAGAGAAGAAATAATACCATTAATAGCTAAGATAAAAAGGATGGTAGTTAGAACACAACCCTGTGGGACACCTTCGTGTTGGGGGTATGTTCGTGAGAATGTATTCTGAAGCTTGACTCGGAAAGTACGACCACGGAGAAAGTTCTTCAAGAATACTGCCATGTTGCCAGACACACCAGAACGTACAAGGGTATGAAGGATGTTGTATTTCCAGGCAGTATCATAAGCTTTTTCAAGATCGAAGAATACAGCTAAAACTGACTTAGTGTCCGAAAAGGCGTCGCGGATAGACGTCGCCAATCTCAATAATGGGTCCAAAGTACTATGGCCCTTGCGAAAGCCATATTGAAAAGGTGACAGGATGCCTCTTGATTCTAGTAGCCATATTAAGCGGGAGTGAACCATGCGTTCTAATAATTTGCCTACACAACTGACCAGGGCAATTGGACGGTAATCTGCTGGTGCATGGCCCGACTTACCCAGCTTAAGGAATGGGAGAAGGATGGCATGTCTCCACTCAGCCAGAATAAAGCCTGTGGACCACAGACGGTTGTAGATGGAAAAGAGAAAGTCAAGTGCAGGTGGAGATAAGTGCTTCAGCATCAAGTAATGGACTCCGTCAGGGCCTTCACATGTATCCTTACAGGCTCCCAGGCTAGACTCAAGCTCAGCCCGGGAGAAGGGGGCATTGAAAAACTGATCAGACGATAAGGCGAAGTCAAGTCGCTTAAGCTCAGAACGGCGTTTATGCATCTGGAAGGAGGGCGTGGAGATGGGAGCCAGTGCTAACATCACTGAAATGTTGTCCCAACATATTGGCCACCAGAGACCACAACCCCAGTGTTGGTATGGAGGACTGGGGCCGGCGTAGGCGCATGTTTCCCTGCAATCTTCCTGACGCGAGCCCAGACTTGCGTAACAGGTGTATCTGCATTGATAGTAGAGGCATATGATATCCAGCTAGATTTTATTGCAGAGCGGATTGTACGACGGAAGACAGCATTAGCCTGTTTGAAAAGAGTATACGCATCCCGCTCATAAGGAGAGCCTTTTTTCTGATGGAAACTCTTCCACTTGGCTCTTTTATTGCGTAAAGCTGAAGTGCAATGAGCAGTCCACCACGGTACACACTTAGAATACATACGCCGAGTGGTGCGCGGAATACAAGTATAGGCAGCATGGAGCACAAATATCAGGAAACTGGTAAGCATGGCATCAGGATCCGGGAAAGCAGGGGTTGGATTAGGCGGAACGGCGAGATCAGCGAAAGATGTCCAGTCGGGACGATCGAAACACCAACGGGGAGGGCGCGGCACTGGGGAGTAAGACATAGGGGAGAGGACAATCGGGAAGTGGTCAGTCGCACAGTAATCATCAAAGACCTTCCAAGTAAAATCCAAGGATAGTGTAGGGTAACACAGAGACAAGTCAATACATGAGAAGGTACGGGCGCCGCTATCAAAATGCGTAGAGGAACCAGTGTTTAAAATAAATAAATCGTTCGTACGAATCAGAACCTCTAGGGAACGACCTCGTGTAGTAACGGTAGAGCCACCCCACAGGGAATGCCTGCAATTAAAATCCCCTAAAAGGAGGAAAGGTGGAGGTAATAGAGAAATAATCCTGTTTAATTCTGGAACATCGATCGGGATCGAGGGGGAAAGGTATATGGAAACTACTGTAAGCCAGCGTGAAAGGAACACTCTGGCAAGCGCGCATTTAAGAGAGGTATGGATAGTTAACGGAGACACTGGGACATCATGATGTACGAGGAGGCAAGTATCATACTGGGATTGGGGAGAACTTATATAGGTGTAAAAAGGTATTGGGGGGGGGGGGATTAGATAAACGCGATTCTTGTAAGCTAATAACAAGTGAGTTAAACCTAGAGATAAGGTAACGAAGAACAACACGATGTGCTGTAAAACTACGAATGTTCCATTGTAAAATGGACATTACAAAGACAAAAAAGGTTAAAAAGAATACACGTACAAGAGGGAAGAAAATACGTACACTATATACAACATATTTACAAAATACAGTTAACACCGTGGGTGGAAATATAGCCAAGAGAGGCTAATGATGGGAAATAATAGCAGGAATTGGAGAAGACGTTGAAGGGGAAGACTGGAAACCGGGGGGCATAGGGAGGTCTAACAGAGAAAGAGGAGAGGAAGGAGGGGGGCCGGAAGAGGTAGTAAGGACAGAGGACGGGTGGGAAAAGAAGGAGGGGGTAAGGTCAGGAGAAGGAAGAGGGGGAGGGTCAGCAGGAGGAATAGGAGGAGGGCCCGGAGGAAGGCCAGAAGGGGGAGTGGAGGAAGAGGACGGGGCAGGGAAAGGCGGGAGAGGGGTAGGGGGGAGAGAAGAGGGGGTAGGATGAACTTCGGCATAAACGGTTGAAGGCAGTGGGTGGGAAGAATGGATAAATTCATCAATCTTAGGTAGGGTTTCGTAGGAGAAATCTAGGGACGCAGTGACGGAAGGAGGAGAAAGGGAAACAGATGGAGAAGTAGGCGACTTCTTCTTCTTCTCGCAGGGACTTGAGCTCCGCACGTCACGGAGACTACCCTTACGTTTAAAAGAGGAAGCGGGAGAGGAAGAACGGAGCACAGGAGCCCGTTTGGTAGAGGAGAAGGGAAGTTTAGAGCGAGTAGGAGATTTGGAGCGACTAGAAGAGGAAGATGACGGAGATCGGGGAGGAGGCTTGGAACGGTGAGAGCGTTGAGGGAGACTAGAAGAGGAGGAACAAGGAAGAGAGCAAGATGAAGGGGCAGAAGTAGGAGGAGAAGGACTGAGAACAGAGCAAGTGTTAGACAAAGGTACAGAAAAGGAAGAGACGGAAGGACGAACGGAGGAGACAGAAGAGGAGGAAGGAGAAAATCTGGGAGAAGCACTGGTAGAAGGTAGAGAGGCAGATGACGAAACTGGTGCGACTGGGGGGGCGGAAAGGGGGACGAAGGGAGTGGAGACGGTGGAAGGAACGGAGGAACCAGAAAAAGCGGGGGGCGTGGTAGAGGGAGGCGAAAAAGAGGAGTGAGGAGACAGTCTTGGAAAATGACTGAGGGGTGAAGCCCAAGCGACGAGCCTCTTGGCGGGCTGCGGTGAGCGTAAGGCCATGTCTCGCTTTGATGACAGCAACTTCAGACTCGAACAGATGAACGGGGCAAATCTTAGAGTCGGCCGAATGAGACCCGCGGCAATTAAGGCAGAACTGGGACGTTGACTGACATTCTCCAACGGCATGTCCGGACTGCGCACAGCGCGGGCAGAGTGGGCTCTTAGCGGCTGTACGGCAGAACTTCGCCGGGTGGCCGAAACGTCAGCAGCTGCGACACTGGAGTGGACGAGGAAGAGACGCAGTCACGAGGAGGTGAGTACCACCGACAATTACATGGGCAGGAAGGAAAAGTCCATCAAAAGAGATCTTGGCAATGTTTGCGGGATTGCATCGATACCTAAATCGCAGGAAAGATCTTGATATTGGTAAATAAACGGGGCGAATGGTCTTAAAATCGATGTGGAGTGAAAGTCTTAAAATCTCAAAACTAATGGGGCTAAACATGAGGGAGAAGGGGTCCATACAAAGCAACTGGCTCCCCCTTAAACATAGCCAAGGCTAACCTACCGCCTACTACCACAACCAAACCAACCGAACACCAAACAAGGGTAGATTTGACCTGGGTTAACCGACAAATACTTCAATGAACAAAACATTATTTCATAAAAACACTAGAACATTATTGTGTACTGTCTGGTAATACCCAAGGGTACCAAATATGTATTCACAGTAAAGTTAAACTTGTGGATATGCTTAAGGACTTTGTAGCCCGACTGTACATAGTAGGTTTTAAGTCTTTCAACACGACAGAACTATTTCAGTATTAACACTAGACAATCTTATTCAGCTTAGGAAGGACCTCCATATAACCAGTATCACCCTCTGACTTCCACAAGTGTTTCTATATATCTATATTTTATTAATTTCACCACAACACCAAACACCTCCCTATACAAGAGATTGAATTGTTCCTTTTGAATTTTTTTTAAATAAGAGATAAGTGCAACAAAACGGCCGGTGAGTGACTTACGCACATACTGAAGCTCTTCCTTAAGCTGGTATCACACGAGATCTTTTATAGTCAACATTCGATGATCAACATTTTTCTGGCAAAATTTCTGGAATATTTTGCACTGGTATCGGCAACTAGACTGATCGTGGATACATTTAGGTAACCGAAATATTGTAAATGTTTACATCATAAGCTGCCAGACCAGTGTTGAGGATAAATGTTGAAGGAAAAATCGTTCGTGTGATACCGGGTTTACACAACACCGATAATGGTCAAGGCTGGTAACGGTGTAGCCAGAGGTAAATAAACCCTCACAGCTGTTTACACTATCGCAATTTTATGCTCGATCACTTTCTTGGTGGGAATCCTCACTTTGCCTACACCATCAAGACTGTATAACATTACACTTTGAATTGCTGACTCCTATTTTCTTCATATTCTAGTTATTATTATTATAATATAATTATACTGTATATAATATATATATATATATATATATATATATATATATATATATATATATATATATATATATATATATATATATGGTGGTGGAGTGGTCATGCCACTGGATTAGTAATCCAATGGACCCGGGTTCAAATCCCGATATGTCAATGGGAAGATATTATTGGGATTGAATTTGTGCTGTACCTAGTATCAGTGCATTACCACAAAACCCACCGAAATGCCAAAAAAATACCCTCATTGTTCCCTGATTAAAATAACACTGTATGAATATTCCCATATTCAAAATATGTTACAGGGGGACAATGCCTAGTGAGTTCACTGCTCAATAGGTGGCGTTCTGAGAGTGAGGGTCTGAGTCTGGAGGGTGAGACGGTGAAGCACTTGAGCGAAGCAACCAGCCGCTCCAGAGATGGAGCTGCTTCGAGCCATGATGGATGCTTCGCATGTCTCACTCCCCAGACTGGAACAAGACCTCACGGGCTTCACCGTGTTGAGCGGTGGAATGTACAGGCTCTCAGCCTATGCCCGAGAGGGAGTAGTTGGAATATAGAAAAAAAAAAAAAAAAAAAAAAAATATATATATATATATATAATATAAATATACATAGGCCTATATATAATTATATATACCGGTATAATTATATATATATATATATATATAAATTATATATATATATTTTTTTTTTTTTTTTTTTTTTTTTTTTTTTTCCCACTTGGTGGCTTAGGGTTTCGGAACTCTACTTTGGGCTAATTGCCTGGGGTTCTCTATCCTAATAACGTATTATATTTGCAAAAACAAATATGGGAAATGCAATATATTACAGTGTAGCCTACCAACCACCAAACGGATCCAAATTGAGTTTTCTATCAGAAAGCGAACAATTGAGGAAAAAAAAAAAAAAAAAAAAAAAATATATATTTACCTCCTAACGATTTTACTCAACTTTGGAAACATATGTGAGGTATAGAGTATTTGTACTTAACCCTCTCCGACATATGACGCGATTTTGAGCCTATTAGGGATACTTTAAAGCCTTTGTTACCATCAGGGGTATTTAGAAGCCTTTAGTTTAGTTACTTCAACCTCTGCAGTTGTCTTTGAGTTAGCTGTGGGCAGAAAACTAATTTTGGAGAGGAAATTATAAGTGAGAGAACTCTATTTCTTATTGCTAATCTGTCAACCTCTGCGTCATATGAGTCTGAAAGGGTTAATACTCCGTTGACTGCGGAGGGTCTTTCCTAAGCTGAATAAAATCGTCTATTATTAGTTAGAAGAGGCTAAGGCTACTGATAAACACACACTCTTACAAAACCTGTACACACCGGTCCTGCCAGTGGGATGTTAGCCCCAGTTTTTGGTCCACACAGTCATTGTTGCCCTTTTGTTTCGTGGAGGGTTTAAAGGGGGATGGTTAACTTTTTGGTAGATTTTTTCATTTATCAATTTGTTTTCTAGTTTCCTCCCTAGACATCCATCAAGCTTATAAATACACCTCCAAGATTACCCTTCAAGATTCATTTGTAGATTTTTCGGTAGAAAAATGTCCCGGCCGAAGGCAGATTCCTCTTAAAATTACAGGCTCGTTATCGCTCGCCATGAAAAAATCGGCATCTAAATGACACGAAAAGTCTTAATATTGACAAAGAAATTGGGGCAAAAGGTCGCAAAATCGCCAAACTAATGGACGAACGTCTTAAAATCTGAAAACTAATGGGGCTAAGCATGAGGGAGAAGAGGGGCCAGAAAAACGGACCATCTCCCCTTAATAATCAAGAGTTTTAGCCTACTCATTTGGAACGGCGTATAGGTTTACGCACACAGTCAATACACCGATGATGTTAACCCCTTCTGTAAAACTGGTACTCTTGTTTCACCACCTGACCTCCCTAGCTGATCCTTTCCATGCCTCATGTAAACAGAGGGCAAACCCAGTTTGCCCTCCTAAACACCTTCTGACTCTGCCAATACACTACATTACAAACACCTTGCATACTACATTTGCTTTTAAACACATTTTAATGACGCAAAGAAGACCCCCAGAGAGGGGGACCAGAAATGCCCCCATTGGTTTGGCCCCTGGCGACGACCCTTCACAATGCTCTGGACCAATACATTCTACTCTTACTATCAATTTCTGCAACATTCGTTGCCTTTCCTCTAACTTCCGCCTCTCCTCTGCCAACCCTGATTTTCTCTTTCTCACTGAAACCCAGTTGTCTGGGACTACTGACCGCAAACCCTTCTCTGTATCCTTCTATTATCTCCTCAATTCAAAGCCAAAGGTGGATGTTGTGTGTATGTACGCAACAATCTTTCTTGCTATCGTGTTCCCAATTTTGACTATTGAATTATCAACTCTCTGGCTTAAGCTATCTTGTCACTCTCCCACTAAATATATCTGTGTTGCTTATCTCTCTCCCCTAATTCTTCTGACTATCCAAAATTCTTTGACTATCTTACTTTTAAAGTAAAACACATGCTATCCATCTCTCCCTTCTCTGAAATCCTCATCTTAGATTTCAATGTTCACCACCACCAATGGCTCTCCTCTCATTTCACTGACCAACCTGGTAAACAAGCCTACATTTGTTCTATTCTCAATGACCTAGAGCAGTTAGTTCAGCAACCCACCCATATCCCGGACCACCCTGGAGATCGGCCCAACATTCTTGATTTATTTCTAACCTCTAATTCCTCTGCTTACACTGTAAATCTTCTCTATCTGTTTGGCTCCTCCGATCACAACCTTACCTTTGTCACCTGTCCTGTCTCTCCAGTACGGCCTTCTGACCCCCCAACCGGCGGCCCTTGTGGCATTTCGGCGCTGCCGACTGTGAGGCTCTTCAACAATACTTTTTTTATTTTGACTTTTGCTGCCATGGCTGGGGACCCTAGGAGAGTGCTGAATGAATTACCGAGGCGCACTTTGCCCCTATACAAAGCAAGAAGCTGTGTGGAGGTGAAGAACCTACAGAGACGGTTGAGCACACCTAACTTCTGGGAGGCTGTTTTAGCAAGAGTGGTAATATGATATTTCCAAGAAAGGTTGGAAGAAAAAGATACACCAAGAATATTGAGAGAAGATGAAAGGTTGATTTGTGTATTGTTGAAGAGCAATTGATAGTCTTGTGGAGGATTGCGATGGCTAGATAGGAAAGAAATTGAGTCTTGGAGGCATTGAAAGTAACAAGATTTTCTCTGCCCCAATCAAAAATAATATAATTGATAGATCAGAAGATAGGCGGGCGTTATATGGCCTCGTCAGGTGACTTTTGGAGTGATTGCATGCTGGGTTGTTTGTGAAAATCTAGTTGAATAGTGTAAAGTAGAGTCATCAGCATATGAGTGGATGGGACTAGAGGTACAGTTAATTAATGAATATTAGAAAGAGAACTGGAGACAAGACAGAACCCTCAGGAACACCGGGGTTGACAGGTTGAGGAAGTGAGCGATGGCCATCCACAACTGAAGCTATGGAACGGTCAGAAAGGAAATTAGAGACAAAGGCATAGATAGAAACCGAAGGAGGGTAGTTTGGAAATTAGAGATTTGTGCCAGACTCTATCGAAGGCCTTCGAAATGTCTAGCGCAGTAGAAAGTCATCCCGAAGTTCAGAAAGAAGGATGACCAAATGTTAGTAAGATAAGCAAGGAGATCACCAGTGGAGTGCCCCTTAAGGAAACCAGATTGGCGATCTGAAAGTAGATTATGGGAAACTAAATGCTTAAGAAATTTTAAATTAAAGATAGTCTCAAAAACTTTAGAGATGCAAGAAATGAGAGCAATTGGACGATAGTTGGAAGGTTGAGAGCGGTCACCCTTCTTTGGGACAGATTGCATTAGAGCAAACTTCTAGCAAGAAGAATAGACGTTAGAAGAAAGGCAGAGACGAAAGAGTTTGCCTTGGCAGAGAGTCAGCACAGAAGAACAGTTTTTTAGTACAACAGGAGGAACACCATACGGTCGTCCATACGCCTTCTTAGTATTAAGCCCAGAGAGAGCAGAAAGTACATCCTTAGAATAGATTAGGTTCTTAGTCATAAGTAAATGAGAGGGGGGTGGAGATTTAGGAATAGCACCTGAATCATCCAAGGTGGAGTTTTTGGCAAATGTTGGAGTGAATAGTTTAGCTTTGTCAGAGGAAGATGTGACAGTAGTGCCATCAGAGTGGAAAAGAGTAGGAGAAAGATGAGGAAGTAAAATTGTTGAAGAGGTTTTTGGCTAGGTGCGAGAAAAATTGGGAAGAGCTAGAGTTGGAAAGCTCAGAACTTTTGTTATTGATGAAAGAGTTTTTGGCTAGTCGAAGAACAGATTTGGCTTGGTTCCGGGCAGAAACATGAAAAGCACGATATTCTTGAGTTTGAAGGCAATGGTACCGTTTTGTTTTTTGTTTTTTTTGTTTTTTTCTATATTCCAACTACTCCCTCTCGGGCATAGGCTGAGAGCCTGTACATTCCACCGCTCAACACGGTGAAGCCCGTGAGGTCTTGTTCCAGTCTGGGGAGTGAGACATGTGAAGCAACCATCATGGCTCGAAACAGCTCCATCTCTGAAGCGGCCGGTTGCTTCGCTCAGGTGCTTCACCGTCTCACCCTTCAGACTCAGACCCTCACTCTCAGAACGCCACCTATTGAGCAGTGAACTCACTAGGCATTGTCCCCCTGTAACATATTTTGAATATGGGAATATTCATACAGTGTTATTTAATCAGGGAACAATGAGGGTATTTTTTTGGCATTTCGGTGGGCTTTGTGGTAATGCACTGATACTAGGTACAGCACAAATTCAATCCCAATAATATCTTCCCATTGACATATCGGGATTTGAACCCGGGTCCATTGGATTACCAATCCAGTGGCATGACCACTCCACCACACCTCCCCTTGAATGCTTACTCCATATTGCAGACAGCAGTAGAACAAACGTGAGTAAATTAAGATGTTATTGCATTAGACTGAGAGAAAGGAAATGGAATGTATACTTCCATGCCCGAGAAGATTACCTAATGCCTTCAGCACTCTCCGAGGGACCCCGGCCATGGAAGCAAAAGTCATTCCATGGGAAATAAGAACAAGTACTGCCAAAGAGCCCACCAGTCGGCAGCACCAAAAATACAACAAGCGCCGCGCGCGCCGGTCTGGGGGGTAAGAAGGCCATACTGCAGAAATAAGACAATTAACAGAGATATAATTGTGATCGGAGGAGCCCAATGGAGAGGGAAGATTTACAGTGTAAGCGGAAGAATTAGAGGTTATAAATAGGTCAAGAATGTTAGGCCAATCTCCAGGGCAGTCCGGGATACGAGTGGGTTGTTGAACTAACTGCTAGGTCATTTAGCATAAAAAAGATGTAGGCTTGTTCACCAGGTTGGTCAGTGAAATGAGAGGAGAGCCATTGGTGGTGGTGAACATTGAAATACCTAAGATAGAGATTTCAGAGAAGGGAGAGATGGATAGAATGTGTTCCACTTTAGAAGTAAGATAGGCAAACGGGAAAGATAAACAGCATAGATATATTTAGTGAGAGAGTGACAAGCTAGCTTAAGCCAGAGTTGAGAATTCAGAAGAGTCAAAGTAGGGAACACAAATGCAAACACATCCACCTTTGGTTTTGAATTGAGAATAGATAGTAGGAGGATACTGAGAAGGGTTTGCGGTCAGTAGTCCCAGACAACTGAGTTTCTGTGTAAGAAAGAGAATATCAGGGTTGGCAGAGGAGAGGTGGTGTTCAACAGAGCGGAAGTAAGAGGAAATTGATACGGTGTACTGATTGATATGGTTTAAGGGGGGTCACCGGCTTTTTTTTATCTTTCTCTCCGTTTCTCTCTTTCCATGTTTTGTATCCATTCGGCCCCATTCAGCCAACTGTTTTAAGACGTTTATCTCCATCCAGGTGTCGATTTTTTCCTGGCGAGCGATAGCGAGCCAGCATTGTATGGAGAAATCCGGCTTCGCCGGAGACATTTTTCTATCTAAAAATGTACAAATTTAGCTTGCTGTCAAAACAAAAATATAGATATGCTGGTTCGCTACCGCTCGCCAGGAAAATACTGACACCTGGATGGGGGTAAACGTCTTAAAACAGTAGGCTGAATGGGGCCGAATGTATACAAGCCAAAGAAAGAGGGAGAGAAAGAGAAAAAAGCGAGGTGGGCTCCCTTAATGGTTGAGGTCTACATGTTGATAATTTAGATTACTGGTGGAACTGCCCGAGAACCCTCTATTTTACTCCATCTCAAAAGCCGGAGTCACACGAGCCTTTTTTCGAGCAATTTCTACGGGCAATTATGGTCTGGAAGCTTACAAAAATACACTTTATCAGAATTCAGCCGCCTAACATAATATATCTTCAGTCTAATTACCGATACCAGTGCGAAAATGTCCCGAAATAATCCGAGAAAAAACTTGCTCATGGAAAATTGATGGAAAAAGAGCTCGTGTGACAGCGGCTTAACCTATTCTATCGGTCTGTATTATGTTCAATCCTCAGAGAACGCGCCCAAAAAAGTAGTTCTGCAAATATAGGTTATTACCTTCTTTCACCACTTGCAAAACCTCCAAATCACCCATCGCCAAAAAAGTGACCCTTCTCATGTGGGTCATATGCTCTTTTCATCACCTCTATCCCTTTCATTTTGACAACCCCAAGGTAAGTTGTTTTTATCAACTTACAAACTATTTTATTCAATTTTCTAAAGACTATTGGAGGTTTAATTGAGATAGTTTGTAACTTTAAACCCCTTGGATTCATATATATTATTCCTAATTGTGTTTTATTGTAGCACAGTCTAAGGAGGACGTGTGGTGCTCATTTTCTTTTATTTTATTTTTTTATTTTTTTTTTACTTTTTTTATTACTACATATAGTTCCTAACCTGAATACCATCATACAGCAGTAAAATTAATAGAGTAAAGATTTTTTTTTTCTTGTCTCAATTGAGCAATTGCTAGACAGTTGTATGCATGCTAAGAAATATTGCTAAGAAATAATGTTTACAGTCAAGACGATAAAATAGCCAGAACAATTGTATAAAGCTATATCATACCTACAGTAAGCAATTATGAGTTCATAGTAAATATAGAAACGAAAAACACCAAAAATATGGTTATAAGGAACAAATGAGTGTCGTGAATACAAGACTGGAAAACAAACCCCACATATTGAAAATACTGTTCTATTTAAAGGGGTGACCTGCTTTTTTGTTATCTCCTTTTATCTCTTTTTCTGACCCCATTCAGCCTTATTCGGCCCCATTCAGCCTACTGTTTTAAGACGTGTATCCCTATCCTAGTGTCGATTTCTTTCTGGCAAGCGATAGCGAGCCAGTATTGTATGGAGAAATGCGGCTTCGCCGGAGACATTTTTCTATAAAAAAAATACAAATTTAGCCTGCTGACAAAAACATATAAAAACATATGCTGGCTTGCGGAAATAATCGACACCTGGATGGGGGTAAAAGTCTTAAAACAGTAGGCTGAATGGGGCCGAATAGATGCAACCCCGAGAGAGAGAGAAAACAGAACAAAAAACGTGGTGGGCCCCCTTCAGAAACACGACCGTTTGGGCTCCTCTAGAATCAGCCATCGGAAGACGACGCTAGAGGAGTAAAAACTATCATGTCTCTACAATTACAATTGCAATACGGGGGGTTTAGATTTACATTGCTACAATGAGCCAGCTCTCAGGTTTCCACAAGAGTTAAGAGGAGGTGGGCCGATTTTTTGGTCAATTAATTCCATTATTCCTTTATTTCTTAGTGTCTTCGCTAGACCTCCATCAAGCTTAGAATAACACCTCTTAGACCCACCTTCAAGATAAATGTGTACATTTGTCTACCGAAATATGTCCTGGCCGAAGGCCAATTCCTCTTAAATGATCAGGCTCGCTATCGCTCGCCATGAAAAATTCGACACCTAAATGGCACGAAAGGTCTTAAAATTTACAACGAAATGGGGCGACAGGTGTTAATATCGCCAAACTATTGGGCCGAACGTCTTATAATTTCAAAACAAATGGGGCTTAACACGAGGGAGAAAGGGGACCAGAAAAAACGACTCATCTCCCCTTAAAAGCATAAAATTAATTATCCACAGATACTGCTAACATTATGTAAAGAATATATAAACAAGTGAATCAATAAACATAAAATGCAATCTTCTTTGGCAAGGCTTATAATTATACCGTATTGAATTTGCTAATGCTAATAATATTTTACTCCTATGAATCATGTTACGCGAAACATATACCGGTAACTTAAAGTTAAGCCGGTATCACACCAGCACTTTTTCCCTCAACATTTATCCTCAACACTGGTCTGGCAGCTTATGAAGTCAACATATTTTGTAATATATCTGTCATCTAAGTTCATCTACCAGTCTAGTTTCCGATACCATTGTAAAATGATCCAGAAATATTGCCAGAAAAATGTTGACCATCGAGTGTTGACTATAAAAGCTCTCGTGTGATACTGGCTTTATACGCCGTTCCAAATAAGTAGGCCAGCGATCGTGAACCCTAACCTCTCTAACTCAAAAAGGGCTAGAGCAAATTGGCTGTAAGTTTCCACACGTATTCCTTGACTGACTCATCTTAAAAGGTAGAAATATTAGTTGGATTACCCTAATCGTTTTGAGTAATAGAGGTTAGTAGTCAAGAGTTATGGCTTACTTAATTGAAACAGGCTATGGTTTAAGGTTGCAAAACATATATAAGTGAAGCAAGTATGACTGTTTATTTATTGTTAAGTTTACCTTGATTTTCTCTTTTTCAACTTAATGCTTACTATATATGCTTCAGCTACATATATTAAGACTGAGCAACGTCGAGAAATTATGCCAAAAACTGGGGATGGAAACAGTCACGGCCTCGTGCGGAGAAGCCCTTGGAAGTGGAGTCTGAAGGTGAGTGCAGCTAATTGCCACCAAGGCGTATGCCCCCATTGATAGAATTACTTAACCTCCAGACAAAACCACAAGACCCCGATTATTCAAACATGACCAGAATATTTTTTTTTTTTTTTTTTTTTTTTTTTTTTTTTTTTTTTTTTTCCACCCAAGTAGAACAGGTTAATTGACTGTCTGGGTAACGTCTGGGTAAGTGTTAAGGAGAGATGATTGTTTTTACTAGCCCCCCTTCTCCCTCATGTTTAGCCCCTTTAGTTTTCAGATTTTAAGACGTTCGGCCCATTACTTTGTCGATTTTAAGACCTTTTGCCCCATTTCTTTGTCAATTTTAGGACCTTTCGTGACATTTAGGTGTCGATTTCTTCCTGGCGAGCGATAGCGACCCTGTAATTTTACGAGGAATCTGGGACATTTTTTACCGAATAATGTACACATTTATTGGATGTGGAATTTAGTGTAGTTTTTTAAGCTTGATGAAGGTCTAGGGTAAAACAAATAAATAAATGGACCAACAATTGTACCGAACCCCCCTTAACCTGGCGAAATGTTTACCCAATTACCAACTGGTTCTTCTTAAATAATTGATGGACCAATCAGAAATGTCTCTCTCTGCATCACATTAACCCCTTCAGGATTATGACGAGGGTTGGGCGGCTTATATTGGCTAACGTTAGACGATTGTAGGCAGTTTGGGAAGGACCTCTAGGATGCTAAGGGGTCAAAAGTAATTTCATCATGCCTCAGACACCCAAATTCCCTTCCTAAACTGAATTAAATCGTTTAAGGGGGAGGTACTTGCTTTTTATGGACCCCCTTCTCCCTCATGTTTAGCATATTAGTTTTGAGATTATAAGGCCTTCGTTTCATTAGTTTGGCAATTTTCAGATCTTTCGCCCAATTTCATTGTCAATATTTAGACCATGCGTATAATTTAGGTGTCGATTTTTTCCTGGCGAGCGATAGCGAGCCTGTAATTTCAGAAGGATGTACAAATTTATCTTGCAAGGGGATCTAGGGGGGGGTATTTTTAAGCTTGATGGAGGTCTAGCGAGGGAACTCAAAAATAAATAATTATTATATAGATATATAGGCCAAAAATCAAGCACTACCGTTGCCCGGCAACGGCAAGGGGGGGGTATTGAACTAGCTGCCCATGGGCGAGCATATTGGCTCCATTCAGGCCTGTAATCGTCATTTTACGATAAATATCGTTATTACTTATTCATATGAGCGTATTTTACCTTCACTATGAAGATAGAAACCTGTAACAACAATAAAACAAGTGAAAATATAATTTTTCTGGTCAAAAGTGCGAATATAGATGGACCAGCCCATTCATGAATTATGGAGAAAATTGAGGCAACCCCTCCCTCCACGAGGCCTCAAGCCACACTGAGCCTACTCATTCACACACTCGGTTATGTAACACACCCGCTAGGCACGTAAGCACATCCTCCACACAGTTTGCTAATGTTAGCACAAAAATATACCAACGAATTAGGGAATAACAGGGAAAATAGGTGATAATTGAAGGGGGAGGGGAAAGGGAGGAAAGAGGGGATGTGCAGGAGTGATATAAGGTATAGGGAAAACAAAAATTGTTTAGTGCTACTGGGGCTGTTTAAATAAATGTGTTTTTTAGGCCTCCCTCTTACGAGCTTTGCCGCCGTCGCCCAGTAAAACCTCTTATGAGCTTTTCCGCCATTTACGGGTTAATGATAGCCCAAATAATATCTACTACAATACGTGATAATCCTCAAGGGGTTAATGCCTACTGTTCACAATTAAGGGGGGTCACCAGCTTTTTTTTTTATCTTTCTCTCCTTTTCCCTCTCTCCCTGGCTTGTATCCATTCGGCCCCATTCAGCAAACTGTTTTAAGACGTTTATCCCCATCCAGGTGCCGATTTCTTCCTGGCGAGCAATAGTGAGCCAGCCTTGTATGGATAAATCCGGCTTCGCCGGAGACATTTTCTATCGAAAAATGTACAAGTTAAGCTTGCTGTTAAAACAAAAATATAAATATACTGGCTCGCTACCGCTCGCCTGGAAAATATTGACACTTGGATGGGGGTAAACATCTTAAAACAGTAGGTTGAATTGGGCCGAACGGATACAAGCCAAGGAGAGAAAGAGAAAAAAAGCGAGGTGGGCCCCCTTAACACCACTGTGCAAACTGCGCAAACTGTGGCATAACTGCATAATTAACCCAGACGTCCTTCTCATCATATTTTGACAACTATTAGATGATTTTATTAAGTTTAGAATGGACCTCTAACCACACCCTGGATAGGTTACGCTACTTTCCAGTGTCAATTTGGGTTACCCGACCCGAAAACGGCACACCGCACTAAAATATTCGCCAAAAATCAGGTAATGAAGATAGATTTTTTGTTCTAAATTGCTACTTTAAATTTAAAGATTGCTTAACATTATGTCAAGTGGAAATTAAAATCAGAGTTATTTTTATATAATTATTATATAAAAATATCTTATGAAAATTAGTAACTTTAAAAACAAACCAAAAAGTGGTGATGGGCTGGTCTATCAGAGTGAGAACTGAGCGATCTCTGCCATACCCATAGCTTACTCTGACTGTTCCTTTTACTTATATATTTTCTAGATCTCAAGTGACGGCGTCTCTTCCGTGGATTGACCTCCCAATCTACCAAGATTGGAAGCCAAAGCGTCACATTTTTCCTTTGCCCCTCAACTTTCTCTTCATAATTGCTGAGGGGCACATGGCCCTGGGTGGGGCTTTGGTTTCCCGGGCGTTTCTGCACCCTCCTCAGCTCCCTGCCATGGAGTGGCTTCGGTCACCCAGGCTTTATTGTGGTCGGCAGGGAAGGTTCTGTGGGGGCGCTCGGTTATGGCCTTGGTCCTGCTCGGGCTTTGGGGCTGTTCGGCCAGGCAGCTTGGGGAACAACAACAACAACAACAAACCCAAAAAATACTTAAGAATTCCTGAGGAGATTGGCACTCTAGTGGGTTGTAGGGGGATGGTGTAGGTCTCTTGAGCAGAAGTCTTGGCCTCCTGGGTCTTATAGGGTGCGAGCTGAACAAAGAATAAAAAAGGGGTAAATTCGAAAACTCGAAAAAAGGATGTCAGATTTATAAAAATGTATTAGGGTGTCCAATTATTGATGGATTTAGCTGAAATTTCGTATGTATAGTGCCAAACTATCTTATAAGACATGAAACACCTATAATATGAAATTGGAAATATTAAATAGCAATACCATAGCATTATGTACATTGAACTTTGAGATGGGCGCCATTTTTCGGCAAAAACTTGAGACAAAAATTAATTACTCAACAACTTGTCAATGAAGCAGCCTAAAACACACTAGGGACATTCCTGCACAACCTATGAACAAAATCAGTATGAATAATAGTGGTTTGCAGCAGTCATATGCACACAATACTGAATGGGTTAACCTTATCTCCCCGCACCGCTCTGACCGCAACCCTCTGAAAATAGACTACACTTTCCACAATGTATAGGATGACTAAATGTGCGTGGATTTTGTAAACATTCCACGTAAATGATGAATAATGAATGAAGAATATATGAAACACCCAAAAAATATAATTGGCATACAAATAATGCCAAAAAAAAAAAATTACGTTACATTGAGAGGGCCGACTTTTCAATGAGGTTTGGTTGACAATTATGAATCTTATTTACTTTGTATAAACATAGAAAGCCAATAAATATTAATAAGAAACATGTAGAATTCCTTACCTTCACGTGGTGCATGCTAAGCAGCTCTTTGTCAGGTGGTGACTGCAGCCGGACCGCTTGCAGCGTGTGCACAACATCCGGGTCTTGATGTTGGAGTCGCTGGGGCATAGGTGGCATCTCTTCCTCTGCTCAGTCTTCTCCTCCTCTTCTATGAAGACCGGCATGGGTATGTCGAAGGTGTGAGACATCAAGCGCCTGAGCTCCCGTGACAAGGACCTGTGGCGAAGCAACCGTGTATGCACCCAGGGGCGGCACAACTGCACTGACATCTCCTTGAAGAACTCCCTCCTGGTAAGGAGCTTCCCAGGTGTAGATTGGGAGTATACTATGTAGCTGTTTGACATGGCTATGTTCATTATGCCATAAAACATGCATAAGGGCCAGCGCCGTGTCTTCCGCCCAACATTCGGTGTGCTGCAGAGCCGGTCAAAAGTGTCCACGCCACCCTTCGTTGCGTTGTAGAACATCTGTATGTCCAACTTCTTTCGTTCTATAAGGGTTGGCCTGTTGTGAATGGTGGACAGGAGTTGCATGCTCTTCGTTTTGCTGGCTCGGTGACACTGGAGGGTACGTGACCCTGTCCTCTTAGTTGAAAACAGCTATAGACTCCCCAACCTCAATCTTGAACTCAAGGACTTGTCTGGGCAGGTAAGGCTTCTGTCGAATGGTTCCCACGAGTTCCAAGCCTGCTTTACGTAGGGAGAGAGCCAAGGGTAAGCTGGTGAACCAGTTGTCTGTGGTGACGATCCTGCCCATATATGTGTAGGGTTCAGTGAGCTTCACAGTGAAGTACTCTCCCAGGGTCAAAGGCTTCTGCAGCTCGACTCTACCCTTGCCTAGGTAGGGCAAGGTGTTGCACATATAGTGAGAGTCGGCGTCACATACCATCACCAGCTTCAGCCCGTACCTGAGGATCCACGTAATCGGTAAGAATCAATCATCAAGAACAGGTAAAAAAGGTGAGTAAATGAGTAACAAGTAACTGGGGGCACCACAGGTAGGTATTCGGTAAGAATCAATCATCAGGAACAGGTAAAACAGGTAAGTAAATGAGTAGCAAGTTACTTGGGGCACCACAGGTAAGCATGAGGTAAGTATATCTACTAATCAACAGGTAAAACAGATAAGTAAATTAGTAGCAAGTAACTGGGGGCACCACAGGTAAGTATGAGGTAAGTATATCTACTAATCAACATGAGGCGGGTGCCAAACCCCGAAAGGAGTTGAAATAGGGGAGCTATCCCCCCACCAAAGGCGGCTTTCTAGGGCCTTTCCTAGCTGATGCTGAGAGGATTGAGTTCTAGTCATGTGGTGATGGGCTGGTCTATCAGAGTGAGAGCTGAGCGATCTCTGCCATACCCATAGCTTACTCTGACTGTTCCTTTTACTTATATATTTTCTAGATCTCAAGTGACGGCGTCTCTTCCGTGGATTGACCTCCCTACTGCCAACCTAGAGGTTGGGAGACTGGGAGTCAAAGCATCACATTTTTCCTTTGCCCCTCAACTTTCCCTTCATAATTGCTGAGGGGCACAGGGCCTTGTGTGGGGCTTTGGTTTCCCGGGCATTTCTGCACCCTCCTCAGCTCCCCGCCTTGGTGTGGCTTCGGTCACCCAAGCTTTATTAGTGGTAAGCAGGGAGGGTTTTGCGGGGGCGCTCGTTTATGGCTTTGGCCTTGCTCGGGACCTTGGGGCTGTTCGGCCAGACAGCCTGGGGAACAGCAACAACAACAACTAATCAACAGGTAAAACAGGTAAGTAAATGAGTAGCAAGTAACTGGGGGCACAACAGGTAAGTATATCTACTAATCAACAGGTAAAACAGGTAAGTAAATGAGTAGCAGGTAACTGGGGGCACCACAGGTAAGTAATCGGTAAGAATCAATCATCAGGAACAGGTAAAACAGGTAAGTAAATGAGTAGCAGGTAACTGGGGGCACCACAGGTAAGTATGAGGTAAGTATATCTACTATTCAACAGGTAAATTTGCAACATCAAATGCAATATTCCTTGATAATGAGTTGACGAATGTGATGACAGGTAAGTATTACTTGACTGGTAACTCTCGGCAATGGCAGGTAAGTATTGACAAGATAACTAAATTTAGTATGTGCCAGCCTGGCAATGGAATGATATTACAAATTGTAACATACATTTCTCAGGTAACTTACTTGGCAGGCTTGTTGGGGATGTACATGCGGAAGCTGCAGTTGCCACGAAACGTGACCAGTTGTTCATCGACAGTCCGGTGAGGGTCAGGTTGGTAGAACTCCTTACAGTAACGAATAAGGGCATCCCAAGTGAGTCGAATGGGGGCGAACCTGTCTTCCTTGACCCTCTCCTGGCGTGTGGCAGAGTCGTTGAATCGTAGGCATCGGACAAGGAAGGCAAATCTTCTTTCTGCCATAGTGCACCTGCAGAGGGGACACCCTTCAACCTTGTCCTACATCTGTGAGGTGCGTTCGTGGTTGTCCTTTTTTACACTTGTCATGACGAGTACCCCCAGGAGTGCCTTGAGTTCCATTATCTTGATAGGTCCAATGGTGTAGGTATCCAGGTTACTCTACTTCACCTTGACTGCATCGATTCTCTCGTTGGTGTGCACACAAATCCTGGCCAACATCGTGTCGTCGAGGAACAGCCTGAGGTACTCTTCAGGTGTGACAGCTGCTGTAGTGGCTGCAGTAGGACAACCTTGGCCAGAGTAGCAATCAGTCATTTTCTGCAGGGCTGGATTAGGTTTGTCATGCCACACTGTCTTGTCCCTTGCCTTGACTACAGGTGTTTCAATGCTTCTCAGCGGTTCTCCCACGGCAGGTTGTAGTAGTCCTCTTCTTTTCTTCCGACTTCTGAGTTCTGTAGGGCTGAAGTTCTCGTTCCCCGGTCGTGACGAAGTGGTGGCCCTGGGAGTGGCGTCTGGCACCGGCGCCAGCGAGGGCTGGCATCTGTGGCACTCAAGTGTGGCAGGTACTGGGTTGTCAGGACCCTCTTCGTCGGAGGGTGGCTATATCCTCCGCCTTCTTGGTAGACCTGTCTTGGCAGTTGTGGCGATGGGTGGTGACCCTGCGACAGCGGCTGGAGCATCTGTGGTGGCCCGCCTTTCCTGTAAGTCCTCCCTCCCACGAAAGGAGAAATCTCGCCGTAATGTGGCCAGGGTACTCCTCGTGGTACGTGCTGGGTGGGTGGTAGCAGGGCGAGGCGGCGTGGGAGGGGTGGCGCCGCGGGGGGAAAGGGTGGCGACAGGGTGTGGAGAGGCGCGCGGGTCGGATGTGTCGTCGCTTGCCTCTACAGTAATTAGATCATCTTGGATGTCGTCATGCTCAATATTGTCACCAGATAAATCATCCCCATTACTGGCATCATCCTCCCAGTCATCCAGCATGGATGAGATGTCTTCCTTGGACGATCCTTTCTGTGCCATGGCGAATTCTGAAAAAATAAAAAAATAAAGGTTAGGAAAAAAAAATTTAGTGGCGGCATGTGGCAACTCACGGTGTGTCCGACTGTGGGAACATGGCGTCATACTATCTAGCTATCTTGTGTAAACATGTGAAAATCCTATCTCTGATACAATAGCGTGTATAAAATATAATGTCAAACTGTCTACAAAGATGTATTTGTTACTTGCGAGTTTAGGTGGTTCAGGTGTGGCACAACACTGAACCTTGGAGCGGTCTAGGTGGACGACCGCACAATGTAAGACTGTTTCGGAGGGTGGCCTAGGCCGGACTGAGGATCGACGGGCTGCTCCCAGAATCTCAGAGCTCCAGCTCCAGCTGCTCAGCTGGTTCGAGCCCGGTTGAGAATATAAGGTATATAATATATATATGTACTGTACGTGTATTTATATGGCCATATGCACATATGTATGTAAATATACGTACATATGAGCGAGAACATATTGCTCACTAGCGCAACTTCTGATTATAAATCTATGCATAAGTATTATCTATTATTAAGTGTTCGCGTATCTTCATCCATGTATTTCCACCCTTAACAATAGAACGCCCAGCTCTTCCATATTTCGCCTTCTGTCACACACACACACACACACACACACACACATAAGATCTAGGTTAAGTCTGTGTATTTTCAGCCCCATTGGCTGCCGGCTTGAAATAAACCGATTATTATTATTATTATTATTACACACCTACACTACCGAGGATTAACCTCCCATTGTAGTAGGCTGTACCTGACCATACGGACCATATACGGACTTGAATTGCTGCACCCTCTTTACCCTTCAACTCTTTACCCTGACCATACCAAAACAGTTTATGTATGTATGTATGTTTGTGTGCATACGTGAGCGTTTGTGTATACGGACATGTGCACACTTACTGCATGTTCTTATGTTCCTATATATGTATGTATATGTATGTGCGCACGTACGTGTATATACGTATGTTCTGTATATGAGTAAGTAAATAAATGTGTATATGTACTGTATATCACTTACTCTCATGGTTATTTTATGATAATTTGTATTCTGCACATGCATCATTATTGTATTTATTTATTTTGTTTGTAAACTGAGCTTACCATCCTCATATCTGTACATCTCATGTTCATCCACTAAATTGTAAATGTGTATTTTCAGCTCATGAGGCTGCCATTCTTTAATAAACCGTTTATTATTATTATTATTATTATTATTATTATTACAGTTGCATAATAACCAAAAATGCAAAAAGTCACCAAACGCTATGCCATATGTGCCCCACCGATGCCTATCAAGGGTTAAAGGCTACAACCTGTCTCAATTAATCATTTTAATGAAAGCATATGATCCTCCAGGGATTCGAACCTGGGATACCACATACAGAACTTAAACACTAACCAAGACAGTTAAAGGTTCAGCAGATGGCTACGGTTAATATTTATTTATCTAATACTGGATTATCAATCTAATCATGTACTGGACTGAATAACATAGTCTAATTGTTGCAAGCATATAATGAAAGGGACGTCGCCGGTACAGAGTGGGTTCAAATGCGGATAAGCCCATTGCTCGCCAGTTTCAAACAAAAAGCAGACTATAGGTAAGAACATTATTATGTATGCGTTAAATTGGCATTGCCGACATTTCAAATAGGGAGTGGTTTACTAAGAAACTGAAATATTCATTAATATTTGTTTGTATCTTTTGTTTTGCTATTGGCCATCTCTTTTTCTGATATAACTGCCTTGATGGTGTAATGGTTAGAGTGTATAAAATCTGTATGTGGTAACCCAGGTTGGAATTCCGGTGGATCACATACTTTCTTTCATTAATTTCTTTGAGAGGAGTTTGGTGTTGGAATGAAATTAATAAAAATAGATAATAGTTTAAGTGTGTACTGTGTAGTAAGAGAAGAGCAAAAACACCAACTAGATGAAGTATTTGTGGTTGCTGTAGCTAAAAAAAATAATAATCATATACAATCATTGATATTTGTAATACCAATACATCTAGGTAGCAATTTGAAGCATTGATTATACATCATATCGACGATAAAAAAAAAAAATATTAAAACTATTGTTCGCAGAATGGTTTTTTGTTTTTATCATAATTAGCCCTTGTGTTCTCGGCTACTACACGCATCAGTTAAGGAGAGATGGGCCGTTTTTCTGGTCCCCCTTCTTCCTCATGTTTAGCCCCACTAGTTTTCAGATTTTAAGACGTTCGGCCCAATAGTTTGGTGAATTTAAGACCTTTCGTGTCATTTGGGTGTCTATTTTTTCCTGGCGAGCGATAGCGAGCCTGTAATTAAAGAGGAACTGGCCTTCGGCCGGGACATTTTTCTATCGAAAAATGTACAAATTTATCTTGGAGGGTTTTAGGCAAGTGTTTTTTTTTTTTTTTTTTTTTTAAAGCTTGATGGAAGGCAGGGTGGAAACTAAAATACTAATACTAATATATATACATGAGCAAATAATTACGCCCATCCCTCCTTAAGCACTGCTATTCACATTATGAAGCTTAAATGATCCGTGAAAGGTAAAATTATTCTCTAATTAGGAAGTTCTGAAATAACTAATTGGGGCATAGAAAACTGATGACCAATTTAGAGACGTTTAGTCCAAGATTGTCGATGGAAGCAGCCATTTGAGCTATAGACAAATGGTGAGCAATTTTGAAAGTATTTTAGTCCATAATTGGCGATGGCGTAACTGGAGCAATTTCCCGCTATACCCTGTTTACTATAGTCTATTCACTGTAACTAGGCGAGAAATCATGACCTCTGATCTTCTCTAACTCCAAACCTCTAATCTTCTCTAACTCCAAACCTCTAATCTTCTCTAACTCCAAACCTCTAATCTTCTCTAACTCCAAACCTCTAATCTTCTCTAACTCCAAACCTCTAATCTTCTCTAACTCCAAACCTCTGATCTTCTCTAACTCCAAACCTCTAATCTTCTCTAACTCCAAACCTCTAATCTTCTCTAACTCCAAACCTCTAATCTTCTCTAACTCCAAACCTCTGATCTTCTCTAACTCAAAACCTCTAATCTTCTCTAACTCAAAACCTCTAATCTTCTCTAACTCAAAAAGCGCTAGAGCAATTTGGCTGTAAATTTTCATATCTATTCCTTGGCTGATTCTTCCCAAATGTTAGAAATATTAGCCCGATTACTTTAGTCGTTTTTGAGTTACAGAGGTTAGAGGTCATGATTTCTCTCTTACTTACAGCAAATAGACTATATGTAGACTGTGGGTAGGCCAGAAATCCCAACTCCAAGCTCTCATTACTCAAAAAGGAATTAAGACTTCGTGTCATCTAGGTGTCGATTTTGTCCTGGCGAGCGATAGCGAGCCTGTAATTTAGGAAGAACCGGCCACCGAAAAATATGTACAAATTTATCTTGAAAAGGGGTCAAGAGGGTGTCATTTTTAGCTTGAAGGAGGTCTAGGAAGGAAACTAAAAAATATAAAAAAATACTTAAATGAGCAAATAATTACGCCCATCCCCCCTTAACCTTTATATTTCGCAAATGACTAAAGCAGTTGAGCTGTTACTTTTACCATTTGAGAAAAGTCAGCCAGGGAATAGGTGTAGAAATGTACAGCCCATAATTTTGCTCTAGCCCTTTTTGAGTTACAGAGGTTAGAGGTCACGAGTTTTGCCCTACTTATAATGAATGGACTATAATAGTTGTACGTGCGTAAATAAAGAAAATAGTCCATTGCATGTCAAATACAAGTGAAAGGGAATATAAAAAAAAAAATACAGCCAATGTGTCTTGAAAAACTATGTCCAGAGAATGGATGACTTTCAAATCGCCAGAAATTACCTTCCATCACTGTATCGTACAGTACAAACATTTACTGTACATTACATTAGTGAATTCTGCGCGCCAGGCAACAGAGGCCATATGGCACGAAATTTAAAAAAGGTAAAGAAGCTAACTAAATATCGGCAATGAAGTGAAGATGATGAAGGAAGGACATAATGCGGTCAATAGAAAATTAAGGAGATTCCGAAAGAATATCAGCAAGACTATCGTACAAACAGATAAGGGGCTTTTCTTATTCTAACTGATTGTACAAGTCCATATTTCATTACGGTGTAAGGTTTTGTGAAGGCCGATCATCCCCATACCCCAAACGTATCTGTATCCATTGAATCTGTTGGCACTAATACCCACAGGTCCCAATAGTTGGAATTATGATTGGGTGGAAACATTAGGGAGCCCACCTCGATTTTTGTTTCTCTCTCCCTCTCTCCATTGGTTGTATCCATTCGGCCCCATTCAGCTTACTGTTTTAAGACGTGTATCCCCATCCAGGTGACGTTTTTTCCCCTGGCGAGCGGTAGCGAGCCAGCATATTTTGTAAAATGTTTTTGACAGCAGGCTAAATTTGTAAATTTTTCGATAAAAAAATGTTTCCGGCGAAGTCGGCTTTCTCCATACAATGCTGGCTCGCTATCGCTCACCAGGAAAATATAGACACCCGGATGGGGATAAACGTTTTAAGACAGTAGGCTGAATGGGGCCGAATGGATACAAGCCAGAAAAGGAGAAACAAAAGCAAGTCACCCCCCTTAAGAAGCCTAAACACAACAATTCGCAGCATCATATTTCCAAGCTGTGTCATTAATTTTCTAACACATCAGTAACCAAATGTTAGCCCGACAAAATAAATCGCAGATATTCCAAACTGAAGGCAAACGCGTATCGTTATTAGTATACTCTATAGTCTACGGTATAACATATTAAAAATAAAATAATTATTTAGCCCAACAGAACACAATGATCCAAACATTCCAATATGAACTAATTACTTTTGAACATCATAATTCATTCCAATTTCACGATCCACAAACAGAAGCCAAGTAAACCACATAGTCCAAGGTAATGATGGAAATATATTACATGTTATTGTTTTTACCACAATATATCTGACACTCACGCTCCAGCAACAGAGGCCAAGAGAACTAGATCCCCCAAGTTGAAGGTCGTAGTGTTCTATTTTTTCCCAGTAAAACCGGACTGGTCGTGTCTGACGGGGTGCTATGGTTTGTTTTTACATACCGAACCACCAACTCTTCAAACTAACTCGTCTACATCACTATGAGGAAATGACGCATTACAAAATCAGCAAAATAAAATCATGAAGTGAACACACCTAAAACTACCACATAAAAGGTACATTCAGAGTCAGGAAAACTTAAACATCCCCCAATGATAAAACAAAAGAGTTTAATATTAACCATTGAATTATGAATCACAGTGATATGACCTTTACTGCTCAAGCGGTATATCAAAATAGTTCGTCAGTATCATAAATGCGCTTTTTAACCTCGACCAACAATACCTGACCACGACCATACGTCATCATCATATAATATGAGCAAGCTTGTCTGCTTCCCCGGAAAACCAGCTGTAATTATATTAATGCACTTACACATAATTATTCAAGGAATTGATCGAATGGAAGTGTAAATATATTAAAAGAATAGGCTTCACTTTAGTAAAACTGATTGCCTTAACCACAGTTAACCCCCGTGAGGACCATGATGCGCTGCAGCATCTCATTCCGCTCTCTATTACACAACTTAAAGAGGTTTCCCAAATGCCTGAGTTTTGTCGTCGACTAGACCCGACATGCCATTTTCGGCCCTTGTCTCGTCTTGTCTGCGAAAATTCGCCCATGATCGTCTTTGGTCCCTGAATGGTCACTAGAGTTCTGCTGGAGTTGGGCAATGTGGTCTACGAGACTCTGACTGATTTTGGGAAAATCCAAAAAAAATCCAGAATGTCGGTTACGTGCCCAACGGTCGATCAGTGTCGGTTACGTGTCTGCGACTGATCGGCGAACCGTCTCTGATATTCGGATGTGTTCGACAGCATGTCGGGTGAAAATTTCTTTGCGAACAAGCCCAATCGGTCGGCGATGCACTGTGAATTAAACGAGTCGATGACACGATCCAGCTGATATTGTATGTCAGTCTGCGAAACTACCTGACATGGTCGACAACCATGTCCGATATTCCACAAACCATGTTTTTGTTTCTTTATTATAACCAACCATACGCCTGGCAGTGATTAGTCTGGTTCGATGGCTCATAAATAGGTAGTCAGGTCAGGTCGGTCATCACTAGATCAACAAAGGGTACGCCGCCTCTCCAAAACGAATAATTAAAATCCTTCAGTGACCCACACCTGGGTCAAAAACGATTTGAGTGTTCACGTATGTATGTGTAGTGTGTCTTTGTAGGCGATTCCTTCAACCAGGGATGTAAAGGTAACGAAGTACATTTACTACACTACAGTTAATTTGACTTTTAATTTTGTAGATTACAACTCTATGAAGAGAGCAGAGCGTGTGTTAGAGTAGGAAATGAGTTGTGAGAATGGTTTGAGGTAAATGTAGGTCTGTGACAGGGTTGTGTAATGTCACCGTTGTTGTTTAATGTATATATGGATGGTGTGGTGAGGGAGGTGAAAATGAGAACTATGGATAGAGGATGGAGTTTAGTATGAAAGAATGGTAGAGATTGGGAGTTGAACCAGTTGCTGTTTGCTGATGGCACAGCGTTGGTGGCAGATTCTGAAGAGAAAATGCAGTAAGTATTCAAAGAGTTTGGTGTGGTATGTGGGAGGAGGAAGCTGAGGGTGAACGTCAATAAAATTAAAGTGATGGTGTATAATAGAGGTGCTTGTAGGGTGAATCTACAGTAGATGTGCGGCTGGATGGGGAAATACTGGAACAAGTAGAGTGTTTTAAATAGCTGGGAAGAGTGATAAACAAGGACACAGATGTGGAAGTGGAGGTAAAACAGAGTATGTGAAGGAAATAAAAGTTTTCGAAGCAATGGGAAGTATGTGGAAGGTGAGAAATCTCTGAATGAAAACTAAAAGTGCAATGTATCAAAGGATAGTTGTACCAACAGTGATGTATGGGGCCGAGACATGGGCTCTGAAGGCAAAAGAGAGAAGAAAGCTGGAGGTGATGGAGATGAGCTGCTTGAAGAGTATATATGGAGTGACTCGTAGAGACAGATTGAGGAATGATGAGGTACATAGGAGAGTGGGACAGCAGGAACCTTTGTCAACCAGAGTGGACAGAAGGGTGCTGTGCTGGTATGGACATGTTGAGCAAATGGGAGATGAAAGGCTTACAAAGAGAGTATATGAGTCAGATACAAGGAGAGGTAGAGGGGTAGCAAGACCTCCGTTGAGATGTAGAGATTGTGTAGTACAAGCGTTGATAGAGTAATGACTGTAGAACAGGCAAGAGAAATGGTATTAAATAGGAATGAATGGAGAATGAATGTGAATTGAGGAGTGATAATGCGGTCGTTGAGAAAGGGGGTCGAGCACCAGTTTGACTAGATGATAGTCCATCAGGCGCCTTGCCTGAGGAGCCGGTAAATATGAAGAGTCCTGCCTGGATGTGAGGTGGGCAGGCACTGTGGTGTGCTCCACTGCATGTCTGCCGGCTGAGACCAGAACCTCACCGGGAGGTCTGGGGCCGGGGGAGTGCCACACACAGCTATGGGGTATGTGCCTGTGTATATACATACATACACAACATTAGCAAATTTCCGAAATATTCTTTCCAATACATTTCAACTTCCAGGTAGCATTTCCATTGGAAATTCCCCTGAGTGTAGGTGTGACATTCCTTGGTTAGTTGAAAGGTCACCTCTATATTTATATGGCACTGATAGTTCTCCCCTTTCACCAAATCCCCCAGGCATCCTGATGACTCTCCCAGTGTCACTCATCTACTTTAAATTGAACTGTAGTAATTATTTAGATTTCACGCAATAATTTATCGGAATTGATAAACAAGCATTAGCACTTTTAAATAATCCTACAAAGGAAGCAAAGTGGTATCCAATGTTAATAAAATTAAGAATATGTTAATACATGAAAATAAAAGTTATGCTATTCTGCCAATATAATTATTGCAAAATATGACTTTCAAAAAATAACTTCTCACGCTCTGAAAAAAAGGAGAGTTGAAAATATATGACGAGCACATTTGCACATCAAGATTATTACAAAATATAGGGACATCCCCAAGGATTTGTATGTGCTTGAACAATATCCCTCTTACACTCCATTCCTCCCCCCTCTCTCCCGTCACAAAGGAAATAGCGAGTTGTTTTTGTTTATATAATTGGCCTGATGAAGCTATACGTTGTCAATAAAGTGCTCCTCTGCACATGGCGACGTAGGAGGTCAAATACAGACGGCCGTGTCAAAGCCAAACCACTTTACTAGACGCCTTAAAAAATAATAAAAAAAAATATATAAAGAAAAGTGAAGCCATACTTGCGATATATACTAGTCAACTTGAAGTAATACTACAGTAGCGAGTTTATAGCGTAAATGATTGAGGTATGTGTAGCTTGTGGGTACAGGGTCATGTGCTAGCCACCATATAAGGAGATCCAAGGAACACTGTCTATATATTAATTATTATGATAATAATAAAAGGAAACTGATATTCTTCACTTGAATAACTTGGTTTATTATGAACTTCTTATTAGCTTTACAAAGTCTGCTTTGTATCTAAATAATGAAACTACAATACTGTAGGTATATGAGGCATTCGAGGGAGCTGGAGGTCCTGGGGGTTGCCAGTTATTGAATTGATCGATGACCCCCTCACACAACAACTCTCCCACGAAATCTCCTGCTTTTATCACATCGGGTTACACCCCGAAAATGAAGTGAACCCACTCAGTAGGCTGTTTACAAAGTATCTATCCAATACCTACTATGGTTTGATGAGAGGCGTGACCAAAAATTCAACGGGTCACCGAATTTTCCTCCCCTGGTAACAGATTCAACCGGAACTACATCACATGGCTTAGAAGTCACGTTATGCTGACAAAACACCACATGAACATCGCATGAAGTGTTTGCCTAGCTATGACCTGCCGCCACATTGATACAGGTCAAATAACATCGGGTTTTTCCTCTTAATACAATAGAGAATACAACAAAGAATGTATTGATGCAGAGTAGATATATATAGTAACTACATGCAAATATATATATAGCATGAATCACAATTGATATAGATAATATATCCATATGTAGTATATAACATCGTATTTACATCTTAACAAGAAGTATGTGATTGCAAGATATACTGTACATATACTAACACAATTTAATAGCTCATGTGTATTTGTGAGGCATACTTTATATATACAGTATACGGCATATACATATTATGTGTGTGTGTGTGTGTGTGTGTGTGTGTATATAATGTATATACATATACTATATATTTAAATTAAACTGTATCTCAGATGCATCCATTCATACGCAGACGACTCAACCTTACACTACTCCATTAGTTTTTCAGAACGCCCCAGCCAGCAATCCCTTAACGATAAACGTAATAAAGCCATAGAACTCTTAAATTCTGATCTAAATACTATTTCCAATTGGGGCAGAGAAAACCTTGTTAACTTTAATGCTTCCAAAACCCAATTTCTCCATCTATCTACCCGTCAGGATCTCCCAGCAGACTATCCCTTATTCTTCAAAAATACAAAAATCAACCCTTTATCTTCTCTCAATATTCTTGGTGTCTCTTTTTCTTCTGCTCTCATTTGGAAGGACCATATTACCAGTCTTGCTAAGGCAGCCTCCCAGAAGCTGGGTGTGCTCAACCGCCTTAGGGGGTTCTTTTCCCCTGCACAGCTTCTTGCTCTGTACAGGGGTATAGTGCGCCCTTGTATTGAGTATTGTTCACATGTGTGGGGAGGTTCCTCTCACACCGCTCTCCTAGACAAAGTTGAAAGGAAGGCCTTTCGTATCATTAACTCCCGTCCACTCACCAACTCTCTGCAATCTCTCTCTCTCCGCCGCAATGTTGCATCTCTCTCGCTATTCTATCGCTACTATAATAATCAGTGTTCCTCAGAGCTATCCCAGTGCATACCACCTGCTTTACGTAGGGCACGTGGTACCCATCTTGCAACTCAATCCCACCCCTACTCTGTGCAACTCTCCAACCCAAGAGTGAAACTTTACTCTCAAACTTTCTTCTACTCAACAGCTGAGCTCTGGAACTCTCTCCCAGAATCAGTCTTTCCCTCTTCCTATGACTTAAATTGCTTCAAATTCTGTGTGTCCAGGCATTTTGGCTCGAACGTCCCTTGATTTTGGCCCTGTCACTCTTTCAACTATGGGGGAGGCACTCGCTATAGGCAGTTATGTCTTTTGCCTCCCTCAATCATATAGAAAAAAAAAAAAAAATCACTAACAATTCGAGGAATACTTTTATATGTTGGGGGACCTGAGACCAAAAAATGCTTCAAGTGTACACGTGTGTGTGTGTGTGTGTGTGGAGGGGGGTCCTGTGGGAGTGTGTGTCTATTTGTGTGTTCTTCCATCTCTTTCAGTAGGTTCTCGTAGACCACCTGCCAGAAATAGTACACCTATTTTTATTATGATTCGCTTATTGTTGGATGAGGTCTATGATTTATCGGCAACAAGTCGTCGTCTGTGTCTGCGAATACTCGCAGACATGTCGTTGAATGGTCATATGTAGTCGACCTGGGTCAGAGTGGCTGAAATTCAAATTTGAAAGTGGTCGGAGGTTGTCGATCTAAGGTCGCAGACATTACGGCGACAGGTCGCAGAATATTCGAAGACATGTTGAGACTGCTTGGCGACAAGTTGCATGTAGTCGTTAATATTTATCAGAAATAGCGGTCACAATCCCGACAAATCGGGCCTATTCTTATGGAAAATCAGTCGGAAGGCATTCGTGAACAAAAATAGGCCATGTAGGAGAGACCCTTAAGACAATGGGGTGATAGTCTTGGGGAATAAAAACAGTTACCAGGTTTAAGAAATGGTATAAAAAGAGCAGTACTCCATGTAGGGGGGAGGAAAACACGGATAGCCAAAATCTTGTTAAAGAGAGCCAACTAGAAGACCAGAGCATGGGAGAAAATATTTTTAAGAATTAGGTAATGGACACCATCAAGGCCTTCTGAAGTATTCTTACAGGCATGGAGATAGGTGTGCAACTTGTGCGAAGGAAACTGAGCATTATAAAATTAATCAGAAGAAAGACAAAATTTAATTGGTGAACTTACCACTACCACCTAATGGAGTTAAAAGTCTGGAGGAAGATGAGAACCACTACTGACAGAACTGAAGTAAAGACCCAGGTGATTGGTGACCACCTCAGAGTCCGCAACTGAATCATCCTCTACATGAAGGACTGGAGCACGTGAGGGAAGATGTTTACTGGAAATCTTGCAGATGCATTTCCAAAAAGAAGTACCGGTTTATAAGAAGTGATCAAGGATACATAGGACATCCAACTCAGATGTTTGGCAATCTTAACAGTATGGCAGAGGAGTGCAGAAGCCCCATGAAAAAGGCAAAAGCTTTTACAAGACTTCCGCTTAACACGTAGGGCGTTGGAACAATCTGGAGATCACCAAGGAACACATTTGGATGCAATAGGATGAGAAGTCCTGAGAATCGACAACATAGCAGCACCTAAAACCGTGACCAGAAAATAGGCAAGCAAGTCATGCACTAAAGGAAAATAGAAGATAAGGAAGGAACCGTAAGGGAAGTGAAAGAAGACCAGTCCACCAGTGGAAAACAACAAGAAGGGTCAGGGGTAGGAGAGTAGGAAGAGGGAGAGAGAAGGATAGGAAAGTGGTCGCTGTAGAGAGAATCCTCCAATACAGATCAATCAAATTTTAGAGAGATAGAAGGAGAACAAAATGAAAGTTCAATACAAGTGGACATATGATTTCTCGTATCAAAATAAGTACAAGCACCGGTATTGATTAAGAAAAGATAACTATAGGAAACAATAGATTCAAGCAACTACAATCACCCCTGGGGTTAACCCTTAACCCTTAATTAGCGGCGAGCAACATAAGTCGAGTTAAAAAAAGCTGGACTATGTGGCGGCGCTCGACATAGGTCGAGTGGCAATTTCAGCACGTAATGTGGCTGAGAGAGAGAGACAAGTGGTGGCAGGAGACTAGCGAGCGTATGACTGCTCCAGACCACCGCGGCGAACCTACTGACACAAATCTCAGCTCCCTCCTCCCTCTCTCACTCGCTACATACTCAATTATGTACCGAAACTACCGAATTACCTGCTTTTTGCACTCGCGTTGCACGGTTATTGCAAGAAAACTATCCATCATACAAGGATCGTTATGGTGTCATTCGAAAGCTCTGTTTATGCCCTTTCAGGGATAGGTACTTGTTTTACGTTCTGGGTCTTATTTAGGCATGAAAATGATCACGTAAACAGCCCTATTTTGGCTAAAAACACCCCGCTGTGCGGTACATATAATAAACCGCATAGGCCGCTCGTAAGGTGTTAAAAAGCGGCCCACCACTTAAGTCGAGTTAAATAAAGCTGGACTATGTGGCGGCGCTCGACATAACTCGAGTGGCAATTTCAGCACGTAATGTGGCTGAGCGAGAGAGACAAGTGGTGGCAGGAGACTAGCGAGCGTATGACTGCTCCAGACCACCGCGGCGAACCTACTGACACAAATCTCAGCTCCCTCCTCCCTCTCTCACTCGCTACATACTCAATTATGTACTGAAAGTACCGAATTACCTGCTTTTTGCACTCGCGTTGCACGGTTATTGCAAGAAAACTATCCATCATACAAGGATCGTTATGGTGTCATTCGAAAGCTCTGTTTATGCCCTTTCAGGGATAGGTACTTGTTTTACGTTCTGGGTCTTATTTAGGCATGAAAATGATCACGTAAACAACCCTATTTTGGCTAAAAACACCCCGCTGGGCGGTACACATAAATAAACCGCATAGGCCGCTCGTAAGGTGTTAAGAGGAGTAGAATATGCCCCACGTGCCTCCTGCATGTCTTAAAAGGTGACTAAAGAGGTTTGGTCGGTGGGCTTGCGACCCTCCACCCGTAAACAAATCTACAGCAACGAATAACGAACAATTGGCCTCGGAACCGGACGGACCTAATGTTGACGAACGTCGACCAACCATGGACAGTCTTAAGGATTGCGACTTGGAATGTAAGAGGCATGAAGAGGCCCTGGAAGTGTTCGTGAATGCCAGGCTGGATGTATGCGAAATGACAGACCAAATGGAGGGGTACATGTGTGAGAGAGTGAGTGTGGAATGGGTGTGTGTGCTGGAGTGGGTGAAAATGAGGGAGTGAAAGAAGGTGCGTGTTTGTTTGTAAGTAACAAATGGAAGGATACTATGGTCCTGAGGGTGCAAGGATTGTGTGGGTGAGAATGAAAGTAGGAATACAAACGTGGGTGGTTGTGTGTGTGTATGCTCCGACAGAGGTTAAACTGTAAGAGAGAAAGAGGAGTTCTGGGTGAATGTTGAGGTGTTCCTGGATAAGTATGGCAAGAGCGAAATAATATTTCTGATAGGGGATATGAATGGGAAGGTGGGTGATAGGAAAGTTCATGGAATGGTGGGGTGTACCGCCAAGGGTGAATGGGAATGGTAGTGCACTTTTGGACGTATGTGTGGGGAGGAGACACCTTCTTCCGACACAGAATGATACACAGGTGCACATATAAAGTGGTGTGGAGGAGGAAGGATGAGAAAGTGGTGGAACGAAAGGAACCGATTGATTATATATGTGTAGATGAACGAATGAAGAATTCTGTGCTGGATGCTAGGGTGTATAGGGGTATTGGGGATGGGGGGGGGGTCTGTCTGACCATTATGTAGTAGTAGATAAAATTAGGATACAAAAGAAGCGGATGAGGAGAGCTGGAGGGAGGCGAGAGGAAGGTGGAGTGGCGAAGAGGGTAGAGAGGTTGCAGGAGGAGGAGATCAGGGAAGAGTTCAAGAGAGCAATAGAGACAAATAGGTAGGTTTGACCTGGAGGGTTTGGAGGAAGTGGAGGAGGTGAGCAAAGTGTTTAAGGAAGATGTATGTGCAGCATGTGAGGAGGTGTGTGGAGTAAGAAGAACAGGGAGAGGAGTGAAGGTACAGCATGGCAGACTGAAGAGGTAAAAATGGCTGTTGAAGACAAGCAGAAAGTGTATAGAGAGTGGTTGGCTAGTAGAGGGAATGAAGATTTGGAGAGACAGAAAAGAGAGAGGTACTTGGAGAAAAAGAGAGTAGTGAAGGAAAGTAAGAGAATAATAGATGAGGAATTTGGAAGGAATCTAAGTGTAAAATGAAGGGAGTGAAAGAAACTGTTCTGGAAAGAGGTCAAGAAAGTTAGGGAGGGTAGCAAGGGAAATAGTACGGGTGTGAAAGATAAGAATGGGCGAGTGATAGCCGGGAAGCAAGAGAGATATAGAGAGTACTTAAACGAATTGTTAAACATAATGAATAAAACACCAGCAAACATAGTTGGATGGGTTATGAGAAGGAGATGAAGAGAAGTAGGGGAGGAGGAGGTGGGTATCAGGTCAGAAGTGTGTGAAGCCATGAATAGAGTGAAGATGGGGAAAGCGTTAGGAATACATGGAGTGTGTGGGGAAATGCTGAGGTATGGTGAGATAGTGATCGAATGGGTATGGAAAATGTGTAAACTAGCATGGGAGAAGAGGAGTGCACCTGATGACTGGAAGACAGGCATAATAGTCCCCCTGTATAAGGGGAATGAGGAGTGTGTGGTAACCACCATGGAATATGCCTTCTAAGCGTAGTAGGGAAGGTGGACAGTAGGGTAGTGATTGAAAGAGTAAAACTGAGAACGGAGAAATGGATTAGTGAGACGAGAAGAGCGGGTTTAGGAAGGGAAGAGGAGGTGTAGATCAGATTTTGCCTTGAAATGTGTTGTGGAGAAATATCTGGAGAAGGTACAAAAGATGTATGCTGCCTTTATGGACTTGGAGAAGGCCTATGACAGAGTTGATAGAGAAGGTATGTGGGAAGTACTGAGATGTACGGAGTAGATGGCAAGTTGCTGAAAGGGTGCAAAAACGGGAGGACATGGAGAATGAGCAGAACGAGTTCTTTGATCTGAATATTAGGTTAAAACAAGGGTGTGTGATGTCCCCATGGTTGTTCAATATATATATGGATGGAGTCATGAAAGAAATTCAAGGAAGAGCAGTGGATGTTGGTGTACCGCTGATAAGGGAGGGAAACGAGTGGAAGTTGCCTGTACTGCTGTTTGCTGATGACACAGTTCAGATGAGCGATAGTGAATAGGAGTTGCAGGGTCTGGTAAATATGTTTGGAACAGTGTGTGAAAAACGGAATCTGAAGATAAATACGGGTAAGAGCAAGATTATGGTCTTTGAAAGGGGTGCAGCCATAGAGTGTGAGGTGAAGTTGTACGGTCAGGCTATGGAGAATTTCAGCTCGTAAAAGTATTTGGGCAGTGTGTTTAGTAAAGATGGGAGTATGGATGAAGAAGTGTGGGAGAGGGTGCAACAGGGGAAGAGGGTTGTAGGAACCTTAAAGCAGTAACAAGAAATAGAGTGGTCAGCATGGAAGTAAAGAAGTCCTTACATGACAGTGTGGTAATCCAGACATTGACTTATGGGAGCGAAGCATGGACGTTGGTGAAGAGACTCAAACCAAGAGTGAGGGGTGGAAATTAGTTACTTTAGAAGCATGTGCGGAGTTACGTGGAGGGAGAGACAGACAAATGAGGAAGTATGAGAGGTGTGGCTGTAGATGTGCTGGAAAGTGTGAAAAGGAACACCTTGAGATGGTTCGGCCATGTAGAACGTATGGGAAGCAAGAGAATTACTAAGAGAGTGTACAAGAGCAAGGTGGAAAGATAGAAAGGGAGAAGTAGACCGAGTGAGGTGGAAGGATGGAGTTAAGAAGTATATGAGCGAAGGTGGTGCTGGATGGGAGGAGGGGCGTCAACTGACTGGGGACAGAGGTGCATGGGTGAGTTTCGTTCGTGGCCACCCCTTCGGGAATCACGGCGTCCAGCAATAGATAGATAGATACAACTACAATCAGTAGGGAGGTAAACCATCTGTTTTTTGCATAGCTGGAGCCTGATATTTTGTTTTAATTTTATACAGTTAGGAAGTACTCTTCGAACGGCTGTATTACCTATAACTATCCAGAACTTTTCTTTTAACAAAGATAAAACATGTTGACCTGCATGTCCTAACTTATCATGATAAGCCTTGATAATCAGATCTATTAAATAATGTTTGTAGGGAAGAATTACTGGATGCTTAACTTCATCCTCTAGGGGAGCATTATAAATTCTACCACCAACACGCAGCAAATTATTATGTAATATAGGTTTAAGACTGGAAAGTGAACCATGCAATTTTATATTCTCATCACCTTTAAGTGCAGCAATCTCCTCTGCATACATTTCCATGTGCACTAACAGCAATATTGATCTCTCAGCCTCATTTATGTCCTTCACAGCAAGATATTTCACAGGTTCACATTTACTATTTGGATCCTTCAAATGTGATTTGAACGAAGCAACCATGCCACTGATTTCTTCAGTTTATGCCATTCAGAATAGTAGTGAATCCCTCTATTGTTGGCTTGTTTGTATTTTGTCTTTGCCAGACGCAGTAATTCTCGAGAAAGGGTAGCCATGAACATTAGGCGTTTGTCACGAATTGCTAGGTCAAGTTGCCCGGGCTTGACATCTAGCGATAACATTTTGACAGTACGGCCTCGATCCGCCGACCCTTTGATCAGCAGCTGACGCTCTACTGACTATGCCACGGCTCACCTCAGATTCAAATATATCAATAGTTAGATGCGCCTTAATCTCTAAACTATTTACTGCTGTGATACTTGGGCATGGATCTAAAGGTCACATATGTTCGTCCTCGGACAGAAACTCGGGACCTCTTAACCATCGATCAGTCTGATGACCCCTATTGGAATCAACTGCTGGGTTACTGTTCGAGTCAACATACGTCCATTGCATTTATTGTGATCTTTCTATAATCACTGCAAGCAGTAACATCCATAATAGGCTTACTAACATATCAGAATTTGGATATAACCATTCACTCACTAACCCTCTTGAATCCTATCGAGGTCACCAATGTTCGTCAGCTGGACTGAGTGTTAGCCATGTTAATTTCCTTCCTTCTTATTCTATGGGAGATAGTAAACACTTGGTGGGGGATTCAAAATTACCCAGCAAAGTGGAAAGGAAAGACACAAATTTAATAGAAATTCTAGTTGCTTCTATCTTCAAAAGTTTAATGGTAAAGGTAGAAATTCGAAATGTCTCCGGTGACTACATACACTACAGATCATTTATGAGATCATTTGAAACCAAGATAAGTATCAAGTTGAATTATGAAGTAGAAAAGCTTTACTAATTGTAGCAATTTACTACTGGAGAACCTTCATATGACACTAGGTGAGCTACCAATATGGTAGGCCCAAAAGGATAGCCTGTTTATAATTGATAAAATAGTTAACTGGCCCACTATAACAGCCAATGATGTACAAAGTAGGAATACATTTTCGGTATCGAAGGAGACTTTTAAGAATGCATTCTCAGATGTTCCTCTGGGAAGTAGAGAGATTGAGCACCCTAAGACTATTCGTGCAATTATGGAAAAGCTGCCAAGCTATATACAGGACCGATAGCATAGAGTAGTAGATAATATATATGAAAGTGTCAGGGAGCATCCTTCACAAATTTAGTAGATTTGGTCAAAAAGGAAACTCTTATTTTATCTAACCCTCTTTATGGAAAACATCTAATTAGTCCACAGCCAAGACAGAATGATAAAAAGAGCAAAACAACAATGCAACAGAAACAAGTAGCTGCTAAAGTTAATCTCAATGTGACAGATAAAGTGCAGAAACAGTTTGTTTTTATTGTAATGAAAATCATCACTTGAATTCATACATTCTAATGAAAACAAATAATAATAAACACAGCAAAAGCGCAAAGGCTATATAATGAACAGGGGACTGTGTTTTGCATGATTGATAAATGGTTACAGAGCTAAAGAGTGCAAAAGAAAACAATCTTGTCGAATTTGTAAAGGTTTGCATCCCACCATACTGCATCGTGATACAGTTGTGAAAACTGAAAGTCACACAGAAGAGGATCCACACACCCCAATAAAGAGAAAGGGGTACATAATGAAAATAAAAATTAAATTGAACAAACTCCAATTATTGATGTAGGAGCATTGGCAGACTAAGCTAAGGATTCTAAACAAAGGATGTGCAATATTCCAGTTAAGGTTTGAGCAAGTAGTGGACAGCTAGTTCCAATATATGCATTTTTAGACAATGGAAGCACAACTTTTTGTACTAGAAATCTTCAGCAGATGTCATCGAGAGCCACAGAACCGGTAAAATTGTCAGTTTCCACAGTACAGCCAGAAAGTATAGTGATGGAGATTTTTATAGTTTCTGGCATGGAGATTTGTGATGCAGAAGAAAATAAGTTAATTCGCTCACCCCTCGTTTATACCCTAGACAAGATACCTGTATCCAAGGAGGACATTGGAAGAAATGAAAACCTCAAGGAATGACCACATCTACAGTGTGTCAATATACCAGTATTTGATGCTGAAATAGGACTTAAAATAGACAACAATGTGCCACAGGCAACAGAGCCCTCGGAAGTAATTCACAGCCAACAAGATGGAGCACCATTTGGCTTTAATACCAAACTAGGTTGTAGGTTGGGTACTTTGTGGATGCTCGGCTGGACACATAAAACCCACGGTCAAGGTAAATAAAGTGAAGATCGATGATTAAATTGTGTGGACCATATGTTAGAACACTTCTACAATCAAGAGTTTCAGGATATAATTTCAAATAAGAAAGAACATTTTGAAAAAGATAGACAGTGGCTTAAACAAACTGAAAGAGCGTGCTCCAGACTGAACAATGGTCATTATTAAAATGATCTACCTTTAACAAAGAGTCTCCAGATGTCGTGAATAATAAGAGTACTGTACAGTATAGCAATGAAAAGACTAGAGATTAAAAACAAAATTTGTAAAAGATTCCACATATTTTGCAAGTACTCAGATTTTATGAAAAAAAAAATTCAAGAAAGGATATGAAGAACCTGCAACAGAAGGAACCGTGGATACAGAAGGATCGCGAGGCATGTGGTATGTGCCCCACATGGAGTATTCCATCCTCAAATGCCTGAGAATAAAAGGGTCTTATTTGATTGGCATCAAAATTCAAAGGTAATGTATGAAATTATCATCTTTGGCAAGGGCCTGACTTAGCTACTTCCTTGGTAGAAGCCTTGACTAGATTTAGGTATGGTTCAGTAGCTTTCGTAGCATTACAGAATCTATGTTCTATCAAGTGCAAGTGCCAACAAAAGATAAAGATTTTCTAAGATTCTTATGGTATCCTGATCGCATTATAAATAACTATCCTAATGAATACCGGATGACTGTGTGTGTGTCTGAAGCAAACTCATCTCCTAATTCCGCAAATTTTACTCTGCATAGGATAGGTGAAGATTATGGGAGAGACCATTTGTCAGAATCACAGGAGACTGTAGTGAAGAATTATATTTAGACATCTGCTTAAAATCTGCTATCAATGAGAATGAAGCAATCAGGATAGCCCATGGTGTTTAGGAGTTGTGTAGTATAGGCGGGTTTAGCTTGACAAAATACATTAGTAACAGCAGGAATCTCCTACAGTCTTTTCGACAGTGTCCCAGAGTAAGAAAGTGAGGGAATTTGATTTGTGTAGAAATTGCTTGCCCATTGAGAGAGCATTGGGAATGTGTTGGGATGTAAAATTAGACAGTGGTATGATTGCTGTCATAATAAAGGAAAAATCCTCCATAAAAAGAGGAGTTCTATCTACAATAAGTGGTTGTTGTCGTTTCCTAGGCTGCCTGGCCGAACAGCCCCGTCTACAATAAGTAGTATGTATGACCCTCCAGCTATTGTCTCTCTTTCAATCTTGAGAGCAAGAATTAATTTGCAGGAGCTTTATTGACAGAAGGTGGGATGGGATGAGGAAATGCCTGAGCAACAGCGGAAAGAATGGGAATCATGGAAAGATGGTTTAGCAGATTTGTCTGTTAGGTTAGAAAGATGCTTTATACCACAGGATATATCCACTACATAATTTTTCAGATGCTTCAGATAAGGGTAATGGCGCTGTTTCAGTCTGTCTGGTAAGTCCTATTTAGCCCCACTGAAAACTGTAACAATCCCGAGATTATAGGTGATGGCTGCTACAATAGCCCTAGGAGTAAATTAAATTATAATGAATGTCATGGAGATTGAAATATATTAAACTATTTTCTGGACTGATAGTACAACTGTATTGAAATAAATCAGAAATTAAAAAGCAAGATTCCATGTTATTGTAGTTAGATCCATCTACCAATGGTACAGAAAGGAAATCTTGAACATTATATTGACCACCAAGGGGGACTGATCTTTCTAGATTACCAACGGATTAAAGAGATGAATCCCACACCTCATATATATGACTTCTCATCACAAACACGCATGGGTTCGTAGCACTCTCTCTGAGCTCTGTTACCAAGCCAAGCATTACTATTTGTTCCAATGTTAGGATGAAAAGTTTGCTTCAACATTTAGATTAGAAGTACGTTGTAAAGACTGAACAGAATCTAATTATGACTGCCTCCCTACTTCACTCTCTAAATCTAACACCACCTCCTGAACATTGGCTTCCTCTATCTGTTTGAATGTCTAATTTCTCTTGTCAAAGCCTGAAATCTTCCCTCTCCGTTTTTCTCAAGTACCCTAGCCTTCACCAGCAACCCAGCTTTCTTAGCAACTTCCATGGCCCTGGTGAACCTGACTGAGCTAGATAGTGAAGAACTAGATCGATGATATTTTCTAAATGTCTGAAATACTGTCTTCAGGAATGATAATTCCCTCTGCCTCACACGGCTGTGCAGTTTCCCTTTCACTGAATGCATAATCAACCTTTTTGGACATTAATGTTACATAATCACTACCCTCTGCTTCTAACAACTTATGAAGTCATCCCATCAAAGTAGCTTTAGTTCCTTTGGACAATATGTATTTTAGGTCACGTATGGTATATCATTATTTATGTGTTTTCTATAGCTTTGTCTTACAGTATTAGTCACCACAATATAGGTCATTACCGCCGCAAATTAAATTGTTTTTCATTAGACTTTGTGCGTTAAATATGGGTGGAAACAAGAAAGGCAGCCATCTTGAATCAGTGGAGAACTTTTCTTTTCACTTTTTCACCGTATCATTTTTATATTTTCATCCTCTATATCAATGGTAAGACCAGCGAGGATCTGGAGGTTAGGTTGTTAGGTTAGCTTAATGACAAAATATGGTTTTCGGGGGCATGTCTTAACATTGCTAAATAATGGGTAAAAAGGCATTTGCATAAGGAAAATCACCTTAAAACACACTAATCAATCAAATAGCTGATGAAAAAAAACACACATATGTGACTGAAATACATATTGACAGTTTCTTTTGTATGAGCATTCCTCTTACTTAGTTTTCTCTAATAATCCACTACTGTGATCCTGTCCATCTTTGTTACATGTAAAACCGGACAAGTGAGACAGCTCCACACAGGGCCACCCGGAGTGCCGAAATCAGTACGCGAGACCGAAACATCACCTCATGTGGAGCACCCAGCCTCCAAATCCATGCATGTATGTATGTATATGATGCAATGTTGCCTTTTCAGTACCCGCTGGTCTGAAAATAACACTTCACTTATATACATCCATACAAGTTTAAAGACCGCTTCGTCCACATAGAGTGTGGTTACAGTCTCACGACCTAAATAGTGGCATTCCAGGCGATCCTGTCTAGGGCTGCCTCTGTTGTAAAGTTCTTTATTTTGAGATCTGACCTGAGTACCTGATCCCACATCTTTCTAGTTCTACCCCTACACACAGCTCCCCACACGTTCACAGTCTGGCATTTCTTCACCCAGTTCTGATAATTTATTCTCCCCACGTCTCCAAACCAACCAAGTCAGCTCATGCGCATTAGTTCACCGATACTCTTAATGCCAAGACTCTTTAATTCCTCACTCGATACCCCATCCCTGAGGTTAACCCCACATATCCATCTCACCATTCTCTTCTAATTTTGTTTCATTCTATTGATATCCTCTGATGTAACTGGCCACGTCGCCAAGGCATAGGTCATCGAACTCCTAACACACAAGATATATGCCTTCTCTTTAAGGTAAAGTGGGAGTCCTCTCATGCTCAGGAGCGGCAACAGCTCTCTAAACCTACCCCAGCCACTTCTGACTCTACCAATGGAGTCAGCTTCAGCGCCACCTCCGGCGGAAACCGTATCACCTAAGTAGCAGAATTTATTCACACTCCAACGCTACTCTGCCAAAATCAACACTAGGAGTACAAAGGAGTACAAAGGAGTACAAAGGAAATCAAGCAACAACAGGTCTAGTGACCCTTCTAGGTTGCTTGTCCTCCAAAACACTGAGGATCAAGTGACCAAACAGTGGTTTAGAGTGGGTAAGGGAACATTGGAAAGGGAACTACTGCCCTGCCACTAACGTGGCAGGACTAGGAAGTTAGTAGGGGACATATGGGTTAGTAACTGAGGGGAGGATAAAGTTATTCATTTACAAACGCAGTCAGTCGCGGGTTTGATGCGAGATATTTGTCTAGGCGGAATTTAAATGAATCAACGGTGCTGCAGTCTATAACGTGTGAGGTATAAAGTGTGAGGTGAGGTTGAACGATCAGGCTATGGAGAATGTCAGCTCATTTCAGTATTTGGGAAGTGTGTTGAGTAAAGATGGGAGTATGGATGAAGAAGTGCGGGAGAGGGTGCAACAGGGGAAGATGGTTGTAGGAACGCTGATAGCAGTAACAAGAAGTAGGGTGGTCAGCATGGAAGTAAATAAGTCCTTGCATGACAGTGTGGTAATCCCGACATTGACTTATGGAAGTGAAGAGTTGGAGAGACTCAAGCCAAGAGTGAGAGGGGTGGAAATGAGTTGCTTGAGAAGTGCGTGCGGATTTACATAGAGGGATAGACAGACGAATGAGGAAGTGCGGAAGAGGTGTGGTGTGGATGTAGATGTCCTAGAAAGTGTGAAAGGAAACACCTTGAGCTGGTTCAGCCATATGGAGCATATGGGAAGCGAGATAATTATTAAGAGAGTGTACGAGAGTGAGGTGGAGGGGCGGAGAGAGAGAGATGGATCGAGTGAGAGGTGGAAGGATGGAGTTGGGAGGTATATGCGTCAGAGCGGTGCTGGATTGGAGGGGGAACATAGACTGACTGGGGACAGAGGTGGAGGGCATTTCGTTCGTGGCCACCCCTTCGGAGATCAAAGCGTCCGGCAATAGATAAATAAGATAGTTCAGGCCCCATAGCAAGTATTTTTTGCAAAATGCAAGTTGGTTATAGCCTAAAGTTTTCAGAGCATAAAACACTTGGACACTGTATACTACATTATTTTCATACCATACAATGTCAAGATAAATATGATGCAACTTCACGTTCAGTTATGTTATGTAATATCACTCAAATGAGAACATCCATGTATTCAACTGTTACACTATACGTTTAAGTTAATGCATCGTTAGCTGAAGAGAGTGAGAGTGAACAAATGGCCTTGAACAGTTATCCCAGAACTGAGTATTTAACGCTGGGGTTTGTTAACCAATAAAATTGCCACTGTTAGGTCAGTATATATATATATAGTTATTCAAGTTAATAAATTAAATATATAATGGTAATCTATGCAATGCATATATTTTAGCGTAATAACATAAGGCAAAATATAATGTTAATTACATTTAAAATTGACTGAAATAGTAAGTAAGGATAAAAATGAATAAAATTATGACTGACAACACGATGGAAATAATACCTCTCTCTCTCTCTCTCTCTCTCTCTCTCTCTCTCTCTCTTTTTTTTATATAAATTTATATATACTGTATAATAATATAATCACCAATTGTAAATCACAACATACGATAGAAGATATACCTATTTAGCATACATGATAATGGTTACAGAATATCCTCAAGTGAATCAAAGTGTATCCGTAAATAGTATCAACCTTGGTTGCTGTGTTGTGTGAAAGAGAATACAGTGAGGGAGTGAGACACGATCATATGTATAATGAATGGGGGATGACAGAGATAGGGAGAGGGGGGTGGAGAAAGTAAGAGTGAGAGGGTCAAGGGAGCGGGAATTCAGTCACGCGGCAGGAGAAAGAAAGAGAGGATACAAAAGATGACTTTACTAAATTGGCTAGTGTTCCGACCTAGTATATATGTATATAGACCTTGATTACCTGGTAGTACAGTGGTTAGCGCGGGAGTTTGGTATGCCTACTGACCCGGGTTCGAAACCGCGCCAGGCCCAGATATTTTCGGGAGGGTAAATTCCCTTTCCATGCAGCATTTCATTGGTGGCAGTCAGGGAACGTGATCTGGTAGCTAGATAGAGCACCCATCACGCGGACCCTAAAAATCCTGAGATTGCCGAGGTGTTCAGACTATGGTAAAGGGTAGAAACGTGTACGGACCGTTTCCAAAAAGTAGAATGTTGTGAATTGGCCACAGCTACTCATATCCAAACTACCACACAAGACTGTGTTGTGCATTTGCCAGACAGTTGCTGAAGTAGTGCGGCTACAGCACCTTACGACCTCAAATAAGCTAGGGACTAGCCTTGTTAAAAAGAAATGGGTAAGGAGAGTGTTAACGGACGTACCGTTCGCCTTGTTTAAATAAGTCTCGCACTCTCAGTTATATTCGCGTCTAATTTGATTGTTTTTTTTGTTTTTTTTTACATAATTATCCCATGACCAGCTGTTATTTGGCCCCTGCTGGTAATACATAAGATGATGACAATAAGTCATGGGTGTGTGTGTGCACCCCTAAACCTATTATTGTATCCCACAGCCGATAACAAAACAATTTACCCAATACAATAATAGGTTGAGAGGAGCTTTGCCCCCTCACCCCCCCATGATATATTGTCATGATCATATAGATTACCAACAGGGGGCAAATAACAGCTGGCCGTGGGATAATTTTGTACAAGAAAAAAAGCAGACAAACTAGACGCGAACATAACAAGGAGCATGCGACTTATGTAAACAAGGCGGACGTACCGGTATGCCTGCTAACACCATCCTTACCAAGGGATGTTGTCCGACGCCCTATACTCAAAAATCCCCGCAACCACAGAACTACCCGAGTTGACAGCTGGGATAGCGTAGAATAGTTGCTTATGGAAAAGTATAATAAACTCACCACGTGTATCACCACGAGACTATCACCTGGTTCTTTCAAGGAGAACTAAGGTTGCTATCCTATTTTACGTCCGTGGTAGTACAGCGGTTAGCGCGGGACTCCAGGGGATAGTCTTGCGGTGATACACGTGGCGAGTTTATTAGACTTTTCCACCAGCACCTATTTTACGCTATCCAGGTGTCAACTCTTGATAGTTCTGTGGTTGCGGGGATTTTTGAGTACAGGTCATCACATTTAGCACTGTTAAGACAGGCCCCCCAAAAATCATACTTTATCATTAACCTAACCTAACAACCTACCCTAACCTGGGGGCGACCATTGTTATAGAGGATGACCAAATAATAAGAATACGGTGGAAAAGTGAAAAAATAAATAGATTACCGGTAGCTCTCTACTGATTAAAGATGGTTGCTTTTCTTGCTTTCACCCTTATTTAACCCACACAAAGGACAAATATTTTCATTTGCGGCAGTAAGGACTAAGGACATATATTGCAGTGACTATTACTGCAAGACAAAGTTATAGAAAACACAGAAAAATATATCCCATATGTGACCTAAAATACATATTGTCCCGCAGACACTTCAGGAACAAGTGAGCAATGGGAAGCACATGACAGAGCTTAAGATTCATCGATTATTACTTTTGTTTTATTTTTTCATTTCATAGTGGCATCCGATTCAAGTGAGGTCCAATAGGTACTTTAATCATGACACCTATAATAGTTTGGTTAGTTCTTGTTGTGGTGGTTGAATGTTCCCTTGGCTTGTTTAACCCTTTCGACCCCAGGGATGCACGTTATGCGTCGCCTATATATGTAACCCACAGTCCGAGCGATGCAGCGTATGTGACCGCCTAAATTACTCGTCCTATGGCATCTAGAGGGTTCGGATTTGTATGGGAACTACTTTAGGATCCCACGGAACAATGCCGATGGTTGGCAACCCCCCTCCAGCCCCCCTAGTCTAGCCGCGTGCGTGTGGACGCACGTGGGAGTGAAAGGCCAGTATACTGCCTACCCATCACCTAGTGATGGTGGTGACCCCTCCCAGGACCCCCAAATATTTGTCCTTCATTACAAACCCATCCCATGTGTTTTCAGGAAAAATAAATAAATGGCTATTTAGCTGCTCCTGGAGTGTCATTTATTATTATATCGCTTGGAGTCCAGTGGGTTAAGCAGCAAAGGCGCATAATATATATTTTGGCATAAAGTCATTATTAGAAGGGTCACTGTTTTACACACCCATACTGTACTGGCATTACTTACATATTTATTTCATAGGATACCCACCTATCAATATATTTTATATAGTATTATTTGTTTTTGTTTATGTTGCATTAATCTGACCAATCCAGTGTATATTTGTTAACACAATTTTATATTAACTCTCTTAAATTTCAAAGTAATTTTCTTTGAGTTTTCTTTCCTAATATACAGTATATCTACCAATTTGTAGACCTTCGTGTAGATTTGTATTGTGCATTTTTCTTTTTAATTTAGCATCATTAACACTTATCTTTGTAAATACATATATATGTATTCTTGCTAGTTTATTCATATACAATTTAGTCTACTGGTTTCTATATTAAACTGAGACTGTTGAAATATACTCCATTCTAGTCATGACAATGAATTGTATATAGTTAAATAACTCTTTGAAGGTTGCTTATCAGCATCATAATAATGCGAGTTCTAATATTTATAATAATCATATTCATAACGATTTTCTTTGTATATATATATTATTTACGAAATAAAATATTGATGGATTGATTGATACCAATTCAACACAGTATATTGCATTAATGTATCAAATACTCAAAAATTATCACCAGCAAAATGGCTGGGTTAAACTAAATACGATTAGTGCCGCACTATTTGAAACAATGCATTAGGGACAATACAATAGGTACGTATAGACTCTCAATTATATTATCAATATTGTCCCGATGGAGGAGGATTTGCGATAACAACAACTTTAAAAACCCTGATATAGCCTAAATAACACCAGTCCCGCGCATAAACACACAATTTTGTCGACTTTCCTTGGTAAGGGTTGCGTTGGCAGCTTTGATTATTACGCTCGGTGTAATGTTTCTGTCTAATTTGACTTTTGTTCGAAATTATCCCACGGCCAGCTGCTATTTGCCCCCTGCTGGCAATATATATGATGATAATAATTCATGGGGTACTAATGAAAATCCTCCATTCACTGAATAAACAACAACCATAAAACACCATATTCCTTGAAAAAAGATACAAATCTAGGCAAATAAGCCAGCATACCTGTTATTAAGTGGTACCAAAGCCTGCACACTCAAATGTTGATTAGCATTTCAATATGTATAATTGCAAACTGCATATTCTAAACTTTAAACGTATAGGGCATTTTAGGCTAGGACAGTTCAACCACTTGACCCTTCTTTAGCGGCGCGCATCATATGTAGAGTGAAAGAAATTTGGACTATGTGGCGGCTCACAACATAAGTCGTGTGGCATTTTCAGCACGTAATGTTGCTGAGAGAGAGAGACAAGTGGTGGCAGGAGAGTAGCGAGCGTATGACTGCTCCAGACCACCGCGGTGGACCAACTGACATGAATCCCACCCTCCTCCACCCTCTCACGCTCGCTACACAGTGAATTGTTTAGGGAAAGTACCGAATTACATGGTTTTTGCACTCGTGGTGCGCGATTGTTGCAAGAGAACTAGCGGTCATACAAGGATCGTTGGGGTGTCATTGGAAAGCTCTGTTTATGCCCTTTCAGGGATAGATACTCGTTTTACGCTCTGGGTCTTATTTAGGCATGAAAATTATCACGTAAACAGCCCTATTTTGGGTAAAAACACCCCGCTGGTGGCTACATATTATTTACCGCCGCTCGTTAGGTGTTAAGGGGAGACTGACCTTTTTTTTTTTTTTTTTCTATTAATTAATGTATTCCTTTATTTCTTAGTTTTCTCGCTACACCTCCATCAAGCTTAGAAAAACACCCCCTAGATCCCCCCTTCAAGATAAATGTGTAAATTTTTTGGTAAAAAAAATGCCCCGGCCGAAGGCTGATTCCTCTTAAAATTTCAGGCTCGCTCTCACTCGCCAGGAAATAATAGACACCTAAATGGCACGAAAGGTCTTAAAATTGACAACGAAATGGGGCGAAAGGTGTTAAAATCGCAAAACTAATGGGCCGAACGTCGTATAAGCTCAAAACAAACTGAGCTTAACACGAGCGAGAAAGGGGACCCGATAAACGACCCATCTCCCATCGGTGGGAAAATAGTAACATACAAAATAAACCATGCCTCTGTATTGCTATCTTCGCCCTTCAATAGCAAACCTGGGTACAATCTATCAAACAGCTTAACCCGTACAGTACCGGTGACGTCCTTTTCTTCACAGTGTGGCAACTATTAGACGATTTTATTCAGATAAGCAAGGACCTTTAGCAAAAATAAGGCTTCTAACTAACTCAACCAAGCCTTGTCACTACCACAGATCCTTCCTAAGCTGCATAATATCGTCTAATTATAGCTAGAATATAAGATAACACACGTCGCTGGTACTCAAAGGGTTAAACTGTCCATAAAGATACGGTCACAAATGAACACCATAACCCGTTCAGTACCAGGGACGTCCTTTTCATCATATTCTGGAAACTGTTAGACGATTGTATTCAGCTTAGGAAGGACCTTTAGTAATAATAAGGATTCAAACTATCTTGATCTACCCTTTTTGCCTACCACAGATCCTTCCTAAGCTGCATAATATCGTCTAAATATAGCTAGAATGAAATGTAACACGTCGCTGGTACTCAAAGGGTTAAACTTACCATAAAGATACGGTCACAAATGAACACCATAACATTCGAGTTAAGCCGGTATCACACGAGCGCTTTTTTCCTCAACATTTATCCTCAACACTGGTCTGGCAGCTTATGAGATCAACATTTACAATATTTCTGTCACCTAAATTCATCCACCAGCAGTCTAGTTTCCGATACCAGTGCAAAATAGTCCAGAAATGTTGCCAGCGTCCTCTCTCCCCGGCTCCGTTCACTGGTGTGAGCTACAAGCAGGGCCAGGGCTGCAGTGCATTCCGTCTGTTCTTTTCCGTGTTTAAGAATGCTGGGTTCCCGGACATCTCAACCAGTATACCATTTCAACCACTAGCTCTCAACAAGTGCCAAATCAAACAAGACCAACCAAACCAGTGCCAACATAGAGTACTAACCTAACCTAACCGTATTGATTAATTTGGTACTGGTTGAGAGATACTGGTTGAAATGGTCTACTGGTTGAGTTTTCCGTGTTTAGTAATGCAGTCATAGGTCAGGAACTCCAACCAATCACAGCAACATGTAAACCATAACAAACCCCAGAACCGGTCTGTTGGCACTCGACCGACCTAACTTATTCATTTAAGGGCGGTCACCTGCTTTTTTATCTTTCTCTCCTTTTCTCTCTTGCTCTGGCTTGTATCCATTCGGCTTCATTCAGCCAACTATTCTAAGACGTTTATCCCCATCCAGGTGTCGATTTCTTCCTGGTGAGCGATAGCGAGCCAGCATTGTATGGAGAAATCCGGCTTCGCCGGAAAAAAAATTCTATCGAAAAATGTACAAATTTAGCTTTCTGTAAAAACAATGATATATACATGCTGGCTCGCTACGGCTCGCCAAGAAAATATTGACACCTGGATGGGGGTAAACGTCTTAAAACAGTAGGCTGAATGGGGCCGAATGGATACAAGCCAAAGAGAGAGGGAGGAAAAGAGAACAAAAAGCGAGGTGGGCTCCATTAAAGCTATTATTGTGATAAAGTGTAAATGGCAAAGTCTAGTTCTTCATTATAATAGATTCCACTACATCAGATGGTTATAAATTGTCCTTCGTCATATTGAAACATTATGAATTTCGAACTCACAATCACTGACCAATCCGAGACGAGAATCGATGTAAGGTATCCCGTCGTTCACCCTGCTCAATTATAATCGATGTAAGGTATCCCGTCGTTCACCCTGCTCAATTATAATCGATGTATGGTATCCTGTCGTACACCCTGCTCAATTATAATCGATGTAAGGTATCCCGTCGTTCACCCTGCTCAATTATAATCGATGTATGGTATCCTGTCGTTCACCCTGCTCAATTATAATCGATGTAAGGTATCCCGTCGTTCACCCTGCTCAATTATAATCGATGTAAGGTATCCCGTCGTTCACCCTGCTCAATTATAATCGATGTATGGTATCCTGTCGTACACCCTGCTCAATTATAATCGATGTAAGGTATCCCGTCGTTCACCCTGCTCAATTATAATCGATGTATGGTATCCTGTCGTTCACCCTGCTCAATTATAATCGATGTAAGGTATCCCGTCGTTCACCCTGCTCAATTATAATCGATGTATGGTATCCTGTCGTTCACCCTGCTCAATTATAATCGATGTATGGTATCCTGTCGTTCACCCTGCTCAATTATAATCGATGTAAGGTATCCCGTCGTTCACCCTGCTCAATTATAATCGATGTATGGTATCCTGTCGTTCACCCTGCTCAATTATAATCGATGTAAGGTATCCCGTCGTTCACCCTGCTCAATTATAATCGATGTATGGTATCCTGTCGTTCACCCTGCTCAATTATAATCGATGTATGGTATCCTGTCGTTCACCCTGCTCAATTATAATCGATGTAAGGTATCCCGTCGTTCACCCTGCTCAATTATAATCGATGTATGGTATCCTGTCGTTCACCCTGCTCAATTATAATCGATGTAAGGTATCCCGTCGTTCACCCTGCTCAATTATAATCGATGTATGGTATCCTGTCGTTCACCCTGCTCAATTATAATCGATGTAAGGTATCCCGTCGTTCACCCTGCTCAATTATAATCGATGTAAGGTATCCCGTCGTTCACCCTGCTCAATTATAATCGATGTATGGTATCCTGTCGTTCACCCTGCTCAATTATAATCGATGTAAGGTATCCCGTCGTTCACCCTGCTCAATTATAATCGATGTATGGTATCCTGTCGTTCACCCTGCTCAATTATAATCGATGTAAGGTATCCCGTCGTTCACCCTGCTCAATTATAATCGATGTATGGTATCCTGTCGTTCACCCTGCTCAATTATAAACATGGACAACAAGCAGAAACACTAGATTACCTTAAGGGGGCCTACCTCGCTTTTATTCTCTTTATCTCTCTCTCTTTGGTTTGTATCCATTCGGCCCCATTCAGCCTACTGTTTTAAGACGTGTCAGTATTTTCCTGGCGAGCAGTAGCGAACCAGCATATATATATTTTTGTTTTGACATTTTTCGATAGAAAAGTGTCTCCGGCGAAGCCAGATTTCTCCATATAATGCTGGCTTGCTATCGCTCGCCAGGAATAAATCAACACCTGGATGGGGATAAACGTCTTAAAACAGTTGGCTGAATGGGGCCGAATGGAAACAAGCCAGGGAAAGAGAGAAACGGAGAGAAAGCTAAAAAAAAAACGGTGACCCCCCCCCTTAATAGCGTCAACTAAATGCACCCCCTTCAACTCGCTCTTTTACCAACGTATCATGGCCCAACCCCAACTCCAGAGAGAAAAATACACTCAAAGATACTGTACATACAGTATATCGCCGACATCCCTTCATTTAACAATATAGTAATAACTAACAAAAATATATTTAAAGAATAGACTACATTCCCGGTAACTTAAGTCATTTTAGTGTCCAAAAGGTTGGGAAGCCTACTCATTTAGGGGAATAAAAACAAGCACTCTTCAGAACGTTAAAAAAAAAAAAAAAAAAAAAAAATCTATAAAGTTTCGTATAAATAACATACTAACTATATCATTCTCAATCTATTTCACCTAGTTTTACAATGTTAACTATGTAACACTTGGCTTATCTATTCTGTGTCGAGCGAAAGTGAGAGCGAGAGAACAAGCGAAGCCATTATAATACTCAACAGGTTTCCTACCTTCCAACATTTTCTCTGCCATCAGAGACAGGTTTCCTCTCGTCTTATATTTACGTTTGGTAACTACACAACATATAATTTATGATACACTGTTGTAAATGTTGGCCTGAAGTACAGTACATTAACTTAGGCATTCATCAAACGTCATAATTTAGATAATGTTTCAATAATTATTGTGAATTTCCTAAGGCCTATTATTTTCCTTTTGCCTGAAATGGTGATTGGCAACATTCACCAAGCTGAGTTAGTTCTTCATATTGTATATCATTGTTATTGTTATGAAATGATAAGGCCTCTCTCTCTCTATATATATATATATATATATATTTTCTATAATAGCATTTGAATATTGTTAGAACATTATTTCCCATCGAAATTGTTTTACCCATAATGTATATTAATAGCATCCCTTTCAGTACGTACTTATTTATTTTGTTGTGGCTTTCTTTAGACGAGTATACTCAACTTAGTAACAGTCAGTGAGTTAATTGAGATAGATTGTACAGTTTCTCTTCAATTTGTATAGACGTCCTTCCGAAGCTGAATGTAATTATAAAGTAATGCAAGGACTCCAGTAGAAGGAGGAAGTGGAGACGATCAGGAACAGGCCAGGGAGCTGCTAGAACTAGCAAACCAGTTCTTCCTCCACCAAGAAATAAACAAAGCCATGCGACAAAATAATATCCTAGACCTCCTATTCACCAACAATCACGAGTTAATACATGCTTACAGTGTGCAGAAGACCATCTTTTCAGACCACAGCTTAATCACAGTCACAACAAACAAGAAAAAGAATAAACTGAAGACGGCTCCTAAAGACGGTCTAACCCATTTAAGAAAGCTTAATTTCAACAGTGAAAACAAACTGGGAGACCTTTAACAATGATTGTATATCTGTAAACTGGGAGCTCATCATGGAAAACAGAGACATAGATGACATGTTGAAAATCCTAACAGAAAAAATCTTTGAGATATGCTCCGCTCACAGACCTTCAAAATCACAGAAGAGGACAAACAGAAGCACTGACATACCAAGGGACAAAAATTCTCATGAGAAAGAGAACCAAAATAAGAAAACAATTAGAGGCCACAACATACACACAGTCAAGAGGCCTTAGCATCCCGGATCGAACAATCTAGCAAAACCTAAAAAAAAATCTATGAAGCTCAGCGGAAAAGAGAAGAACAGGCTGTGTCAACAATTAAGACAAACTCAAAATTCTTCTTCAGCTATGCCAGGAAGTTTGCCAAATAAAATACACCTGTGGGGCCCCTTATTACTGCAGAAGGAGAATTGGAGGAGGACCCTGAAAAAATATGTAGCATTCTAGCACATCAGTATGAATCAGTATTCAGCATCCCTAACCACGACAAAATAATAATAGAACCAAGTTTCTTCACCGTAAACAACACACCTAACCAACCAGCACCACAGGATATAGACTTCAATGAGGAAGACATCAAGGCAGCAATTAAGGAACTGAGATTAAACTCCTCAGCAGGTCTAGACAATATCCCATCAAAGCTACTCATCAACTGTAAGGAATGCATTGCCCATCCCCTCTACCTTCTATGGAGGCACTCTATTGACACTGGCACTGTCCCAGCCAAAGCAAAAGAAGCCAACATAACACCTATATACTATACAAAGGAGGCAAGAGAGGACTAGCCAAAAACTACAGACCAGTGGCCCTCACCTCACACGTCAAGATCTTTGAAAAAAATGTAAGAGACAAAATATACTCTCACTTAGAAAATCAAAACTGATTGAATCCTGGCCAACATGGTTTTCGAAAGGGGAGATCGTGTCTTTCTCAACTCCTCCAGCAATACGACAACTTACTATACGAACTTGCCAAGGGTCAGAATGTAGATACTGTGTTTCTGGACTTCGCAAAAGCCTGTGATAAGGTTGATCACGGCATCCTGCTCACAAACTGCGGAGCCTAGGAATCACAGGTAAAATAGAATCATGGATTCACAGCTTCCTCACCAACCGAACCCATATGGTTGCAACAAGCGGAAAACCATCACGTCCAAGCAAAGTTAACTGCGGAGTACCTCAGGGATCGGTGCTAGGTCCCCTACTCTTTATCATACTGATGGGCGACATAAACAAGGAAGTGAAAGAATCAGAGATAACATCCTTTGCTGATGATACCAACATCAGCAAGACGGTCAGTACAGTAGATGATTTAGACCAGCTCCAAAGAGACCTTGACAAAGTGTACAACTGGGCCACAAGCAATAATATTGATTTTCAACAACGAAAAGTTTGAGCTGCTTAGGTGTGGGAAAAGGCAGGACATCATCAGGAATACATCACTTTACACCAGCAGTGGAGATGCAATACAAACAGCACCCCATGTAAAATGTCTCGGCATCCACCTGAGTGAGGACGGCATCTTCCAGCACCACATTCAAGAAATCCTTCTCAATTGTTGGGGACTCCATGGTCAGACACTTAGCTAGGTCCACCTGTACTGATATTAGGAAGCTTGTCTGTCTGCCTGGTGCCGGGGTTGGGAAGGTGTTAGAGGACATTGATTACATCATGAAAGATATTGGAGATAGCCCCATTATCTGTCTCAGTACAGGGAGCAATGATGTTGGTAAAGGTAGGACGGAAGTACTGCTTCGGCAGTACAGGGAGGTGTCAGATAAAGTTAGGAGGAAGGGAGGCATACCTGTAGTACACAGTATCTTGCCACGGAGAGGGGTCAGCAAGGAATGGTCATCTAGGGCAATTGGTATCAATTGTCGGCTGGAAAAATACTGTAATGCAAATGCAATACCATTCCTTGATAACTGGACCCGTTTCTTTGGTAAAAATCAGTTGTACGCACAGGACGGGGTTCATCTTTCTCGGCTAGGGGTGGCAAATTTAGCTAGGTCAATAGATAGGATTGTCGCGGGGTTTCGCTGAAAATAAAGCCTGAGAATATGAGTAAGAATAATTGTCTAGATAGGGTAAATTGCCGTACTGGTACATCAGATAGGAATAGAAAATATCAGTCACAGGATTTTAATTGTACTGCTAGTAGAAATATTAAAGGTGTAACAGAAGATGGGAATTCAGTTAGAAATAAAGGTAAATCCGATAACAGTAAAATAAATTCATTGCGATTATATTATACAAACTGTAGGAGTTTATGTAACAAAATGGATGAACTTAGAGCACTTGTTAGCAACGAAAATATAGACATTATAGCACTGACTGAAACATGGATTAATACAGAATCAAGACATTTTTTAGCAGAATTCCATATACCAGGATATAGTTTGTTTAAACGCGACCGAACAAGTAGGAGGGGCGGCGGAATAGCAGTGTTTGTCAGGAGTTCTTTAAAAAGCTGTATTAAATCAGGTATTAGACTAAATACTGATAACGAAAGTGTTTGGGTTGAGGTTAGCGAAGGTAGTGAGACCATAATTATTGGAGTTATTTATAGACCACCAAATATGAGTAGAAACGAAGGTACAGCTTTATGGCAGGAAGTGAAAATAGCATCAAGGTTTAGCAATGTGTGTATTATAGGGGATTTTAATTTTCCGAATATTGATTGGCAGCATCAAATCGGCGACTCAGATTCAAACGAGTTTATTGAGGCGGTACAGGATAGTTTTTTATTTCAATTCATAGACTCGCCTACTAGAGGTAATAATATCCTCGATTTAGTTCTCAGTAATAATGAACAAATGATAAATAATGTAGAGATAGGAGACCAACTAGGAAATAGTGATCATAAATCAATTTATTTTAACATACAATGGACAGGAAAGGCTAAAGAGAATACGACACTTATCCCAGATTTCAGAAAAGCCAATTATGGTGGATTAAGACGAGCCTTAAGAGTCGATCCTATGGTTAAACTATTAAGTGGACCCAGGTGCGCTAATGAACATACTCTCTCTCAGATACCTGTCTTAACTCAGGATAATTTGACAGCTACATATAATAATTTTATTTCTTCACTCCACAATGCGCAAAATAAATATATCCCCAAAAGAAAATTTAGATCAACACAGAACCAACCCAAATGGATGAATAATAGACTATTAGACCTTCTAGGAAAAAAGAGAGGAATATATCGAAAAATAAAGAAAGGCGAAATTCACCTACTTGCTTACTATCAGAATCTATCAAGAGAGGTTAAAAAATGTATAAGGACAGACAAAAGAAATTATGAAATCAGGATAGCCAATGACTCAAAAAATAACCCTAAGGCTTTTTACCAGCTATATAAATCTAAAGTTAGAGATAAAATAGGCCCCCTTAAAACTTCGATAGGAGAAATGACAGAAAATGATTTAGAAATGTGCAGTACATTAAATAGTCAGTTTCTATCCGTTTTCACTAATGAAAATTTGGCACAGATTCCAGAAGTCCGTAAGGTATATAGAGATAGTATAGAAAATAGGTTAAGTACGGTTACTATAAGTAGAAATGATGTGCTTAAGGAAATTGACAGACTGAAACCTCAGAAATCGCCTGGTCCCGATGAGGTATATGCCAGAGTATTAAAAGAATGCAGAGATGAGTTAAGTTACCCATTAACATTTCTTTTTAACAATTCATTAGAAACTGGTATAGTTCCAGAAGCTTGGAAGCTTGCAAATGTAGTTCCGATTTTCAAAAAAGGTGATAAATCAATAGCATCCAATTACCGTCCCATTAGTCTCACTTCAATCATAGGAAAGCTACTAGTCAATTATTGCTAGGAAAATGAGAAACCACTTAGAAACATTTAACTTAATCAATTCTTCTCAGCATGGATTCACACAGGGACGTTCTTGCCTTACTAATTTGCTTAGTTTTTTCTCAGAGGTATATGAAGCAGTAGATAATGACAAGGCATACGATATTATATATTTAGATTTCAGTAAAGCTTTCGACAGAGTCCCTCATGAGAGATTGATGAGAAAGGTTGAGGCACATGGAATAGGTGGGGCGTTGTTGGGATGGATTAGGTCATGGCTAATTGGTAGGAAACAGAGAGTCAGCATAAATGGTACCAAGTCAGAGTGGGGAGCAGTCAAAAGTGGTGTCCCCCAGGGATCGGTATTAGGTCCCCTGTTGTTTCTTATATACATAAATGACCTAGATTTAGGTATAACTAGTAGGATAAGTAAATTCGCAGACGATACTAAAATGGAGAGATCAATTGATTCAGATAGCGATATAGAGTGCCTCCAAAGGGATCTAGATACCTTACATGAATGGTCAGTAAATTGGCAGATGAAGTTTAACATTGACAAATGCAAGGTATTAAAGATAGGGAAGATGCAAACAAATGTTAAATATAAACTAGCTAATTTAGAATTAGAAAATTCAGACTGCGAGAAAGATCTAGGTGTGTTTGTTAGCAATGATTTGAAGCCTAGAAAACAGTGTATAGGCGTTCGTAATAAGGCAAACAGGATTCTCGGGTTCATCTCTAGGAGTGTGAGTAACAGAACTGCTGATGTTATCTTAAAACTTTACTTGTCATTAGTGAGACCCCATATGGATTATGCTGTCCAATTTTGGTGTCCTTATTACAGAATGGACATAGATTCATTGGAGAGAGTACAGCGTAGAAGGACAAAAATGATCCATAATATTAGAAATCTTCCGTATGAAGAAATTAGGTTTACATTCGTTAGAGAGACGCAGAGTTAGAGGGGATATGATAGAGGTGTTCAAGTGGGTTAGTGGGATTAACAAAGGGGACATGACAAATGTACTAAAGCTCAGTGATAGCGAAAGAACTCGTACCAATGGTTTCAAATTAGATAAATTTCGTTTCAGAAAAGATATAGGCAAATATTGGTTTGGTAACAGAGTTGTAGATGGGTGGAATGGACTACCAAGTGCTATAGTGGGATCTAAAACTGTAGGGAGCTTTAAGATAAAATTGGATAAGCATATGGACGAGAAGGGTTGGGTGTGAAGGGGGATCAGCCGGGTTGGGCCAATCAGCGCTCTGCAGACCCCCATAATCCTGCGTTAATCTCTAACCGTTTTGGTAAGATGATCCTCAGGGTATTAGAGTGTTGAGCCTATAATTGGGCTTTGTAATTGATTTGGGGTTGTGTGGGACAGGGATCTGCCTTGCTTAGGCCAATCGGCTTTCTGCAGACTCCCATTTTCTTATGTTCTTATGTTACTCAAGAAAGCAAGAAAAATCGCTGGGTGGATCCTTCGAACATTCCACACAAGGGACGCAGTCTGCATGGTGACACTGTGGAGATCCCTAGTGCAACCAATATTAGACTATTGTAGTCAGCTCTGGTCTCTCCACAAGCCATGGATATCCAAGCCATGGAATCAGTACAACGGTCATTCACAGCTCAAATCTGGGAGGCAAAGGGACTAAATTACTGGGAAAGACTAGAAAAACTATGACTATACTCCCAGCAAAGGCAGAGGGAGAGATACATAATTATATATATATATATCTGGAAAGTTCTGGAGGAGTTAGTACCAGAGCCCTCTGCCTCCGGCTCAGAAATAGAGAGGTATGAAAGTCCAAGGGGAGGGAGAATGTGCAGAAGAAGAGCATTCCCCACACAGGCACCAGGGAAAGTCAGGACACTCCTCGCGTCCAGCCTGACACACAGAGCACCTAAACTCTTCAACTGCCTCCCTAGAAACATCAGGACCATCACAGACTGTCCCACAGAGAAGCTCAAAACTCAGCTGGACATGTTTCTGAGAAGTGTGCCCGACAAGCTGCCAGTACCAGGGTACACCTCACAATGTCGAGCGGCATCCAACTCGATACCGGACCAACTGCAGCTACTAAGAAGAGATGCAGGTTACAGGAGCAGCGGTGGATCACCATGGCTGTGAGGCGCAGGACCCGTCAACTTCATCAAGTAAATTAAGTAATAGCGACAAATTCCTACCACAATCCCAAACACATTGTTGCCGGTGTGACACGGGATATTATAAAACCGGTATAATACGAGCTCTTTTTTTCCTCAACATTTATCCTGAGCATGGGTCAGGAAGCTTACGAGGTAAACTTTTTACGTATTTCTGTCACCTAAATTAATCTATCATCATTCTAGTTTCTGATACCAGCGCAAAATATCCCAAAAGGTTGCCAGAAGAATGTTGACCATCGAATGTTTATTATAAAGTTATCGTGCAATACCAGCTATAGTCTATTTTTTTCCAGCTGATGGTAAACTGCCATATCTTCATCTTAATTATTGGTCTATTACGAAGATTTTGTAGCGAAATATGTTGCTGATTATGAACACTTGACTATAAGATGATGCAGAGTTAGAGTAGTTTCATTAAGGGGGTCACCGGCTTTTTTTTTATCTTTCTCTCCTTTTCTCTCTTTCTCTGACTTTTATTCATTCGGCCCCATTCAGCAAACTGTTTTAAGACGTTTATCCCCATCCAGGTGTCGATTTTTTCCTGACGAGCGATAGCGAGCCAGCGTTGTATGGAGAAATCCGGCTTCACCGGAGAAATTTTTCTATCGAAAAATGTAAAAATTTAGCTTGCTTTAAAAAAAATATATACAGTATATATATAAGCTGGCTCGCTACCGCTCGCCAGGAAAATATTGAAACCTGGATGGGGTAAACGTCTTAAAACAGTAGGCTGAATGGATACAAGCCAAAGAGAGAGGGAGAGTGAGAAAAAAAAGCAAGGTGGGCTCCCTTAAACATCGAGAAACCAGCTGCTAAATGATTCAATTCAACATCAGCTGGAAGTAAACCGACGAATTATACCAGTCACATAAACGGAGTTAAGGGAGCCCACCTCGCTTTATTTTTCTTTCTCTCTCTTTGGCTTGTATCCATTCGGCCCCATTCAGCCTACTGTTTTAAGACGTTTACCCCCATCCAGGTGTCAATATTTTCCTGGCGAGCGGTAGCTAGCCAGCATATATATATATTTTGTTTTGACAGCAACTAAATTTGTACATTTTTCGATAGAAAAATTTCTCCATACAATGCTGGCTCGCTTTCGCTCGCCAGGAAGAAATCGACACTTGGATGGGGATAAACGTCTTAAAACAGTTGGCCGAATGGATACAAGCCAGGGAAACAGAGAAAAGGAGAGAAAGATAAAAAAATAAAAAAAACAGTGACCCCCCTTAAACACGTATTGCAGCGCTGCCTATCAAGCGTTCACGATTACCTTCCCTCTTTTATTTATTGTAAGCCATGTTACGTCCTGGGATATATAAACACTGGGTTCTTTCTATTGGACTAGGTATGCGGCAACAAGCAACAACGGAAAACGCTAGATCCAACCCTTATCTATAAACCCAGGCAACAAACCACCCTAAACCGTCAAGAGTCCTGCCTGGACAACGAGGTATCCTATGACTCGGTTACAGGGTGCACGCACTATAGACTGCTGATAGTCAAGCAGGCTATATAAAAGATCACACAATTAAGTTGACTTAAAGCTTCAAGGAAAAGATAGATAACGGAATTAAATTGCAGAAACAATTTAATAACAAATTAGAAGAAAGGACATTTAACGTTACGTTAATTAATACAACTAATCACCCCTGCGTGAAAGAAGGTGAAAGCAAACAGTCCTCAAAACATCGTACAGGTAGACAAGTTGCAGGTTTCTAACCTGCATGCGGCTACTGTAGGATCTGATGCTTAGCAAAGAAAGTACGTTACGGATTTAGAGAACTCTTAACTCATAAGCAGGAATAAATACTATTGATAGGCCATACAGTGTATAATGGCATAGGTATAATTAAATAAAGGCAGCAACTCGCAACATAACCACATACAGGTGTGCTTCTCACTCTTAGTCAGGCAAGCCTGCTCGGACAGAGTCTCTAAGCCACACCCTGACTCACAATGCTCACAAAAACGGTAAACTGTGGCACAATAACAAGCATACAGAGATGATAAACCCCTAGCTGTTAATCTGCCAGGTGGCAGAGGTCTAGCCGGAAGGATATAGGCTTCGGATACCCGGGCTGAGCCACCTGCTCTAGCCTAGGGACGTTCCCAGGTCTGTGCGCCAAATTACTCTAATTGAAAGGGTGCTCTCTTGAGAGACTCAGATCCCAAGTATCTGACTCTCTCCTGGCGACCCTAAAACAAAAGCAAGACGTGCTAGCGCAGTGCTGAGTGGACTAGGCAAGGGCCCTCACACAACACAACACTAGACACACAGGGACACAGACAAGAAAATGCCCCCAGACTCCCACGGGTATCCTAGTAAAGTCGTGCGGGTCCACAGGACTCGCACCAGCAGACTTTACTTAAAGGATCGCAAAAAGCCCCCCCTCCGGTCTAGCCCCTGCTAACCTGACACAAGAACACACTAGCAAGCATGAAACCACCAAATATGAGACAACAAAAAAGCTTCCTAGGTCTCAATAACAATTACATCTCCGCATAAGGCCCAAAATCCTATCTAGTTATCTGAGAGCTCGTCGTTAATACAATAATAGATATAAGGTCTATCAAGGGGATGGGATAATTAAATAGATTGGTGAAGTAGTGGAAAGAAGGTATACAAAGTCAGAGAGAAAGTTTCTAAGTGGGGTTGAGAGGGATAGATATCAAGGGGGTCCGAAGGGTACGACAGTGAGGTGAGCTCTGAGTCTTGAATCTGTCTGGACCCCCCACTAGGCATGCAGAATACATCCCAGGCTTGGCAACACTCAACACAGTTGCCGGGTCAAAATCGTCTACCCCGTGCGCGAGTCGAAACTAAGCCTAACGTTGCAATCAAATGCACGTGGCACATCAGGCTCGTCCCAAGCTAGACTCTCCGCGCGAAGCAACGTCCCCCAACCGGTCTCTCTCTCCCGCTCGTCTCCTCCCACTCTCACTAGACTTACATCTTATATATTATAATGAAACAATCAACTATCGAGAATAAAATATACTAAGATGCGTTGGTTAAGAATAAGGGCAGCTACAAGCTGTGAAACAACATAAGAATATCCCAGACATTAGTTACATTGTCGTAGGATATATACTAAGGAAAAGCCGGCCGGCCGGCCGGTTTCTAAACGGCTGGGCAGCCGACGCGCGCGCACGCCCGCACGTGGCTACTATGCAGAAGCGTCACACCTCCCCCAAGATATAAGACCCTTGACTAAGTTCTTCATATCTAACAGAAAGCTTCTCATAGTACCACACCCTGTTGCGACACAAGGCACTATATATAAAAAAGATAAAGACTGTTGCGCTCCACCGAGCAAGTTCAACCAACTTAGAGACAATAAGTGAAAACATTCAACTTAGATACTGCTACAACATCTCATACAAAATTCTACACGTTATAAAAATAAAGAGTTTTTATAAGGTTTTTGCTTTTTTAATTTGTTTTTTTCCGGCTGAACTACAGTGACAGCCTATTTTCCTCCACACTCAACCCTCAATCCTGTGGCAGTCTAACCAAGATCATCCACCCTTGATAGACAATCCGCTATCACGTTATCATAACCGGCAATATGGCGTATGTCCAGATTATACTCCTGAAGCATGAGTGACCACCTGGTCAGCCTCATATTCCGGTTATGAAACTGATTCAAGAATTTCAGAGGGTGATGATCGGTATAAACCACTATGACTGGTCCGAAAGCAGGAACATATACATCGAAGTGCCTGAGCGCCAACACTATCGCCAGGAGTTCTTTTTCAATTACAGAGTAATTCCTTTGTGCACTATTGAATTTTTTACTGTAAAAACTCACTGGATGTTCGATACCTTCATCATCTGTCTGTAACAAGACAGCCCCAGCCCCTACGCCACTGGCATCAGTCGCCAGCTGAAAAGGTCTGCTGAAGTCCGGGGCCCTGAGTATGGGGTGGGTACATAACAGGTATTTCACCAAGGAAAATGCCTCTGCACACTCAGGAGACCACCGGAACTTCTTGTCCTTAGATAATAAGTCAGTTAAAGGTGCAAGTACAGTCGAATAGCCTTTGATGAAGCGACGATAATAGCCTATCATACCTAGAAACCGCATGATTTGTTTCTTAGTCGTAGGCTGGGGAAACTGATCGATGTCTTTGATCTTTGTCTGTGGAGGGCACACCTGACCCATCCCCACCTCGAACCCCAGGTACAAAACTGTGGCTTTAACAAAATCGCACTTACCCAGGTTTACCACCAAACCTGCTTCATTCAGTTTATTAAAAAGCTGTCCGATGTGAGCACAGTGACTGTTAAAATCATCGTCGTATATTATGACATCATCTAGGTACACCGTATAGTTGGGAATGTCGGCTACAATGTCATTCATTAATTTCTGAAACGTTGCAGGGTCATTTTTCAGCCCGTATGGCATAACATGGCAACGATATGTGGCACCGTCCACCACAAACCCACACACCTCTCGCACTCGCTCAGACAAGGGCACTTGCCAATAACCCTTAACAAGGTCTATCTTAGTGAGGAACTTGTCTTTTCCTATCTTATCCACACTGTCGTCCACGCGAGGGAGAGGGTAGGCATTTGTGGGGGTTAAACCATTCAACCTGCGGAAATCTATACAAAACTGCACCTTGCCATCTGGTTTGGGCTGCAGTGTGACTGGGGAAGTCCACCTTACTGCACCCTCAGAAATCAGCCCACGTTTCAGCATATAATCCAGCTCTTCCCTAAGTGCTGGTAATTTAATAGGGGGAACACGATATGGCACTGATTTAAAGGGCGGGTGGTCCCCAACATCGACATCGTGCACCGCTTGAGTAGCGAGGCCAGGATGCTCCGCGAAAACAGCTGGGTTTGAATCAAACAAGTGCTGCACAGCTACACGCTGTTGCTCAGGCAGGTGCAATATCAACTCATGAGCCACTTGTCTATAATTCCCCGCCCACTGATCCGCGGAAACATGACAATCCCAATTATCCTCCCCCGCAGCTTGACTGTCCCTTCCTCCTTCTCCACCACGATCGCTGCAGATCAACACCGGGACAGTGAGAGGCTCGGAGGGGCGCCTCACATACTCTTTCATCAGATTTACATGGCAAAGTTGGTTCTTTTTCTTACGATCAGGAGTAGCTACTAAATAGTCGAGATCAGAAACCTTCCTTACAACCCGATACGGACCAGAATACTTGGCAGACAAGGGGTGTCCCACCAGAGGCAGTAGTATCAGTACCTCCTGATCTACTTCAAACTCCCTCAGCTTCATCTTCTGGTCGTATCTGTCCTTCATCTGAGCTTGTGAACTCTTAAGGTTCCGACCTGCTACCTCCAAGCTCTTTAGCATTCTCTCACGGCTTTCAACTACATACTTTAGAAGCGAGCATGGCTTTGGGACTCCCTCCCAGATCTCCTTGACTATGTGGAGGGGCCCCCTGACCCTGTGTCCAAAAACCAACTCGTTCGGGCTAAATCCCAAGCTCTCCCCAGGTACTTCTCTCGCAGCAAATAAAACGTATGGGAGACCTAGATCCCAGTCCTTCCCATTTTCCATGCAATAACACCGCAACATACTCTTGAGAGTCGAGTGCCACCTTTTCAAAACTCCCCGACTCTCGGGATGGTAGGCAGATAACACCACAGACACTATCCCATGTTGCTGCATGGTCTGCTTAAACAGAGCAGAAGTAAAATTGGATCCCTGATCAGACTGGATCTCCTGAGGGTAGCCATAACGAGAGAAATAGACAAGTAGGTTTTTGACAACAGTCTTAGCCATCCCGTTGCGCATGGGGTAAGCATCTGGATACCGTGTTGCTACATCCATTACAGTTAGTAAAAATTTATTGCCGGCACTAGTGGGGGGCAATGGGCCAACCATATCGATAGCTACTTTGCTGAAGGGCGGCCCAATGACAGGGATGGGTTGTAACAGGGCTCTCGGGATGACCTGATTGGGTTTCCCAACAACTTGACAAGTGTGACCCTGTGACACCCATGACACGACACTCGCCTTTAACCCAGGCCACCAGAAAAGCTTGCTCAGAGCTGCCTCCGTCTTACGTGCCCCCAGGTGCCCTGCCAAAGGCACATCATGAGCTAATCTCAATAAGCTCTCACGGCACACCCTCGGTACTACTAACTGGTCCACTAATCCTGACCCGCCATCCCACTTTTTCTTGGGATCCTGATGTCTCCGATACAAGATCCCCTCGGACAAGAAAAAATCACCAGGCTGCGCATCCCCATCGCTCTCCAGTTCGATAGCACCATTACCATACGCCCTGACTTCAGGATCTTCCAGCTGCAAGGAACATATATCAGCAGGTGCGAGATTACCCAAGTTCATCTTAAATAATTTATTTCCACCTCCAATGTCCCGCTGAGCCATCCTTTCCTCACGCTGCACATAACGATGCTGTCGCAGAGTCTCTTCCTGCCCTGCACCTGCACTAGCGGTGACAGGCCCCGGGGCCTCTCCAAACTCTAACATAGGTGCCAATAATGAGTCACCAAGAAACACTGCCGGCTCAAAACTCTCCAATTGACCAACACTTCCCGTTTTCTTGTGACCTTTCCTCCGCGGTTTGATAGACTGAGGTGGTGGATGAAAGGCTCTGGATGTCTGAGAACGCGTCACAACACACGCCATGGTTTGTTCACTACACTTTTCAACCCACTCCTGTTCCTCCCTACTAACGTCGGCCGCCTTCTCGGCATCGACCAAGGGTGAAACCTTAGAAGCAGGCACCGCAAAGTCGTTGCCGAGGAGGAGGTCGACGCCCCCAACAGGCAAGTTCTCTACAATTCCTACATCCAGCTCCTTCGCCACACCACCCACCTCCAGCTCCATCCGCACCAGCGGGTAGGACTTCGTAGCATTGATCCCCTGAACTACCACCACCCGAGCAGCGTTAATCGGTCTACCAGTAAAGTTCCTTAACAAGGTCTGAGAAGCCCCAGTATCACGCAATAGCTTAACTCCTCGCCTTTCGCCAGCCCACCTCACAAAACCATGCCTTCTATGACCCCCAAAGACGTCGCGGACAGGGCTCGAGCCTTCCGGACTCTTGAACACAGGCTGTGTCCCAACCTCTGACGAACTACCCTTGGCAAACTCAGAAGATATAGGCGACACCCCTATGCTGCGGGCCAATGACACAACCTTGTTTGGTGGCTTGTTCGGACAAGCATTTGCAAAGTGACCCTCCTTGTGACATGCAAAGCACTCTTTACTCTTTGGTTTCCCTTGGGAGTGGGAGGTACCATTAGACTTCTTATACGGGACGGTATTTGGTTTATGTTCAGTTTTATTGTCAGTGCTAGATGGTTTTGTGTATTTATGTGTATCAAAATTCTTGGGAGGGGGAGGGGTACGATCCTTTGCACCCGACTCACTCCTAGCTGCTGCTTCGCACCCTCGAATTAATGACAGTCGGAGGTCAGCCATTTCTGCTGCCTCCTGGAGAGTTCTAGGATTTTTTTCCTTTATATTTAATGTTAAGTCCCCGCCTGTGCACTTAAAGAACTGCTCCAAGAGAACCAGCTCACTCAACTCCTCAAAAGTAGCTGCCCTCTCAGAACGCAGCCAATGTCGTAGTGCATCAGACAAGTCCTGGGCGTGTTCTAGGAAGGTACTATCCTTGCCCTTAGTAACACCCCGAAACTTCAAGCGGTAAGTTTCTGATTGTAACTCATAGGCCCGTAGCACAGCCTTCTTTAGCTCATCATAAACTACACAGGACTCTAAAGGTAGTGCATCATACGCTTTTAGCCCCTTTCCTAGTAGTCTTGATGAAACTAATGCTGCCCACTTTTCCTGAGGCCACTGGTGTTCCTGACACTTCTTCTCAAATCGCATAAAAAACTCAGTCACACATGATTCATCGAACACAGGAACTAGTTTAAGCAGGTGCGACAATGATTGGTCCCGATGTCTGTTACCTCCCCCAATATTTCGCCCTGTTACCTCCACTCGAGAGATCTCCAGCTCCCTGTCAGCCCGATACCTAGTAGACTCTGCCTGCAGTTCAGCCTCTCGTATAGCTGTTCTCTCTGCGGCCTCAGCCTGAGCTCTAGCAACCTCAGCCTGCACACTAGCCTGTCTCTCGGCAGCCTCAGCCTGAGCTCTAGCCTGTCTTTCGGTAGCCTCAACCTGAGCTCTAGCAACCTCAACCTTGGCCATCTCAAGCCGAAACAACAAATCTGGAGTCAACCCTTGAGGAGGGGAAGGTGCATTTAATGGAGAGGGTCCCTGTGATTGAATTCCACGCTGCCATTGACCATCAACTTGGGGGTATGTACTAAATTCAGGCACCCTGACGTTTGATACGGGGGTAGAGTGGAGGGGGGGATGGGGACCGGGGCCCCCAGTCGCCTCTCCACCCAGGTCTCTCCCTTCTAAACCCAATATCAAAGTCCTCAGCTGATCTTTCCTCATGCCACTTAAACCCTGGTGACCCTGAAGACCTGCCACACACTTTAAGCCATGCTTATTCAGCTTCAACACCCTGGCAGCGGTAAGGGGCACCTCTAAAAATCTTCTAGCACCCTCCTCGCTATCGACTAGCCACTCCACAGGTCTTTCTCCCTCCGAGCCTGTATCCGTGACCTGACCCATCACTGTGTTCTGATGTATTAGACATGTTTGTGTACTGCAGTAATTGTCACGGTTATAGAATGTGCCTTATCTCCTATGCAAGTATGTATATGCTAATGTTATTTAAAGTCTTTAATGTGTTATATTGGTTGCTCCAAAAAAAAAAAACTATGTCCACTGTATTCCTCTAATCATAAGGAATCTCAAAACAAATGACCACTATATTCCTCTGTTCAGTAAATCCTATGCAAGGTCGCCATTTGTTACGTCCTGGGATATATAAACACTGGGCTCTTTCTATTGGACTAGGTATGCGGCAACAAGCAACAACGGAAAACGCTAGATCCAACCCTTATCTATAAACCCAGGCAACAAACCACCCTAAACCGTCAAGAGTCCTGCCTGGACAACGAGGTATCCTATGACTCGGTTACAGGGTGCACGCACTATAGACTGCTGATAGTCAAGCAGGCTATATAAAAGATCACACAATTAAGTTGACTTAAAGCTTCAAGGAAAAGATAGATAACGAAATTAAATTGCAGAAACAATTTAATAACAAACTAGAAGAAAGTACATTTAACGTTACGTTAATTAATACAACTAATCACCCCTGCGTGAAAGAAGGTGAAAGCAAACAGTCCTCAAAACATCGTACAGGTAGACAAGATGCAGGTTTCTAAACTGCATGCAGCTACTGTAGGATCTGATGCTTAGCAAAGAAAGTACGTTACGGAGTTAGAGAACTCTTAACTCATAAGCAGGAATAAATACTAGTGATAGGCCATACAGTGTATAATGGCATAGGTATAATTAAATAAAGGCAGCAACTCGCAACATAACCACATACAGGTGTGCTTCTCACTCTTAGTCAGGCAAGCCTGCTCGGACAGAGTCTCTAAGCCACACCCTGACTCACAATGCTCACAAAAACGGTAAACTGTGGCACAATAACAAGCATACAGAGATGATAAACCCCTAGCTGTTAATCTGCCAGGTGGCAGAGGTCTAGCCGGAAGGATATAGGCTTCGGATACCCGGGCTGAGCCACCTGCTCTAGCCTAGGGACGTTCCCAGGTCTGTGCGCCAAATTACTCTAATTGAAAGGGTGCTCTCTTGAGAGACTCAGATCCCAAGTATCTGACTCTCTCCTGGCGACCCTAAAACAAAAGCAAGACGTGCTAGCGCAGTGCTGAGTGGACTAGGCAAGGGCCCTCACACAACACAACACTAGACATACAGGGACACAGACAAGAAAATGCCCCCAGACTCCCACGGGTATCCTAGTAAAGTCGTGCGGGTCCACAGGACTCACACCAGCAGACTTTACTTAAAGGATCGCAAAAAGCCCCCCCTCCGGTCTAACCCCTGCTAACCTGACACAAGAACACGCTAGCAAGCATGAAACCACCAAATATGAGACAACAAAAAAGCTTCCTAGGTCTCATTAACAATTACATCTCCGCATAAGGCCCAAAATCCTATCTAGTTATCTGAGAGCTCGTCGTTAATACAATAATAGATATAAGGTCTATCAAGGGGATGGGATAATTAAATAGATTGGTGAAGTAGTGGAAAGAAGGTATACAAAGTAAGAGAGAAAGTTTCTAAGTGGGGTTGAGAGGGATAGATATCAAGGGGGTCCGAAGGGTACGACAGTGAGGTGAGCTCTGAGTCTTGAATCTGTCTGGACCCCACTAGGCATGCAGAATACATCCCAGGCTTGGCAACACTCAACACAGTTGCCGGGTCAAAATCGTCTACCCCGTGCACGAGTCGAAACTAAGCCTAACGTTGCAATCAAATGCACGTGGCACATCAGGCTCGTCCCAAGCTAGACTCTCCGCGCGAAGCAACGTCCCCCAGCCGGTCTCTCTCTCCCGCTCGTCTCCTCCCACTCTCACTAGACTTACATCTTATATATTGTAATGAAACAATCAACTATCGAGAATAAAATATACTAAGATGCGTTGGTTAAGAATAAGGGCAGCTACAAGCTGTGAAACAACATAAGAATATCCCAGACATTAGTTACATTGTCGTAGGCTATATTTTTTTTTTTTTTTTTTTTTTTTTTTTTTTTTTTTCCACATTCCAACTTACTTCCTCTCGGGCATAGGCTGAGAGCCTTAACATGCACCGCTTTACAATGAACAGTGAAGCCCGTGAGGTCTTGTTCCAGTCTAGGGAGTGAGACATGTGAAGCACGTAGAGCACAACGAGCACCTGCCATCTTGCCCTCACATGAGGCACGGTACTCACTCATGGACCAAAACGACCCCATCTCTGCAGCCACCTCGTTCCCGTGCTTCTCTGTCTCACCCCCTACACTCGGACTCTCACACTTACACACACACAACGCCACCTGTTGAGCAGATAACTCACCAGGCATTGCACCCCTATAGCATATTTTGAATATGGGAATATTCATACAGTGCTATTTAATCAGGGAACAATGAGGGTATTTTATTGACGTTTCGGTGGGCTTGTGGTAATGCACTGATACCAGGTACAGCACAAATTCCATCCCAATAATATCTTCCCATTGATACATCGGGATTTGAACCCGGGACTAAGGAAAAGTCGGCCGGCCGGCTGCCGCCAGCCGGTTTCTAAACGGCTGGGCAGCCGACGTGCGCGCACGCCCGCACGTGGCTACTATGCAGAAGCGTCACAGCCATAATATTGCATAGCCATATATAATCATTAATTAGAACAAAATAGTGGATATCTTAATTACCTGATAATTGATTACTTGCGAGTTTCGTTCTATAAGGAAGTTGGAGCTGTAGACATCGACATTTAACAGAATTTACAGCTTAAATACGGTCGTAGTACATATATAAATACATAAAACCCAATTCAACGTACCCTTTATCCATCAGAAACCTACATTATTATTGCATTTCTGTTTAATATCGATGTCTACAGCTCCAACTTCCTTATAGAACGAAACTTGCAAGTGGTCAATTGCAATACCGTAGATATTCCTATACAATGCCAACTTTAATCCTATCGGTATGATGCCTCAATTCTGTAATTTGTTCTGATTAACATAAGACGAATATATAAACATGAAGGACCCGTGGTAGTAGACAATTGCCGACTTGCGAGTTTCGTTCTATAAAGAAGTTGGAATTGTAGACATCGATATTTAACAGAATTTACAGCTAAAATACGGTCGTAGTACATTTATAAATACATAAAACCCAATTCAACATACCATTCATCCATCAAAAACGTACATTATTATTGCATTTCTGTTTAATATCGATGTTCACGGCTTCAACTTCCTTATAATTCAACATACCATATCCACTATTTTAGGGGATTTTAATTTTCCGAATATTGATTGGCAGCATCAAATCGGCGACTCAGATTCAGAAGAGTTTATTGAGGCGGTACAGGATAGTTTTTTATTTCAATTCATAGACTCGCCTACTAGAGGTAATAATATCCTCGATTTAGTTCTCAGTAATAATGAACAAATGATAAATAATGTAGAGATAGGAGACCAACTAGGAAATAGTGATCATAAATCAATTTATTTAACATACAATGGACAGGAAAGGCTAAAGAGAATACGACACTTATCCCAGATTTCAGAAAAGCCAATTATGGTGGATTAAGACGAGCCTTAAGAGTCGATCCTATGGTTAAACTATTAAGTGGACCCAGGTGCGCTAATGAACATACTCTCTCAGATACCTGTCTTAACTCAGGATAATTTGACAGCTACATATAATAATTTTATTTCTTCACTCCACAATGCGCAAAATAAATATATCCCCAAAAGAAAATTTAGATCAACACAGAACCAACCCAAATGGATGAATAATAGACTATTAGACCTTCTAGGAAAAAAGAGAGGAATATATCGAAAAATAAAGAAAGGCGAAATTCACCTACTTGCTTACTATCAGAATCTATCAAGAGAGGTTAAAAAATGTATAAGGACAGACAAAAGAAATTATGAAATCAGGATAGCCAATGACTCAAAAAAATAACCCTAAGGCTTTTTACCAGCTATATAAATCTAAAGTTAGAGATAAAATAGGCCCCCTTAAAACTTCGATAGGAGAAATGACAGAAAATGATTTAGAAATGTGCAGTACATTAAATAGTCAGTTTCTATCCGTTTTCACTAATGAAAATTTGGCACAGATTCCAGAAGTCCGTAAGGTATATAGAGATAGTATAGAAAATAGGTTAAGTACGGTTACTATAAGTAGAAATGATGTGCTTAAGGAAATTGACAGACTGAAACCTCAGAAATCGCCTGGTCCCGATGAGGTATATGCCAGAGTATTAAAAGAATGCAGAGATGAGTTAAGTTACCCATTAACATTTCTTTTTAACAATTCATTAGAAACAGGTATAGTTCCAGAAGCTTGGAAGCTTGCAAATGTAGTTCCGATTTTCAAAAAAGGTGATAAATCAATAGCATCCAATTACCGTCCCATTAGTCTCACTTCAATCATAGGAAAGCTACTAGAGTCAATTATTGCTAGGAAAATGAGAAACCACTTAGAAACATTTAACTTAATCAATTCTTCTCAGCATGGATTCACTCAGGGACGTTCTTGCCTTACTAATTTGCTTAGTTTTTTCTCAGAGGTATATGAAGCAGTAGATAATGACAAGGCATACGATATTATATATTTAGATTTCAGTAAAGCTTTCGACAGAGTCCCTCATGAGAGATTGATGAGAAAGGTTGAGGCACATGGAATAGGTGGGGCGTTGTTGGGATGGATTAGGTCATGGCTAATTGGTAGGAAACAGAGAGTCAGCATAAATAGTACCAAGTCAGAGTGGGGAGCAGTCAAAAGTGGTGTCCCCCAGGGATCGGTATTAGGTCCACTGTTGTTTCTTATATACATAAATGACCTAGATTTAGGTATAACTAGTAGGATAAGTAAATTCGCAGACGATACTAAAATAGGGAGATCAATTGATTCAGATAGCGATATAGAGTGCCTCCAAAGGGATCTAGATACCTTACATGAATGGTCAGTAAATTGGCAGATGAAGTTTAACATTGACAAATGCAAGGTATTAAAGATAGGGAAGATGCAAACAAATGTTAAATATAAACTAGCTAATTTAGAATTAGAAAATTCAGATTGCGAGAAAGATCTAGGTGTGTTTGTTAGCAATGATTTGAAGCCTAGAAAACAGTGTATAAGCGTTCGTAATAAGGCAAACAGGATTCTCGGGTTCATCTCTAGGAGTGTGAGTAACAGAACTGCTGATGTTATCTTAAAACTTTACTTGTCATTAGTGAGACCCATATGGATTATGCTGTCCAATTTTGGTGTCCTTATTACAGAATGGACATAGATTCATTGGAGAGAGTACAGCGTAGAATGACAAAAATGATCCATAATATTAGAAATCTTTCGTATGAAGAAAGGTTGAAGAAATTAGGTTTACATTCGTTAGAGAGACGCAGAGTTAGAGGGGATATGATAGAGGTGTTCAAGTGGGTTAGTGGGATTAACAAAGGGGACATGACAAATGTACTAAAGCTCAGTGATAGCGAAAGAACTCGTACCAATGGTTTCAAATTAGATAAATTTCGTTTCAGAAAAGATATAGGCAAATATTGGTTTGGTAACAGAGTTGTAGATGGGTGGAATGGACTACCAAGTGCTATAGTGGGATCTAAAACTGTAGGGAGCTTTAAGATAAAATTGGATAAGCATATGGACGAGAAGGGTTGGGTGTGAAGGGGGATCAGCCGGGTTGGGCCAATCAGCGCTCTGCAGACCCCCATAATCCTGCGTTAATCTCTAACCGTTTTGGTAAGATGATCCTCAGGGTATTAGAGTGTGAAGCCTATAATTGGGCTTTGTAATTGAATTGGGGTTGTGTGGGACAGGGATCTGCCTTGCTTAGGCCAATCGGCTTTCTGCAGACTCCCATTTTCTTATGTTCTTATGTTCTTATAATATGAAGGACCCGTGGTAGTAGACAATATACTGCTATCTCAAGTAACCCTCTGGCCCACTCAATACCTAACAATAATGAAAAAATAAATAGTTTCCTGATAGCCAAAATATAAGAAAGAAATGCGTAATGCGTACACTGCAACATTATTACAGACGTGACACCACTGTTTGTTTCCTTCACAGACCCTGACATTAGGTTTATACTGATCAACGTGATATTACAATGCTGTATAAAGGCCCTGTCACACGAGTACTTTGTCTGTCAATTTTTATGGGCAATTGTAGTCTAGCAGAGTAGATAGAGTCTGGCATAAATCTTTAATTTCTAAACTACCCTCCTTCGGTTTCTATCCCTCCATCTGTGCCTTTGTCTCTAATTTCCTTTCCGGCCGTTCCATAGCCGCGGTTGTGGATGGCCATTGTTCACTTCCTCACCCTATAAACTCCGGTGTTCCTCAGGGTTCTGTCCTATCTCCTATTCTCTTTCTAATTTTTATAAAATAATTATCTCCTTAACCCGGGAGCTGCGGGGAGACTCTTAAGAGTTCCCCCGGCGCACTGCGGGGAGACTCTTAAGAGTCAGAGAAAATAAAAATCAACTTTTGACATCGAAAAAAAAAAAAAAAATTATATTTTTTTTTTTTTATTTTTTTTTTTTTTTGGCCCCTGGGCCATGCAAAATCTCAGTCCTCTACCTCCCCTCCTTCCCCACTTTCCTCCTCTCCTTCAGTTATCACCTATTTTCCCTGTTATTCCCTTATTCTGAGGTATATTTTCGTGCTAACATTAGAAATCCGATTGGAGGGTGTGGTCATCACTGATAGCAAGCGAGTGCAAGAGAGAGAGAGAGAGTATCGATCGACTGTGTCTCAGTGGCCTTGGGGGAAATTGGCGGGAAAGCAGATTGCCTCACCCATACATTATACAACTCGCGGGCTACCGATTTTGACCATCCAAACGCTGTTTTCACTCGTTTTATTGTTGTTTCAGGTTAATACCTTTATAATCAACCCATAATAGGCGCATATGGATAAGTATTAATGCTATTAATGGCACAATGAATATTTTAGTGGCGGAAACACCTCAAATACGTCAGCACAGGGGGACGTTTCCAATTACCCCCATGCGCACTTCAGAGGTTAACTGTACCTTAATTCCCATCCATTCATACGCAGACGACTCAACCTTACACTACTCCATTACTTTTTCAGAACGCCCCAGCCAGCAATCCCTCAACGACAAACGTAATGAAGCCATAGAACTCTTAAATTCTGATCTAAATACTATTTCCAATTGGGGCAGAGAAAACCTTGTTAACTTTAATGCTTCCAAAACCCAATTTCTCCATCTATCTACCCGTCAGGATCTCCCAGCGGACTATCCCTTATTCTTCAACAATACAAAAATCAACCCTTCATCTTTTCTCAATATTCTTGGGGTCTCTTTTTCTTCTGCTCTCATTTGGAAGGACCATATTACCAGTCTTGCTAAGGCAGCCTCCCAGAAGCTGGGTGTGCTCAACCGCCTTAGGGGGTTCTTTTCCCCTGCACAGCTTCTTGCTCTGTACAGGGGCATAGTGCGCCCTTGTATTGAGTATTGTTCACATGTGTGGGGAAGTTCCTCTCACACCACTCTCCTAGACAAGGTTGAAAGGAAGGCCTTTCGTATCATTAACTCCCGTCCACTCACCAACTCTCTGCAATCTCTCTCTCTCCGCCGCAATGTTGCATCTCTCTCGCTATTCTATAGCTACTATAATAATCAGTGTTCCTCAGAGCTATCCCAGTGCATACCACCTCCTTTACGTAGGGCACGTGGTAACCGTCTTGCAACTCAATCTCACCCCTACTCTGTGCAACTCTCCAACCCAAGAGTGAAACGTTACTCTCAAACTTTCTTCTACTCAACAGCTGAACTCTGGAACTCTCTCCCAGAATCAGTCTTTCCCGCTTCCTAGACTAAAATTGCTTCAAACTCCGTGTGTCCAGGCATTTTGGCTCGAACGTCCCTTGATTTTGGCCCTGTCACTCTTTCAACTATGGGGGAGGCACTCGCTATAGGCAGTTATGCCTTTTGCCTCCCTCAATCACATAGAAAAAAAAAAAAAAAAAAAGCAGCTTTGAATTTAAGTTCCGAAAGAATTAAACTCTCTAATGAGAAACTGGAGTTCTCGAAAGGGGGCTCAAGTCCTGAAGCTATTCTTGATTTACAGTGTGCTGGCTTAATAATCGAGAAGGGTTGATAGCCTCTGAAGTCCTATTTTCACTAACTAACTCAATAACATTATCGACCTTCGATCTAGTTTACGATTCCAATGCGAAAGAGCTTTAACATATTAAGAAAAAATCTTGCTCATCGAAAATTGCCAGAAAAATCATTCTTGTGACACCGGTTTTAAGCCCCTTTCACACATTCACAATGTTGGTCCCGATGTGCCACGAGGTACACAAATTGGTACATCGGCAGAGAGAGTGACACGAAGTACAGTACGCGTTTGACGTTTGACGACGAAGCAACGACGGTGACACGTCGTAGCCACGACGGGCCAGATGGTACCATGGTTGCAACATGAGGGCAGCACGTCAATGCCCTAAAGGTCCAAATTCCGGTCAAAACCGGTACCCGACTGGGCACGATGGGAGTTCGATGAGGGCCGGTGGTGGTATGATGGTGACACGTGACCGACCCAACGAGGACGACGCCACAACGTCAGGCAGCCTGACAGATATCGTCAATACATATGGTGTTAAAGGTATTACGTTCAACGGTCAAGTTTAAGGTAAGATAAGGTCGAATTATTTCTTTGTAAGGTATAGGCGTATGAAAATATTTATATATAATAATGTTTTATTCGTAGAGAGCTGGTTCTTCGAAAATAACAATTTGTATTCATTGCCGATATAAGAAATTAATATCTAAAACCTGTATCGAACGTTAACTTATATGAAAATAGACCATGAAGTGAAGCGAAAATATTTACCAGTGGGTGACAGCGGCGACGGATAAAAAAATATTCAGGAAAAATAAAAGTTTTGATCGTACATTGGCCATATATGTACCATTAGAAAGCTAATGAAAAATCCTATATATCACTTGCTTACAGAATATTCATTGTCCCACATTGTATCGGTGAAAATGGGGAGGGAAAGTATGGGCGGGCGGACCTTCACCTGCGGTGAAATTCCACATATTTTTATTTTTTTATTTTTTTTGAAATCTTATATAACTTTTCCTCTTGCCTTTCATAAAAAAATAAAAAATAAAAAAATAAATTATTATGGGTGAAAACCAACAGAGCGAATATTTTGGTGCGGCTGGGATTCTATAAAAGCAAAAAACTATCGTTATAGATATATTTCTATAAAATCCAATATTGATGATAGCATATTCTAAACACCGCCATCATGTTCAGCGGAAAAAATAGCTGTGATTTAGTATGAAAAAAAAATAACGATAAAAAAAGGATATACCGGTACCGGTATATCTCATATAGTTTATAATATAACAGTGCGTTTAATCTCCACAGGTAGGCTACACTTCGTGATGAATCATATTTTCTCTAATTGTGGAAGGTAAAATGTATTGATATAAACCTATCTTGTGCAAAAGGATCGATATAAACATAGCTTGTATAAGGATGGAATCGTCGACAACACAAGAACAATCTCCTCTATCTAAACCCATCCACCCACACAAACATTATCTTGTGTTAAATTAATCAATAACACTTAGTATTTTTAAGTCTAGCCCATATACTGTATATACAGTATAAGGCCATACTTAGTGTAGGTTTTAACTTTTGAAATTGTTTGACGTCAAGTGTTGATTAAAATACAAACTCGATCGGTTGTATTTTGTCAACTAGGGTAGTTTTGTGGTTGCGGGATTTTTGCGGGTAGATTGTAATACAATAGGCTAAATACATCGGCGATTTCACCATATTGATTCACTAAACCTGTATACAGTATATGCACTGAAATTAAAAGTATGTACCGGTAGCTTGTGCTATGTGCCTTTAATATTCTGTCCTCAAAGATTTCGGTTTTCATGCGCCGTTCTGCTGTCGCAACAAGGCTTATAATCATTATAGTAAATATAATTTCCCGTGCACACATGACTATACAGTACATACTCAACACCCAGATGCAAACTCGTGTATACCAATGCAACCTGGTGCTCACGCCGTCCACACGTCAAAAACACGATGTACCCGATGGTACCACGCCAAAAGTCCCTCGTGCGATTTTTTTGGACACCCCCAAACATTTCGTCCCCAAGCACGATTTGCCACGTCCCGCCCGCCCCTGGGTAACCCGCCGCTCCCCGATGACCCCGACACACGTTGGCGATTGCACCACGTTGTGTCCGGATATTCAAATCGGGTACATCGGGACCAACATCGTGAATGTGTGAAAGAGGCTTGAGAGGTAGGTAGTCGCTTTTTCTGGACTCCCTCCCTTCTCCCTCATGTTTAACATATTAAATTTGAGATATTAAGATGTTCGTTACATTATTTTGGTGATTTTGAGACCTTTCGCCTAATTTTTTTGTCAATATTAAGACCTTTCGTGCCATTTAGATGTCGATATTTTCCTGGCGAGCGATAGCGAGCCTGTAATTTCAAAAGGAACCAGGCTTCGGCCGAGACCTTATTCTACCAATTTTTTTACAAATTTTTCTTGAAAGGGGGGTAAGATCCTGTGTAGCGGAAATACCTATTTTTAGATGTATATTTACTAAGAAACATTGAACAATATCTTTAACATAACATAAAACAAAAAAACCTAACCTAATCTAGTATAATAGTGAACTATTTATGAATGTAAAATGTAAAAGTATAGTGTAACATTACCAAATTATTGAGATATAATTACAGGTCGTCCCGCTACACAGGATTATACCGTGATGACAAGTAGCCAACGAAAAACACCTAAATTATGACGGAATAATTCGTCTGTCAGTTCCTTTAGTTAACCCTTTTGTACCGGCGATGTATTTGTTAATTATATTCTGGCAAATTTTTGAAGATTTATTCAGCTTAGGACGGATGTTTAACAATTAAGGGGGTACAGCCTATCATTTATCCTTTTAACTAGCACAAATCCTTCTTAAATTGCAAAAACAAAAAAATTCTAGATATAGCTAAAATAAAATTAATATGACGGCGTCGGTACAGAAGGGGTTAAATAGTCCTATGAAAAAGGAGAATAAATACCATAAACCCCCTAAAATAACCTGAAAACTCTTAGTGGATACCAGACTTTTAAATATAATGGGTTTAAGGAGGGATGGGCTGTGTTTTTTGGTCTATTAATTCATTTATGTTTCTTTATTTCTTAGTTTCCTTGCTAAACGTCCATCAAGCTTAGAAAAACACCCCTAGATCCCCTTAAAGACAAATTTGTAAATTTTTCGGTAGAAAAATGTCCCGGACGAAGGCCGGTTCCTCTCAAAATTTCAGGCTCGTTATCGCTCGCCAGGAAAATGATCGACACTTAAGTGGCACAACATTTCTTAAAAGTTACAATGAATTGGAGCTAAAGGTGTTAAAATCGCCAAACTAATAGGCCAAACGTCCTATATTATCAAAACTAATGGAGCTAAACATGAGGGAGAAAAGGGACCAGAAAAACGGCCCAACCCCCGTTAAAAAAGGTATGAAAAGGGTAATTAAATTATCCATAATAATATACCCTAATATAGGTTAACCCCTTCTTTACCAGCTACGTCTTTTTTAAGTTTCTTTTAGCTACTGTTAGATTTGATTAAATTCTAAAAGGGAATCGAGCTATTAATAGGCTTTGAACTAGGTCTTTTTACTACCACAAATCCTTCTTAAACTGGACAAAATCGTGTAAATATAACTAGAATAAAATAAATAAGACGTTGCCGGTACAGAAAGGGTTAACTATTAATAATAAACCCATCTATTATTATAATAACCAGATTAACGAATACTACCGTACCACACAAATGAAAGCAAACCGACGAAGGGGAGATCAATATAATCAGCACCAGCAGACAACAACAACAAGGAAAACGGAACAGGATAGACAAAGGAACAATTCAACCAGAATTAACAAAAGCGAAGGAAAGAAGTAATAAGAGCAAAACAACAAAGATGCCCAGAATACCCAAACTTCCCCACAGCAGAAACCAGAAGCAGAATATCTACACCAAGAAGGAAAACTCACCTTCATGACAGAAGACCAACGCGCCAGTAAAACCATGTGTGGGAAATAAAACCAAGACAAAGCCCACCACACCTAGCCGCCCAAAACCACCTGTGCATCATTAACTTTTATCAAACGAGATGCCAGAATTGCCACAACCAAACCTGATGTACCAACCACACCAGGCAAAACCATTGCAACTTCACACCAACACCACGAGGCCACAAAGAAGAAAATAGTGTTCAGTCAGGGACAAAAGGACCAACATAGACGCACTAGCCAGGAACACTTACGCCATTCTTCCGCCAAGAAGTCTACTCTCCTGCCCGCAAACTTCTAAGGGGTCCTCCTAATCCCCCCGGAGCTTATGACCTTCTGACCCCCGCACACCTGACCTGGGATATATCAGCCAAAGTCGTCACTACCCCGACGAAAACCTGGATAAGGCAAGCAATTCTAGGGCTTTGGTTCAATGTACATGTACACAATCTAGCCCCAAAATTACCCTCCCATTCAAGGATTGTACTGAAATCATGGTGAATGTCTTTCGAGGTCTGAAGAGTTTTTTTACCTATTGAGGAATTAATATTATCACATGCCATGGTATAGTGCTTAATAATAAGATCCCTAATAGGCTGCACCTTTGGTATTAGAAACATAACTGTAGGACATGTCCCCACCTTACTTCTTTTGCCAAAACCGCACTCTATAAACTATAGAAAGACACTTGCCATGGTAAAGGTCATTCGACTAGTTTAGGGCTTTGTGAGATACCGCTAACAATGGCACTCTACATATAAAAGTCCTTAGTGTATCTGTCCGATGCCATGGTCGAGGACACTTACAATTAAAAGGTTTAAACACCGCCCCTGAGTTCTTTGAACCTCTTATAATGGTCAGTGGCAGATCGAGCTAAATCAATAAGTTCATGATCTTACTATCTCCTCGCGTTAGCTTGATACCTTGTCGCTGTGTCATGACACTAGAGACATTGTATTAAACACCCTAAGTCGAGAGTACCGAAACGAAACTTCATCACCGATTAGCATAACGGTCAGGATAGACGCGTAATTCTAGCCCCAGGACATGTCCTAGCTTATTACTTGCGTTAGTCCGATGAAAGTGCCCAATGTCATGACATCAAGGAACTATCATTTAAGACCCAATACCAGCTAATCCATCTGTATCCCAAACTACCCATCCACACGGCAGGACCACCTAAACGGCCCAACAGAGAACTATAGAAGACCAGACAGCTGCTATCTTATCTCAACTCACACTACGTTCGTCACTCCAAACTTCAAGTGTTAGCCTAGGAGTAAATGTTGAAAATCCACTCACTAATACACCAGTGCAATAAGGTGAATTAACTATAACGCCAGAGTCCCCAAATTTAGACTCTGTTCAATTCACACCAGTGCGATGGGTGAATCGAGATAAAAGTAGAGTCCACCATTGAGACTGTTTATTTCCTTTATTGTGACAATTGAGCCAAGATATAGAGTCCACCATTGAGAGACTGTTTATTTCCTCAGTGCGAATGGGGATTATTATCAAGTCAACTATTTAGACTTTGATTATTTCTTCGGAGTTGTGAGATTTTCTATATTTGTAGAAGCATAGTGAAAGTGAGAGATAGCCAAGAGATTCCTAGTTCCTTTGCAGATCCTCGACCGTGCTCGGCACATATATGTTATAACCATTTATTTACGTATAAATATTAGTATGGTTAAACTTAGCGATTACATAAATAAAGTTGTTCATCAAATGTACACAGTGTTATATGTTACCCTTTGTCTCTTTTGTGCATGTGTTGTGTGACTTTGACTTCTCCAGTTAAGTAGAACCTACCAAAATCCATTCTAAACCTGGTAAAAACCCTGGTATATCAATTATAAAGACAGAGAGAGGTTAAAATTGAAGACAACCCGGATACGAGCCCCATCGATAATTATCAATGTTCTTGAAGTTTCATGGACGATACTATGTTGGTGTACATGTAATTACCGTCGCAAATTCACTATAAGTGAAATACGAGAAACTGTTAGATTGTTCACCGATAAACAGGGAACGTGAGCTGGGTTTAGACCGTCGGTTAGTTTTCGGTTAGGTTAGGTTAAGTTAGGTTAGGCTAATGTTGAAAATACTAAAATGCGATGGTCCTTTGTATTAAACAATACTGTATATCAAAGAAAAATAAACAAAAAACTAAAATTAACTAGTAAAAAGGCTGTCCGGGGTATCTTCAATTTTTACCCAGAAAGATCAAGAACCATCAATATAAGCAAATGACTGAATATATATATGTTACAGTGCAGACTCCCACACCAATTGATCGCTTGAGAGTTTCGAGCTATAGAAAAGTTGAAGTCGTAGATAGCGATGTTAAGGGGAGGTTTTGGTCAATATTTACGAGTCGCACCACAGCTGGGATCTCATTTATAATGGTAGTTTTGGGTTCCTATCGTGCTATGCTTCATTGCTATATACTTTTTATCCACGGGAAAAAAAAAAAAAAAATCTTGTGGTTTTTTTTTCTTTTTTTTTTTTTTTTTTTTTTGCATTAACCTAACCTAACCCAAATGTATTTGGGGGTTATTAGGTTAGGTTAGGTTAGGTTAGGTTAATGCTAAAAAAAAAAATTAAGCCAAGAATTTTTTTTTTTTTCCCGTGGATAAAAAGAATATAGCAATGAAGCATAGAATGATAGGAACCCAAAACAACCATTAGAAATGAGATCCCAGCTGTGGTGCGACTCGTAAATATTGACCGAGGTTTTTAGTTTGTTCCCTAAACCTCCATCAAGCGGTAAAGGTTACTTTTAGGACCGACAGTGATTTCAGCAACTATTTCTTATTCTTGTTTTAGTTTTTCTTTCAGCTGCAGTGTTCTCTTCGGTAAATATTTACCCGTGTTCCTGTTAAAATATCCTCAAGTAACCTATTAAGAACTGGTCAGGGGACTGGTTAGAACTTGTAGGATGTTTAATTGAAGTGCGGAAATCAGTATTTACTGAGAAATAAAAGTCTTAAAGTGCGCTATGTTTTACGGGAGGGTCTGTACGCCGCCACATACGCGCGGCCCCGCCCACTGCCCAAAATGTACAAATATTATTGTAATGCCCTCGAAAATATCCCGCAACCCCAATAATGTACTACCCGAGTTGATGTCAGGTATAGTGTAAAATTGTCGTTGATGGGAAGTCCAATAAACTCATCACATGAACACCACGAGACTATCACCTGGTCCTTACAAATCGGACTAAGGTTACTATACTTTTGTACGTCCGTGGTAGTACAGTGGGTTGGCGCGCGGGCCTGGTTGACCTATGATGGTCATGGTCACTAACCAGGGTTCGAACCCCACCCAAGGCATCTCAAAACCTGTGGGTTTTTAGGAGGGTTAAACTCCCTTCAGAGGTTCGAGCCCTGTGCCAGGCCCCAGGAAAGGTTGACCCTAAGTGGGCCTGGGGAGTTTTCAAGAGACCATGAATTCCCTTCACACCCAGCATTTCATTTGATAGTCTCGTGGTGTTTCACGAGATGAGTTTATTGGACTTCCCATCAACGACTATTTTACACTAAACTGACATCAACTCGGGTAGTACATTATTGGGGTTGCGGGATATTTTCGAGGGCATTACATTAGCCTAGTTAACCCTTAATTAGCGGCGAGCAACATAAGTCGAGTTAAATAAAGCTGGACTATGTGGCGGCGCTCGACATAGGTCGAGTGGCAATTTCAGCACGTAATGTTGCTGAGAGAGAGAGAGACAAGTGGTGGCAGGAGAGTAGCGAGCGTATGACTGCTCCAGACCACCGCGGCGAACATACTGACACGAATCCCAGCTCCCTCCTCCCTCTCTCACTCGCTATATAAGGAATTGTATCGGGAAAGTGGCTAATTACATGCTTTTTGCACTCGCGTTGCACGGTTATTGCAAGAAAACTAGCTATCATAAAAGGATCGTTATGGTGTCATTCGAAAGCTCTGTTTATGCCCTTTCAGGGATAGATACTTGTTTTACGTTCTGGGTCTTATTTAGGCATGAAAATGATCACGTAAACAGCCCTATTTTGGCTAAAAACACCCCGCTGGCCGGTACATATAAATAAACCGCATAGGCCGCTCTTAAGGTGTTAAAGAAGGATGTAATGTAATGCCCTCGAAAATATCCCGCAACCCCAATAATGTACTACCCGAGTTGATGTCAGGTATAGTGTAAAATGATGGTCATGGTCACTAACCAGGGTTCGAACCCCACCCAAAGCATCTCAAAACCTGTGGGTTTTTAGGAGGGTTAAACTCCCTTCAGAGGTTTGAACCCCGCGCCAGGCCCCAAGAAAGGTTGACCCTAAGTGGGCCTGGGGAGTTTTCAGGAGACCATGAATTCCCTTCACACCCAGCATTTCATTGGTGGCAGCGGTGGGATGTTTCTGGTTATTCTTCAGTGATGGAGGATATGAGGTGGGGGAGCATTTAGGATGAGGTGTTTTGCTGTGTAAAGTGGTGGGGTGGTTGAGAGTGGACAGAGTTGGTGCTGGCTTCTTTTGATTTCTGTGGTTGTGATATGATGAATGGAATGGGCAGATTGAACATATGTACTGGGGTGTGGAAGTTTGAGATGCAGCGGAAGGAAATTGTTTAGAGGTTGAGGAGGGGTGGTATGAGGTAGAGGGATGGAAGCGTGTTCTTTTATGTGGGGAAAAATGTGAGGGGGGTGGTGGAGTGGCGTCGCGGAGTGACGTCATGTACAGTGGTGGAGGGGAGGGAGGTGCAGGAGGATGAGCTTTATTCTGATTCTTTCTGGGGGGGCGTGAAAAACGTGCAGCTGATTTCTGAGTGGGGGAATTTTTGATGATCGCTAGGGTTTTGGTTTTGGGTTGGGTCGCTAAAAACTTTCGTATGGTGATTAGATCTTTAGAGAAATCAACGGGGTCATGCACAGTGAAGTGTTGTAGGATGGAAAGGGGTAACACTTGCACGAGGTAGACAAAGAGAATTTGGTTTTGTTGCTCCACGGGAAGAGCAGGGAATGCAGCTCTTACTTGCCGACGAATGGAGGCAATGGTGGCGTCTAGATCGCCTTCGAACTTTATGTCTTTGATTTTTGCAAAGGCGACGAAAATACCTAGTGATGGCTCAAGGGCATCGATTACAATGGGTCTAAATTGATCCCAGGTGAGTTCAGGGGTAACCTGTGGGGCAACGAGGGAAACGGCTTTTCCCAGGTGCGGTAAGAGGACGGCTATTTTTGCACGGTCCGTGTTATATGCCAAGTCTAACACTGGTTTTACCATGTCCATGTATGTTTCGATTTCGTATCTGTCCCCATCGTATTGGGGGATGGGGATGTGCGAGCGAACTGCGGCCATTTCCGCGATGTTACAATGCTTCTATTGTTCTGCAACATGAAATGCAATAAAATCTTCTATCCGAATCAAGAACCACCGCTGCCGCCAATGTTATGCTGGGTCTGAAGGGAATTCATGGTCTCCTGAAAACTCCCCAGGCCCACTTAGGGTCAACCTTTCCTGGGGCCTGGCGCGGGGCTCGAACCTCTGAAGGGAGTTTAACCCTCCTAAAAACCCACAGCTTTTGAGATGCCTTGGGTGGGGTTCGAACCCTGGTTAGTGACCATGACCATCATAGGTCAACCAGGCCCACGCGCTAACCCACTGTACTACCACGGACGTACAAAAGTATAGTAACCTTAGTCCGATTTGTAAGAACCAGGTGATAGTCTCGTGGTGTTTCATGTGATGAGTTTATTGGACTTCCCATCAACGACTATTTTACACTATACCTGACGTCAACTCGGGTAGTACATTATTGGGGTTGCGGGATATTTTCGAGGGCATTATAATTATCTATCTATCTATCTATCTATCTATATGCTCAGGCCCAATCCCCATTTTGGGGGTAGCCGACTCAAGACAGAGCAAGAACAGGGAAAACACAAAAACAACATAAAACAAAAAATAAACACAGATAAAAAACACAAACTCTCACACATCCAGGTCACCCAGGAGAAGACCCAGAGACCAGGGTTACCAAGGTCGCTCCAGCACTCCCCCGGCCCCTGACCACCAGGAGAGGTTCCGATCTCGGCAGGCAGACATGCAGCGGAGCCAAAGCGACAAGCCCTCCCACCACACTTCCAGGCACACCCTTCATATTAATCGGCTCCCCGGGCCAGGCGCCTGATGGACTATTATCTAGTCCAACTTGCGCCCGACCCCTTACTCCAAATGACCACGTGTTCACTCAACTATTCACAAGCATTCTCCATTCACTCCTGTCCACCACCACTTCCCCTGCCTGATCTATAGTCATTCCTCTATCATCCAAAGCCTTTCTTACACAGTCTCTCCATCTCAATGGGGGTCTTCCTGCCCTTCTATCTCCCCTTGTAATTATATTATATTAGATTAGATTAACCTAACCTAACCTAACCTAACCCTAATATAATATAATATAATATAATATAATATATAATATAACATAACATTACCTGGGAAAGAGAGGGCAGGGACCCTGGGTGACCCATAGCGCATTTTAAGACTTATTTCTCAGTAAATACTGATTTCCGCACTTCAATTAAACATCCTACAAGTTCTAACCAGTCCCCTGAACAGTTTTTAATAGGTTACTTGAGGATATTTTAACGGGACCATAGGTAAATATTGATCTTCTCTTCTACTGAAGAGGAGCTGAAATTAGTATTTACCTATTATCCAACAATGTAAAAATACTCCCCCCCCCCCACCCCTAGTGGCAAGGGCTATGAATATCAGGGAATATGAGGGGTTAAAGAGGATAAAAGGCGAAAAATAAGCTGTATTTGGCCATAACCATTTGCCGTGGGATACAGAATAAGTTGAGGGGGGCTCATCTATGTGGCCAGCAGGGGACAAAATCCTCATTTTCCCAAACTGATCCTATTGTTGGATAATGGGTAAATACTCACTTCCGACGGTACTTGGATAATAGGTAAAGACTCACTTCCGAAAGTCCTCGGAATATAAATCCACTGGATATGAAAGAAAATCACATAGCACAAATTATCTAAGGACTTATGAGAGTCATCCAGCTGAAGATCCCATTGTGGGCACACTAGTCACTAGTCAGCCACCCTCACCTTCTTCTCCAATATATTGCATTATGGGATGTGCGCAGCTGCGCGTGACAGGTGATTGGCTACTTGGGTGTGACGTCATCCAGTGATATTCCATTGCTATTGGTTGATTATTTCAAGTCACTTTTCATGTCAGTAGACAGTTTCCAGACATATGACTGTAGTGAAGATGGTGGCTGGGCCGTTTATAGGGAGATTATTATCGTATTATATATATCCCTTATTATACATTTCGGCTCGTAATGATACTGTATATATATATCAATGATGTATATGCTCTACCGGACTTATTAGGCCTAAAAAGATCGATGGGACTACTGTCTCTCCTAAAGATAACCTTTCTTTAATAGACCCTAATATAAGATAACTGATAGTAATAAACCCTATTATAAAGACAGGAAGATCAATCACTCATTATAAGCCAATGATAGTATATCAAAGTTTTATAGTGCAGACTCTCACACCAATTGACCGCTTGAGAGTTTCGAGCTATAGATAAGTTGAAGCCGTAGAGAGCTATGTTAAAGAGAGGTTTTTAGTTTGTTCCCTAGACCTCCATCAAGCTTATATAATTACATCCACTAGACACCCTTGCAAGATAAATTCTTATTTGTTTTATTTTTGTTTTGGTAGAAAAATGTCCCCCTCTTAAATTACAGGCTCGCTATCGCTCGCCAAGAAAACATTGACACCTAAATGACACGAAAGGTCCTAAAATTGACAGAAATGTGGTGAAAGTTCTTAAAATCGCCAAACTAATGGGGCGAACGTCTTACAATCTCAAAAACAATGGGCGAGGGAGAGAGGGGTCCAGAAAAAAAAAAATTGAAATTTTGTTTCCCATGGTTTTGCTTTATACAGTAGTTGAAATTAGTTACAATCCCCGGAAAATGTTTTTTCCCTATAATCCAACGATTTTGGTTTTAGGTAGCTTTCATCATTATACAGTAGTTGAAATTAGTTACAATCCCCGGAAAAAAAATTTTCCCTATAATCCAACGATCTTAAAACTCAGATGTATGTAATTTTCACAGTAAAAAAACAAACAAAATTTGCCTTGGGATATGGGATACAGGATGGATTGACTTATTGATATCATCATCTATTTGCCAGTAAGGGGCTTAAAGAGTTTCGGGAAAAGGTCATCTTTAGGACCGACAGTAATCCCATCGATCTTTTTAGGCCTAATAGGTCCGGTAGAGCATATACATCATTGATATATATGTCATTACGAGCTGAAATGTATAATAAGGGATTTATATATTACGATAATAATAGTCTCCCTATAAACGGTCCGGCCACCATCTTCGCTGCAGTCGTATGTCTGGAAACTGTCTACCGACTTGAAAGCTATAAGAAATAATCAACTAATAGTAATGGAATTCCCTGGACGACGTCACACCCATTTAGCCAATCACCTGTCACGCGCAGCTGTGCAAATCCCATAATGCAATATATTGGAGAAGAAGGTGAGGGTGGCTGACTAGTGACTAGTGTGCCTACAATGGCATCTTCAGCTGGATGACTATTAAGTCTTTTGATTTTTTGTGTTTGTAAGTGATTTTCGTTCATATCCAGTGGATTTACAGTATATACCGAGGACTTTCGGAAGCGAGTGTTTACCTATTATCCAAGGACCGTCGGAAGTGAGTATTTACTCATTATCCAATAATAGGGTCAGTTAGGGAAAATTATGATTTTCCCCCCTGCTGTCTACATAGGAGATGAGCATTTCAATAAGTCCTTGGGGGGGGGGGGGGGGGTGAAAGAGGGCTTGCACCCCCTCAACTTATTTTGTATCCCACGACAAACGGTTATGGCAAATACAGGTTATTTTTCGGCTTTTATCCTCTTTAACCCGTCATTTTTCCCTGATATTCTGTCTTTGTAGCGCAATGGATAAATGCACTGAATTTCGGTGTGAGCATCCTAGGTTCGAATCTCTGGACTGCCACATGTATTTGTTGATTTCATTAATTGAGTTTAGGAGTAAAATCGGTTGGTGGAGGGAACATAATTATTCATGGCCCTCCCCACTAGTGGGGGGCGTATTTTTAGATTGTTGGATAATGGGTAAATAATAATTTCAGCTCCTTTCAGTATATGATAACACGATCTCAAAAAAAAAAAAAAATTGCTAAAATCACTGTCGGTCCTAAAAGTAACCTTTACCAAGTTTTGCTGTCGTCAATAGGGAGAGTTTTTGGAAATATAAAGTTTATGTAATTAAATTCAGACTTCGATTTTATAGTGGCCTATAGGTTTCGGGTAGAATGTAGAACTCGGGCGTACTGCAAGCCTTGTTTACACTATGCGGAGCGGCGGCGGACGCTTGCCATCATGTTCCCGTCTATTTTGACTGCCTTTGGATACAATAATATGTTAAGGGCATTCACATATTGTCATCATATATGTTGCCAGCAGGGGGCAACTAACCAGAAAAAATCGCAGTCAAAATTGACGCGAACGTAACTACTGTACGGCAAACGACATATGTAAACATGACGGCGGCGGCGGCGGATGCTTTCAATCATGTTCCTGTCTATTTTGAATGCCATTGGATACAATAATAAGTTGAGGGAGGCTTTGCCCCCCCTCACCCCCATGACATATTGTCATCATCATATATATTGACAGCAGGGGGCACATAACCGAAAAAATCGCCGTCAAAATAGACGCGAAGTTAACCGCGGCGATCGCCCTATGTAAATATCACAACCTTACGCCCGGAAACTACATCCATCCCTAGGTTTCTTATACTATGTATTTCATTCCTATATGTGTCTATATACACATAAGAATGTATTACTGATCCTGAAAAAACAAAATATCTTCTATATCGCCTACCTCACAAGAGGTGGGTGGGTTTGTTTACATCCGCCGTGAGTGTAGCCTCGGCGACTCGCGTTGGGGAAAATGAGATTTGTGCCCCCTACTGTTGAAATATATGAGGATTTCAATAAGTCCTGGGGGGGTGAGGGGGGTCTCCCCCCCCCTCAACATATTATATATCCCACTGCAAACGGTTATGGCCAAATAGTTATTTTTGGTTAATATACAGGAGACGCAACAACGTGTTTTTCAGGTATTTTTTTTGGTATTTTGATTTTGTTTTTGTTGTTTTAGTCGAATCTAGTCATGAAATTGAATGGGAATTAAGCATTTACCCATTATCCATCAATCTAAAGACACGCCCCCCGATAGTGGGGAGGGCTATGAAGATCAGGGAAATTGAGGGGTAAAAAGCGTATAGAACACGATAATACACATTTGTAACAAAAATTTGGCTCGGGTTTTGTCAATTTCCAGACCCATAAAACCCGACTTTTTGAAAACCCGAGCCAAGTTTTGACGAAACTTGGCTCGGATTTAACTAATTTAAAAATGAAAATAACACAGTAACCTTATTAACATGTTGGCTCGGGTTTTGTAAATTTCCATACCCATATAACCCGACATTTCGAAAACACGAGCCAAGTTTCGACGAAACTTGGCTCGGATTTTACTAATGTTCATGTTAAAATTACACAGTAACCGTAATAAAATCATTGTTTGGGTTTTCATAGGGTTAACATTAGCCTAACCTAACGAAGTAAGAATGGGGTTAACATTAGCCTAACCTAACAACCTTACCTAACCTAACCTAGTAAGAATGGGGTTAACATTAGCCTAACCTAACAACCTTACCTAACCTAACCTAGTAAGAATGGGGTTAACATTAGCCTAACCTAACCTAACCTAGTAAGAATGGGGTTAACATTAGCCTAACCTAACAACCTTACCTAACCTAACCTAGTAAGAATGGGGTTAACATTAGCCTAACCTAACAACCTTACCTAACCTAACCTAGTAAGAATGGGGTTAACATTAGCCTAACCTAACCTAACCTAGTAAGAATGGGGTTAACATTAGCCTAACCTAACAACCTTACCTAACCTAACCTAGTAAGAATGGGGTTAACATTAGCCTAACCTAACAACCCAACCTAACCTAACCTAGTAAGAATGGGGTTAACATTAGCCTAACCTAACAACCTTACCTAACCGGTATATATTAAGCAAACCACCCACCAATTTTCATGACAATTTTGAAATGCATGTTGGAATCCCTATAAAATGTACTCCATTGTTATGTAAGTTTGATAATTTGGAAAAATGGATTAAGGGAGAAAATTAACATTGAAAATTATGTGTAAAAAGTCTCCCATAAACGGCGGCCCGCTATGTTATTGTAGTTTGCGGCCTAATTTCGTCTGTTAATTCGGTCAATATACAGGAGGCGCTACAATATTGGTAAAAAATTAAGCTCAATAGCATGTGATTAAGCGATTTTTCTCCAAATTGTTGATGTAGGTGTCATTCCCGGGAAACTAACATAATACATATTATATGGATATTTACGTTTTAAGGGTTTGTTTACACTTCTTCTTTTTCGTCTTCATCTGGGAGACTTCTTTTGCGTGACTGTCAGTCAACAACTGAGACATCTGGTGGCGAATGCAATGAACTATACTGGTGGCGTCGAGGCCAAAGTAATCACCCTACCTAATTCATGCCAAGAGTACTCGAGTTCACTGACACGTGATGTCTATCGACCAATCAGGTGATGCCAGAATTTGGAAAACAGGTGGCCCGGGATATAAGCTGTCAGTTTGACTCTGGCCAGCTTGTGTAGAGGGTGTGAGCCGATCATAGCTTTTTCCACCGTCTTTAAAAACACTGAGGCTGCTTAAGACCTTTTCGCCTTCCAATAAGTGTAAACTGTCCAAAGTGCAATAACCAGTGTTCCAAATACAGCTGACGAGGACAGCTGGTTTTGAAATGCACATACACTTGTTTTACATGGAAATATTCGAAACAAAAATCCACCAGCTGTTGACCAAGATGAGTGGTGATCCAGCCTCCGGCCAGCCAGGCAGCCCAGTACCTCCTCTGTTCATTAAGGTTAGTTGGTTGGTTGGGACAACATAAAGGAGTCGGACCACAGCTAGCTCGGGAATCTTAATGGGTCATCGCAAAGTAACATAAAGTAAAAGATTTTTTCGCATAGGATTAAACTGGCATGCAAGGGCTAGTTAGTTATACTGATGTTTTGGACCGACAGTTAGCCCATCGATCTTTTTAGGCCTAATAGGTCCGGTAGAGCATAGGCTATACATCATTGCTATATATGTCATTAAGAGCTGAAATGTATTATAAGGGAGAACAAAAATAAAATAAAATACATAGGCCTACTGTAAAACAATAAGTTTTTCAGCCAGTACCTAACCAGCGGGGGTGTGGGGGCGGCAGCCCCCACCAATAATACTAGGTTAGGTTAGGTAAGGTTGTTAGGTTAGGCTAATGTTAACCCCATTCTTACTAGGTTAGGTTAGGTAAGGTAAGGTTGTTAGGTTAGGCTAATGTTAACCCCATTCTTACTAGGTTAGGTTAGGTAAGGTTGTTAGGTTAGGCTAATGTTAACCCCATTCTTACTAGGTTAGGTTAGGTAAGGTTGTTAGGTTAGGCTAATGTTAACCCCATTCTTACTAGGTTAGGTTAGGTAAGGTAAGGTTGTTAGGTTAGGCTAATGTTAACCCCATTCTTACTAGGTTAGGTTAGGTAAGGTTGTTAGGTTAGGCTAATGTTAACCCCATTCTTACTAGGTTAGGTTAGGTAAGGTTGTTAGGTTAGGCTAATGTTAACCCCATTCTTACTAGGTAAGGTTGTTAGGTTAGGCTAATGTTAACCCCATTCTTACTTCGTTAGGTTAGGCTAATGTTAACCTTATGAAAACCCAAACAAAGATTTGATTAGGGTTACTGTGTAATTTTAACATGAACATTAGTAAAATCCGAGCCAAGTTTCGTCAAAACTCGGCTCGTGTTTTCTAAATGTCGGGTTATATGGGTATGGAAATTTACAAAACCCGAGCCAACATGTTAATAAGGTTACTGTGCTATTTTCATTTTTAAATTAGTTAAATCCGAGCCAAGTTTCGTCAAAACTTGGCTCGGGTTTTCAAAAAGTCGGGTTTTATGGGTCTGGAAATTGACAAAACCCGAGCCAATAATTTACCAAGGTTACTGTGTTTTTTTCATTTTTACATTTGTTAAATCCGAGCCAAGTTTCATCAAAACTTGGCTCGGCTTTTCAAAAAGTCAGGTTTTATGGGTCTGGAAATTGACAAAACCCGAGCCAATAATTTACCAAGGTTACTGTGTTTTTTTCATTTTTACATTTGTTAAATCCGAGCCAAGTTTCGTCAAAACTTGGCTCGGGTTTTCAAAAAATCGGGTTTTATGGGTCTGGAAATTGAACAAACCCGAGCCAAATTTGGGTTACAAATGTGTATTGTCGTGTTCTATAGTGTTCTATACGCTTTTTACCCCTCAATTTCCCTGATGTTCATAGCCCTCCCCACTATCGGGGGGGGGGGGGGGGGGGGGGGTCTTTAGATTGATGGATAATGGGTAAATGCTTAATTCCCATTCAATTTCATCACTAGATTCGACTAAAACACCAAAAACAAAATCAAAATACCAAAAAAAATACCTGAAAAACACGTTGTTGCGTCTCCTGTATATTAACCGTTAATTCACTTTCTCCTTAATTGGACCCCCTATGAAGTACAACAGATTATGATAACATAAGTGACGGGTGTTTAGAGGGGGCAGAGCTCCCCCTTCAACATATTACGTGTCCCACAGTAACTTCTATTATATAAACAACCCAAGAATTTTCACAGATTTTTTAAATTTCATTTAGGATGTAATATAACCTATACTCCATGTTAAAATAAGTGTCAATCCTTGAAAAATTCTATTAAGGAAGATACAGAACCTAGCCCTGTAACCTGTAACAATATTTGTCCAGGGTTGTCCTCCCCATAGACGGTACACAACACGACTCGGCGGACCTCTTTCTCCCTGCCTTTCAGTTTAATTAACACTAGGAATTTACCTAATTTTCTATCCAATGTACTATCTAACCAGCGGGGGTGTGGGGGCGGTAGCCCCCACCCATAATACTAGGTTAGGTTAGGTAAGGTTGGTAGGTTAGGCTAAAATCTTTAATGTTGCTTAATTGTTGGCTAATGGATAATGAGCTTACTGGGCAAGTTCATTTTCTATCCCATGTATCATCCAACAACTTTTGCTAAAACTTGACTTTTTTTGTTTCATTTTGGGAGTTTCTTAAGTTGAAAAACAAGAAAACCTGAGCCAACTTTTTTTTGCCACTTCTGACTTTTATGAAGCTGAAAAATCTTAAAATCCCAGCCAACTTTTGCCAAAAGTTGGCTCGATTTTTTTTCATTTTGGAGTTTTCTTAAGTTGAAAAACAAGAAAACCCGAGCCAACTTCTTTTTTGAACTTGCTATCTTTTATGCAGCTGAAAAATCTTAAAATCCGAGCCAACTTTTGCCAAAACTTGGCTCGGGTTTTTTCATTTTGGGGTTTTCTCAAGTTGAAAAACAACAAAACCCGAGCCAAATTTCATCATAAAAGCCATTATATCGCCTTTTTATGTCTTTAACCCCACATTTTCCCTGATCTTCATAGCCCTCCCCACTATGTGTCGTGTCTTAAGATTGTTGGATAAAGGGGAAAACTATTTTTTGCGGAGGTTGAAACTAATGTCAATCACTATATATTGATGCAAATAAACTAAAACTAAAAAAAAAAAAAATGAAAATAATTGGTGGGTGGTTTCCTTAATATTTTCCACCTAACCTAACCTAGTAGGAATGGGGTTAACATTAGCCTAACCTAACAACCCAACCTAACCTAACCTAGTAAGAATGGGGTTAACATTAGCCTAACCTAACAACCTTACCTAACCTAACCTAGTAAGAATGGGGTTAACATTAGCCTAACCTAACAACCTTACCTAACCTAGTAAGAATGGGGTTAACATTAGCCTAACCTAACAACCTTACCTAACCTAACTTAGTATTATTGGTGGGGGCTGCGGCCCCCACACCCCCGCTGGTTGGGTACTGGCTGAAAAACTTATTGTTTTACAGTAGGCCTATGTATTTTATTTTATTTTTGTTCTCCCTTATAATACATTTCAGCTCTTAATGACATATACAGTATAGCAATGATGTATAGCCTATGTTCTACCGGACCTATTAGGCCTAAAAAGATCGATGGGCTAACTGTCGGTCCAAAACATCAGTATAACCAACTAGCCCTTGCATGCCAGTTTAATCCTATGCGAAAAATCTTTTACTTTATCTTACTTTGCGATGACCCATTAAGATTCCCGAGCTAGCTGTGGTCCGGGTCCTTTATGTTGTCCCAACCAACCAACTAACCTTAATGAACAGAGGAGGTACTGGGCTGCCTGGCTGGCCGCTGGAGGCTCGATCACCACTCATCTTGGTCAACAGCTGGTGGATTTTTGTTTCGAATTTTTCCATGTAAAACAAGTGTATGTGCATTTCAAAACCAGCTGTCCTCGTCAGCTGTATTTGGAACACTGGTTATTGCACTTTGGACAGTTTACACTTATTGGCAGGCGAAAAGGTCTTAAGCAGCCTCAGTGTTTTTAAAGACGGTGGAAAAAGCTTTGATCGGCTCACACCCTCTACACAAGCTGGCCAGAGTCAAACTGACAGCTTATATCCCGGGCCATCTGTTTTCCAAATCATGGCATCACCTGATTGGTCGATAGACATCACGTGTCAGTGAACTCAAGTACTGTTGGCATGAATTAGGTAGGGTGATTACTTTGGCCACGACGCCACCAGTATAGTTCATTGCATTTCGCCACCAGATGTCTCAGTTGTTGACTGACAGTCACGCAAAAGAAGTCTCTCAGAAGAAGAAGAAAACACAGAAGTTTAAACAAACCCTTAAAACATAAATATCCATATAATAGATTATGTATTATGTTAGTTTCCTGGGAATGACACCTACATCAAAAAATTTGAGAAAAATCGCTTAATCACATGCTATTGAGCTTAATTTGTTACCAATATTGTAGCACCTCCTGTATATTGACCTTATTTTTCGCTAGTGGGGGGCGTGTTTTTAGATTGTTGGTTAATGGGTAAATATGCATTTCCTACTATTATCACACATCAAAAGACCCTTAAACAACTCTAAAATAGATAAAAAACAAAAAGCAAAAAAAAAAATTAGCAATTTAATTACATGAACTTTATATTGACCGATTTTTTTTTTTTTTACAGTGCTTTGCAGTGTACATAAAATTTATTTCCGGTGGTAGAAACAAATTATAATATGATCTTTGCAACATACTTTTTCTATAATAGCCTTCAAATATTGAGAAAAAAATATTGGTAGTTTCGGTAATAAGTACCGAAAGGTACTTATTACCAAAACTACCACTAATTATTTCTCAATATTTAAAGGCTATTATAGAATAAGGATGTTGCAAAGATCATATTAAAATGTGCTTCAACCTCCGGAGATACATTTTATGTGCACTATATAAAGTACTGTAAAAACAAAAAGACTCCCTATTGCCGGCAGTGAAACTCTTATTAAGCCCCCTACTGTTAAAATAGATTCTGATTTCAATAAGTCATGGGGGGTGAGGGGGGCAAATCCCCCTCTCAATCCGTCCTGTATCCAAAGGCAGAAAAAGATAAATATCCTGTTTTACACCGGGGACGATTTTACAAGTATTTTTGTTTTCCTTGTTTTGGGGGGTTTTAGGGGTGTTTTTTTATGAACCCCATCGGAAAATGCAAAAAAAGCATTGCGCCCAATGAATCCTTCGACTTAACTCCTCTTCTTGTTTTGAAAGATACGGTGAGTGCGATTCACCCAATAAATGGCGTGAGCGTTACTCACAAAAACTAAATACCTGCAACCTGTTTTTGGCCACTTACAGATCTACATATATGAGGATGACAATAAATCAAGGGGGGGTGAGGGGGGCAACGCCCCCCCTCAAACCATCGTGTATTCAATGTACCCCACAATTTCCCTTACCTACTGTAAAAGCGCGATTCGCCCAATAAATGGCGCCATTTGATGCCGTATCTTCAGATTAATGAATAATGGGTAAGTTAATGCAAATCCTCCACTCAAACTATGAAAAACATCAATAAAACACTATATTCCTTTACCAAAAATATAAAGAAAACTTGATAAATAAGGCGGCTGTAGCTGGCTTGAATGTTACCATAGGCGACATGGGGTATGGACGTTTCGTCACCATTCAGTTTCGTCACCAACCCGGTTCGTCCCCAAAAACCCGTTTCGTTACCAAAATTCCGACCCGTTTCGTCACCACTATGTTTAATAGTCCAAAAGGCATTATATGCAGCTTGGTTCGAAACTCATAAACCACTCCAATGTATATTCTCGCCCAGGATGTCACTAAAGTATGAACAAGATCGGAATGTAGCGAAATATACCGAAATATATAGATACTTCCTCGGGCCCGGGCTCCCGTGACCCCTTGAAGAGGAAATGTAGATACAATATTGCCACTTTATTTTAACATGCACTCTACACGTCAACCGAGAGTTCCTGCCGCATATCTGGGTTTACGCATATCATATCATTGAGACTTAGGCATTATAGTATATTTAATTCCAGAGTTAAGAGTTGCATATATGCTTTAGAGTTCCTTGTCATTCGAACTCTTTGTATTTATCATTTTGGGAATCTACCATTAACCATTTGCTCTTTTATTTACCAGTTACAATCATCCTGTGTTCTTATCAACTAATTAGACCTATATGTGTTCAAGCTAACCCATTTACCGTACTTTTAGGACGATTGTTTGTTTGAGGTTTATTCCGCCTCTTGATTTTAACTAATTTATCCTGTGTACGAGTGTCCCGTTGAACAACCCGGAAAAACTCCATTTTTATGTCACGAGTTTTCCCATGGATTATTTTTTTTTTTTTTTTTGGAATCTGTTAGTTTTCATTAATATATAGTGTTTGTATTTAATTACAAACCTCGGAAAAAACATTTTCCCCATTATCCAAGGATCTTAAGACACGCCGCCCGATAGTGGGGAGGGCTATGAAGGTCAGGGAAAATGAGGGGTTAAACGCGTAAAACTGCGATAATAGCGTATTTTAGCAAAACTTGGCTCGTGTTTTAATGTTTTTGAAAGGCATAAAACTCAAGAATTCAAAAGCCCGAGCCAAGTTTGGGCAAAAGTTGGCTCGGATTTTGCGATGTTTTATAGTTGATAAACACAGTAACCTAATTTCGAAATTTGGCTCTTGTTTTCACGATTTACAAAACCCTAAAACCCGCTATATCGAAAACCCGAGCCAAGTTTTGGCAAAAGTTGGCTTGGATTTTGCGAGTTTCTAAGGTAAAAAAAGACAGTGATGTTATTTGGATAATTGGCTCGTGTTTTCTTGATTTACAAACCCATAAAACCCGATTTGTCCAAAACCTGAGCCAAGTTTTGGCAAAAGTTGGCTCGGATATTGCGATTGTTTAGAGTACAAAACGACAGTGACGTGATTTCGATATTTTGGTCGAGTTGTCTTGATTTAGAAACTTAACTTAACTTAACTTAACTTAACTTAACTTAACTTAACTTAACCAGTGCAAAATATTACAGAAATGTTGCCAGAATTTTTTTGGTAAATATCCAGTTTTACACTAGGGACGATTTTTACAAGTATTTTTATATTTTTTCCTTGTTTTGGGGGTTCTTTAGAACCCCATCGGAAAATGCAAAAAAAATTAGCAGTATAACTAAATAAGTTGGTCACCAATTAATTTGCAAAATTTGAAAACAAATATGGATTTTATATGCTCTAAACATAATATGAAAGTGTGTTTTAAGCCTCGGCAAAACCTAATAAAAATATATGGTACTAAAATGGAATGTTGTCGTAACATGGTTGTGTTACGAACCAGGTTCTCAAAGACACAGGGCTCTTCAACATTGGACTAGATAATGGAAAAAAGCAACAACAGTAACACTAGATCCAACCCCTGCCTTAAACACTGGAAAACAAAACACCATTACTGCCCTGAGTCGTGCCTGGACAACGAGGTATCCTATAACTCGGTAACTGGTGCACACACACTAGGCTGACGCTCAATGAAACCGCCTATTCTCAAACAGTAAAAGATTACTCGATTATGTTACACAAAGAAAAGATAGTTAACGTGATTAATTAACGTTACGGTAGATACTCAAATAACTGGCACTCCTGTATTAAAGAAAGTGCAATGCTAGTCCTGCAACATCAACTGGAAACTTCTGAAATAAGTCTGATGCTGGGAAGATGTTCGTAAAGAATCTTGAACAATTATAATGCAGAATACGGGTCACAATAAATGGTAGGACATATAGTAATAATAGGCAGGCGAATAATAAAGACTGCGCAAAGGTAGTAATGCTCGACAACTAAAGAAATGCTTCGTGACACAACGCAACAGCCTACTAGGGTTGTGCAACTCAACAACAACCTCGGCTCAAAAGTGCAGTGAATAATAATGCTGCATACATATAATAATGGGGCTTATCTCTAACCAGTGTCTGCTCAGTTAATAAAGTCTAGCTGGGGTATCAAGGCAGGGCAACAATGGGCGAGCATGCGGCTCGTAGCCTAACGTTGTCCGAGGGTGGTATAATGAAGATTACGTTATATGACGGGGATGCTCTCTTGATAAATCTAGGTCTCTAGTACCTAGCTCTATCCTGACGATCCCTCAGAAGTCAACACAAAGAGGCAGCACTATGTTGTGAGGGATAGGCTATGGCCCTCTCACACCACAGCGCTGTGCTCGCAAAGTAAACCAACCCGAAGACAACTTAGGCTCCCACAGTACCTGTCGATGTCGTGCAGAGCTTAGCTAACACTGCACACATCGGAGACAACGACACAGTAACCTTACCCATAGTCTAGCTTTAGATAACCAAGAAGAATCACTCAACACCTTGCAAGGGAGACATATACCGGTCTACAACCTTCCCGAGAGAGGACACATACGGAAAAGTCCGTCTCTCTAAACCTCAATAAAGCATAATACCTCCTTAACCTAATACATGGAAATATCTGAGAGCTTCGCGTACAATACGACTGGTCGACGGTGAACGTCTATGCTGAAACCAGAAGGGATGTTGAGTTTAATAAAGATTAGAGGATGAGAAAGGAGAAGTCGAGAGAGAGAGATAGTATGCAAAGTCACGAGTATGGGGGACAGAATTGCAAAGGATGTAGGTGATACGCGGTGTCAGGCAAGCTCTGAGCTGGTAAAAAATACGAGGCAGCGACAGGAAGGGACTAGTTGATCACCCGGCCGCCAACGCCGTCAGCGCCCAAGCGAGCCGTCTCATAGCTCACCACGCTGTTGGGTGTACTCCTTTACACTCTCTCGCTCGCCTCCCACACAAGCAACATTTATATTATAGCGAATATAAAATATAAGGCGCGGCCACAGACCAAAACAAAGACCACTTCTAGACTGTCTGTGGCAACACGACACTAATGAAATAAAGCAGATCATTCTAGGACAACTGTAGCCTATCCCCCCATCCTGGCGAGCGCTAGCGAGCTGCAATGCCCCACGCAACCATTCTGCTAACGCCGGGAGGCGTCACACCCCCCCCCCCCCCCCAAGATATGGAACACTCAACCATTAGCCCATATCTGAACAGGCAGAATGTCGCTAAAATCTGCCACTCCTAACCACTCTGCCACTCATGGAATGCAAGCTCAGTCTCCTCAAAAAAAATACAACAACATTTTTATATAAAAAAAATCTTATCACCTTTCCCAAATATAATACATTAATTCATAACATTGCGCTCCCAGAGCGAGCTTTAAGAAGCACAGCCTACTGAGGGAAAATCATCTGCACTCAGTACTCAGCTACAATATTATCTTAAAATTAATTATTAAAAAGAAAGTTTTTATTTAATTTTTCATATTTTATTTTAATGTTGTTTTTTGGTGGCTACTATAGATGTAGCCTAATTTTCTTCTAATCAAAGCCAACAACTCCTGCCCTGCGACCCTACGCTGATGCTACACACGCGAGCCAACAAGCACCAGCGCAAAAATACACCGCGAGCCAAGACAGGAGGCTATATCAACATACTGTGGTAGCCTACCCCGGATCCTCCACCCGCGACAGACAGTCCGCAATCACATTCTCACAACTGGCAATATGGCGAATGTCTAAGTTGTACTCTTGCAACATGAGCGACCATCTGGTCAGCCTCATATTCCGGTTGTGGAATTGATTGAGGAATTTAAGCGGGTGGTGGTCGGTATACATTACCACGACTGGCCCATATGCAGGAACATAGACCTCAAAGTGTCTGAGCGCTAACACGATTGCCAGCAGTTCCTTTTCAACAACCGAATAGTTTTTCTGTGCTGAATTAAATTTCTTTGAAAAGAAACTGACTGGATGCTCAAGACCTTCCTCGTCTGTCTGCAAAAGTACGGCACCAGCCCCTACTCCGCTGGCATCAGTCGCCAACTGAAATGGTCGTTCAAAGTCCGGGGCCCTGAGGATAGGGTGAGTGCATAAAAGGTGTTTAACTACTCGAAACACCTGCTCACACTCAGGTGCCCAGCGGAACTTTTTATCTTTAGCTAGTAGATCTGTCAAAGGAGCTAACACAGTAGAATAGCCTCTTATAAAGCGGCGGTAATACCCAATCATGCCCAAAAATCTCATGATCTGCCGCTTGGTGGTCGGCCTGGGGAACAAGTCGATAACCTGTATCTTCTGTTGGGGCGGGCTCACCTGCTCTAACCCAACCACAAACCCCAGATACTGCACCGTGGCTTGCACAAAGTCACACTTGCCCAGATTAACCACCAAGCCTGCTTTACTAAGTTGACTAAATAAGGCTTCTATGTGCTCACAGTGACTTTGGAAATCGTTGTCATAAATGATCACGTCATCAAGGTAGACAGTACAGTTTGGGATGTCTGCTACGATGTCGTTCATTAAGCTCTGGAAAGTGGCCGGTGCATTTTTCAGACCATATGGCATCACGTTGCAACGGTAAGTACTGCCATCCACCACAAACCCGCACACCTCTTTAGCCCGCTCAGACAGTGGTACTTGCCAGTAGCCTTTGACGAGGTCTACCTTGGTAAAGTACCTTGCTTTCCCGATCTTATCCACACTGTCATCCACCCGGGGAAGAGGATATGCATTGGTGGGGGTCAACCCGTTCAACCGCCTAAAGTCAATGCAGAACCGAACTTTTCCATCAGGTTTGGGCTGCAGAGTGACAGGAGAAGTCCATCGTACTGCCCCCTTCTCGATCAAGCTTCTCGCCAGCATATACTCCAGCTCATCCCTGAGCGCTGGGAGTTTAATGGGTGGCACCCGATAAGGTATCGACTTGAAGGGGGAGTGCTCTCCTACTTCGACATCATGCACCGCTTGAGTAGTGAGGCCTGGGTGCTCGGCAAATACAGTGGGGTATGAATCGAACAGGCGCTGCACTGCCACCTGCTGTTCCTCCGGCAGGTGCGCCAAGGCATCGTGCGCACATTGGCTCGAATTCCCCGCCCACTGATCAGCCGAGACATGACAATCCCAGTGATCATCCACCTGATCATTGCTGCCCCCCTCTCCTTCTCTACCATGACCGCGGCAGGTCAACACAGGGACAGCTAGTGACTCAGGTGGGCGCCTCACATACTCCTTCAACAAATTAATGTGGCATGGTTGGTTACGCTTCTTCCGGTCTGGAGTGGCAACTAGGTAATCTAGATCGGAGATCTTTGACACCACCCGATAAGGCCCAGCGTACTTGGCAGCCAGAGGATGACCTGACAAAGGCAACAGGACCAACACCTCTTGACCTACCTGAAACTCTCGGAGTTTCGCCTTAGTATCGTACCTGTCCTTCATACGGGCCTGCGAACTCACCAAATTACGCCCGGCCAGCTCCAGACTTCTAAGCATTCTCTCCCTGCTCTCGAGGACATATCTCAACCTAGAACATGGCTTAGCGGTACCCTCCCAAATCTCCTTCACCATGTGGAGAGGGCCCCTCACCTGATGCCCGAAATCAAGCTCATTCGGACTGAAACCGAGACTCTCTCCAGGTACTTCTCTTGCCGCGAACAAAACATACGGCAGACCAAGGTCCCAATCCTTTCCTTTCTCTGCGCAGTAACATCGAAGCATGCTTTTCAGCGTGGCATGCCACCTCTCCAACACCCCTTGACTCTCCGGGTGATACGCAGAAGAGACGACAGTGCTGATGCCATGCTGAATCATAGTTTGTTTGAACAGATTAGATGTAAAATTAGAACCTTGGTCCGATTGCACCTCTTACGGGTAACCATACCGCAAGCAATACAAGAGCAGGTTCCGGACAACAGTTTTCGCCGTGCCATTTCTCATTGGATATGCATCAGGATAACGAGTGGCCACATCCATGATAGTTAATAGAATTTTTTTATCGGCACTAGTAGGGGGTAGGAGTCCGATCATATCAATGATGACCTTACTGAAGGGCGGTCCACTGACAGGAATGGGGTGCAACGGGGCTCTCGGAATTGTTTGGTTAGGTTTTCCAACCCTCTGGCACGTATGACACATTGCTATCCAGGTTACCACCTGCCCCTTCAACCCCGGCCACCAAAATAATTTTTCTAAAGCCGCCACCGTTTTTCTCACCCCTAGATGTCCTGCCAGTGGTACGTCATGCGCCAACCTCAGTAGGCTATCCCTGCACTCCCGTGGCACCACCAACTGGTCCACTACTCCGGACCCCTCTTGCCAACTACGTTTAGGGTCTTGAAAATGCCTATAGAGGATGCCTTCTAAATAAAAAAAATCTCCTGGCTGTGCATCGCCGTCCTCGTCGAGCTCTACAGCTCCATTAGCACACGTTGGGAGCTCAGGGTCCTCTAGTTGCAACCGACGTATATCTGAGGGTGCCAAGCGATCTAAATGCTCCCGGAGCAATGCATGACCTTCCCCGATACTGGGCTGCTCCCTCCGTCTCTCTCGATGTACATAACGTTGCTGTCGTGGAGACTCGTCATGCCCAGCCTCGTCACTCTCGATGACAGGCCCAGGGGCTACTCCAGAATTAAGTAATGGTGCTAATACTGAATCACCCAGGAGAGCCGCCGAGTCAAACTCTTAAAACCAACTCCAGCTTTAGCCTCCTCCTGTTGATCGTTCCTCCGCTGGTCTGAAGACGGAGGACTAGGCTGTGACACTTTAGCTGCCCGAGCTCGGGTGACAACACACGCCATGGGTTGTGTCTGGCACCGCTCGACCCACTCTTGCTCTTCCCTACTCACATCGGCCGGCCTCTCGGCAACGACTAAGGGTAGAACCTCAGAAGCAGGCATTGCAAATTAGTTGCCGAGAAGAAGGTTGACGCCCTCCACTGGCAGTTTCTCCACAATCCCGACATCCAATTCACGTGCCACACCATCCACCTCCAACTCCAACCGCACCAACGGGTATGACCGAGTTGCATTAATACCCTGCACCACTACCACCCGAGCCGTGTTTATAGGGTAGCCAGTCAAGTTTTTCATCAGAGTCTGGGAAGCACCTGTATCACGCAAGACCTCTACTCCATGCTTGCGGCCCGCCCACGTCACGCAACCCCGCCCTCTATGGTCGCAAAACACATCCCGAACAGGGTTCGAGCCTCCCAGGTGCTTCTGCATTGGCTGTGCCTCAGCCTCTGACGAACTGCCCCGGGCAAACTCAGACGACTTCGGAGACACACCAATGTTGCAGGCCAAAGACACAGCTGCTGTAAGGTGGCTTGCTAGGACAGACTCTTGCAAAGTGCCCCTTTTTTTGACAATATAACACTCCAACTCCCCTTTGGGCTTCCCTTGGTACTGGGAAGGGCCCGGCCCCTTCTTAAACGGGACGGTGCTAGTCTTGTGGTCAGTCTTGGTATCATGGCTCTTGTACTTGTTTGCATAAGGTATATCACTAACTCGGGGGGGTGGGGCATCACGCCCCTTGTTATCTGCCTCACTACGCTGGGCAGACCCGCACCCACGAATTAGTGATAGCCGGAGGTCAGCCATCTCAGCTGCCTCCTATAGAGTTTTTGGTTGCTTTTCTTTCAGGTTTAACGTCAGGTCGCCACCCGTACATTTGAAAAACTGCTCTAAAAGCACCAACTGTTTAATGTCGTCAAACGTAGTAGCTTTCTCCGACCTCAGCCAATTCCCAAAAGCATCGGACAGCTCCCGGGCATGTTCCAAAAAGGTGCTCTCCTGACCCTTGGTAACACCCCGGAACTTCAACCTGTACGTCTCTGGTTGTAGTTCGTATGCTCTCAGGACAGCCTCCTTGAGTTCCTCATAGATAATACACGACTCTATAGGCAATGCATCATAAGCCCTGAGTCCCTTGCCCACAAGTCTAGAGGAAACAAGGGCTGCCCACTTCTCCCCAGGCCACTGGTGTTCCTGGCACTTCTTCTCGAATCTCATGAAAAATTCGGTGACACCCGACTCATCAAATACAGGGACTAGCTTCAACAGGTGCGACAAAGACTGATCATGCCCACAATTCCCACCACCGAGACGTTGCCCTGTCGTTTCCACCCGAGTCTTCTCAAGATCAATATCTGCACGGTACCTGGTAGACTCAGCCTCCGACTGGGCTTTTATTCTCGCGAGTTTGAGATCAGTCTGTTGTTTAGCCTTAGCTAGTTCGAGATCAGCCTGTCGCTTAGCCTCTATCTTAGCGAGTTCGAGACGTTCCTCACGCTCAGCCTGCATCTTAGTCATCTCAAGCTGGAAGAGCATTTCTCTAGTGAAACCTTGAGGAGGAGGTGCAACTATTGGAGGCCCACCCAGCGATCCTAAACCACGCTGCCAGCGGCTATCGGCCTGCGGGAACGTACTAAACTCCGGCATCCTAGAGGTCCCGATGGGAGTAGAGTGGAGGGGGGCTCGAGCAGAAGTCCCCGAGCACCCTCTCCACCCTGGACCTCACTAGCCGCCCCCAGTACGCAAGCTCTCAAATAGTTCTTCTTGATGCCATGAGCCACCTTAAGCCCCATGAGGGGAGCCAAACACTGTAGACCATACTTGCTAATTCCCTCTAGTCGATCAGCTGTTATAGGCACCTCCAAAAACTTCTCTGCGGCCTCCTCACTAGTTACTAACCCCCCTGGCATCTGCCCATCAGAGCCTGCATCATTCCCTGAACCCTCAGTATGATCTGATTCGTCTCCCATTGTGTCCACCAAAAATTCTCACGTTTATAAAAAAAAAAAAAGTACCCAAGCTCCTATGTAGCACTATTCACTTGCCAAAAATGTCTGAAGACTCTCAAGTGCTATACTACTTTGCCAAAAAAAATCTAACGTGCCCACTATCTTCCTCAATAAAACAAATGAGCACAACAACCCTGCAATTATCTCTTAGTTCACAAGATCCTGAGCTAGGTCGCCATTTGTTACGATTCAGTTTCTCAAAGACACAGGGCTCTTCAACATTGGACTAGATAATGGCAAAAAGCAACAACGGTAACACTAGATCCAACCCCTGCCTTAAACACTGGAAAACAAAACACCATTACCGCCCTGAGTCGTGCCTGGACAACGAGGTATCCTATGACTCGGTAACTGGTGCACACACACTAGGCTGATGCTCAATGAAACAGCCTATTCTCAAACAGTAAAAGGTTACTCGATTATGTTACACAAAGAAAAAATAGTTAACGTGATTAATTAACGTTACGGTAGATACTCAAATAACTGGCACTCCTGTATTAAAGAAAGTGCAATGCTAGTCCTGCAACATCAACTGGAAACTTCTGAAATAAGTCTGATGCTGGGAAGATGTTCGTAAAGAATCTTGAACAATTATAATGCAGAATACGGGTCACAATAAATGGTAGGACATATAGTAATAATAGGCAGGCGAATAATAAAGACTGCGCAAAGGTAGTAATGCTCGACAACTAAAGAAATGCTTCGTGACACAACGCAACAGCCTACTAGGGTTGTGCAACTCAACAACAACCTCGGCTCAAAAGTGCAGTGAATAATAATGCTGCATACATATAATAATGGGGCTTATCTCTAACCAGTGTCTGCTCAGTTAATAAAGTCTAGCTGGGGTATCAAGGCAGGGCAACAATGGGCGAGCATGCGGCTCGTAGCCTAACGTTGTCCGAGGGTGGTATAATGAAGATTACGTTATATGACGGGGATGCTCTCTTGATAAATCTAGGTCTCTAGTACCTAGCTCTATCCTGGCGATCCCTCAGAAGTCAACACAAAGAGGCAGCACTATGTTGTGAGGGATAGGCTATGGCCCTCTCACACCACAGCGCTGTGCTCACAAAGTAAACCAACCCGAAGACAACTTAGGCTCCCACAGTACCTGTCGATGTCGTGCAGAGCTTAGCTAACACTGCACACATCGGAGACAACGACACAGTAACCTTACCCCTAGTCTAGCTTTAGATAACCAAGAAGAATCACTCAACACCTTGCAAGGGAGACATATACCGGTCTACAACCTGCCCGAGAGAGGACACATACGGAAAAGTCTGTCTCTCTAAACCTCAATAAAGCATAATACCTCCTTAACCTAATACATGGAAATATCTGAGAGCTTCGCGTACAATACGACTGGTCGACGGTGAACGTCTATGCTGAAACCAGAAGGGATGTTGAGTTTAATAAAGATTAGAGAATGAGAAAGGAGAAGTCGAGAGAGAGAGATAGTATGCAAAGTCGCGAGTATGGGGGGACAGAATTGCAAAGGATGTAGGTGATACACGTGTCAGGCAAGCTCTGAGCTGGTAAAAAACACGAGGCAGCGACGGGAAGGGACTAGTTGACTACCCGGCCGCCAACGCCATCAGCGCCCAAGCGAGCCATGTCATAGCTCACCACGCTGTTGGGTGTACTCCTTCACACTCTCTCGCTCGCCTCCCACACAAGCAACATTTATATTATAGCGAATATAAAATATAAGGCGCGACCACAGACCAAAACAAAGACCACTTCTAGACTGTCTGTGGCAACACGACACTAATGAAATAAAGCAGATCATTCTAGGACAACTGTAGCCTATCCCCCCATCCTGGCGAGCGCTAGCGAGCTGCAATGCCCCACGCAACCATTCTACTAATGCCGGGAGGCGTCACAGTTTTCAAATCCTTCCTATAGACGGCACCGATTCGTACACACGCCATTTTCACCTGTTTCCCGAGGTTGTGACTGTAAGAGGTAAGATTTTTTCGCATAGGTTTAAACTTCCGGAAATTAATGGGTAATAAATACCACGTACTGAGTACTATGAATCCGCTGTTGCTGGCATGCAAGGGCTAGTTTAGTATCCCACATACTGGGTCTAGGTTAGGTTAGGTTAGGTTGGGTTGTTTGGTTAGGTTAATATACTAGGTCTCAGAAACAAGATTCGTAGTTGCGGTAGTATTTACAGATACGGCCGAATACCGGTACTAAAGGGGCGGCGGCCCAACCGCCATGTTGTATCCCACGTAGGCCTACTAAGTACACCCGGATACCACAGAAACTAGCCCAGGTGGTTATGAGCCGGAGATTTACGGCGGATCCTTCCTGGACGGCCGCCCACTCTAACTATCACGGCGCCACACACACAGACACACACATATTTCGAACCATAAGTGAGGACTGTCAGTGTCATGTATAATAATTATCGTGCTCTTATTATACAACGTAATCATATATTGATAGTATATATAAGATACTTGCATTGATTTAGTTTTGTATTTGTATTTTAATCCTTCTATACATCTACGGACACGAAAATATTGCCCCATAAGTTTTAAGAAATTAAGATTCAGACGAAACGCTACCAAACCACCCAATGCATACACTGGTTTTCGGCGTGTGTGTGTGTGTGTGTACTTTATAAGTCATATGTAGTCATTACGATTGAATACATTATTGATATACCGTTCTCCCATGTCCGTCTGAGCATAGTAGCCGAGAATTATGCTTCTCCACGCCACAAAAGGCCGTTTCTATCGTATTACATTCTTTCTAATCGTCTGTGTAAGTATATAACAATACGCATGGACAGTTCTGTCCTGTATGATTTTAACCCGGGTCAATCGCGCATGTAGAATAGCTATGCTAGTGTTCAACTAATGCACGCCATAAATAATGTTAAAAATATTATACACATGTCGGGAATAGGGTAATGATCCCGACAGGTTTTGGTCCAATAGGACATTTGAATTTGGCGGTATCGTATCGCTTGTACGATTTCGGCTGGTTCTTTGTGTATTGTAGTTTATTCTTAAGTTAGGTTAAATATTAACTGTAATGTATAAATATCTACATCAGCTCTTAGATGTATTATGAAACCAAGTTATGGGTTATAATTATTATGAGCCGGCAGCCATATGTAATTTCGCGAAGCGATCGGACGCCGGCCCTTTAGTCTCTCAACCAACACCATACAGTCAACATCTCCTCCCCCGGCCCTCACTCAACCCACAGTTCACCATGTGCTACAAATATTAACAATATTAACAACAGTCCTACATCACCAGTCCTCTAAGCTAAGTTCATTGTATCGATATTGTATTATGTGAACATTCCTACATGTCATGCAATTGAACTAGCCATGTGTGGGGGACTGGATTACACCCATCAACGACTACGTTGTTGGTAATTATATTATAACTATTTGTTGGGATATTTCATGTACCAGTGATATGTAATTTAACCTTTATCTAAATTCCCGATAAATAATGGTCCTTCCTGCCCTAAAGCTTCCATACCGTAGTACCGTTTTGTTTGCTTCCTTGACGCTTGTGGGCTTACAAATGGCTGCCGCCTCGCGCGTTGTTGGCCGACTGCCATTTCCCTAGTTTAGACCCAGCTTCTTCCCTCGTGTTTTTTACCATTTAGGCACCGTCCCTATCTTTTTGGGGGCTTGTTTCCAGGTTTTTTTGGGCGTGTGATCCTTGGCGTTTTTTGGTGGGTTAGCTGGGCTGGAGATTGGGGTAGGGGTAGTTTCGTCGGTCACCATTTTGCGCTCATAGGCTAGGCTAGGCTAGGCAGTCTAGGCCTGCGGGTGTCTGTGGTGGCTCTTCATTTCGCTCTGATGGTGTGCCTGTGGTGTTAATTGTGTTTTGTCTTTGTGGGACTCATTATTGATTTTGCTGGTGGGGAGGGTTCTCATGTGACCTTTTATATTTAAATTTCATAATAGCCTAGGCCTAGTTGCTTAAAGTGGCGGTCATGAGTGTCGGTCTTTGTTAATTCCTAAGCGATTGACGGTTAATAGTCAGACCTCATGATTGTAGCTTAACCAACTAGGCTTACCTATAAAGGGCTTACAATAATTAGTGCTTCACCTTATCCTTTCTTTTAATGGATTTAGTATTTAATTCTTTTGTCTAGTTAGATAATTTCCTTTCGATAGTTTATGTTAAGGGGGATGTAAGTATTATGTAATTCTTTTTGAGTAAATTTCTTAAGTAATGGGGGTTTGCCGCTGTTGATTCCTAAGCGATTAACGGTTTGTAGTCTGACCTCATTGTAGTTTAAGTTGCTTAAAATTAGACCTTAACGATGACAGATTTAAAGAAACTTAAGATTCTTAAGGGAGGGATGAAGGGAAGTTTAAATAAATGTTTAAGAGATCTTGATGAATTTTTAATAAGTGCCACGGCTGATCAGATAAAAGGTAAATTTGCTACTGTTACTAAATCGCTAGCTACTTTTGATAGTTATGCTCAGCAGGTATATGGTTTATTGACAGTTACTGACGATGTGGAAGAAGAAATGTCGGCAGATCTTGAGTACTTTGAGGACGTTAATACAGCCTTAGACAAACTATCTTCCACCCAAGAATTAACCTCTGTTCAGGATACCGGTACACCAAAGGCGACTGGTTTTAACCTGCCGAAGCTTACTTTGCCTACCTTTTCCGGGGATTCGGCTACCTGGACTGGATTTTGGGATATTTTTGAGTGTTCCGTCCATCATAATAAAACACTCACATCCATCCAAAGGTTCACATATCTCCGTGGTCAATTGAAAGGGGAGGCATTGAAGTTAGTCGATGGGTACAAGCTAGAAGCTACCAGCTACGAGTCTGCAGTGGAGTTGCTGAAGAGAACTTACGGGAGAGTGGAAGTCATCAAGACCGCTTTAATTACCAAATTCTTCACACTAGATCCTCCATCCTATGATGTGGCGGACCTAAAGGAGTACTATGCCTCCTTTGAGAGCCTCCTCCGATCTATGGAGACAATGGCCGTCACCAAGGAGGAGATATTTAGTGTGAATATCTTGAATAAGATTCCCTCTCCCCTAAGGGAAATCTTACGACGACAACTAAGCGACTCTCCACTAAACTTGGAAGCGTTGGTGCAGGTGTACCAGACTGAAGTCTTCAATATGGAGAGTACTGGACACTACCGACAAGTGGAGATGTCGCCATCTACTGCAGCTTTCCCGGTACAGACTTCTCCTAAACAGAAAAGGCCAATTTCATTAGGTTGTAAGTTGTGCTGTGTCCACGGTCATCTGTGGTATCAGTGTCCTAAGTATCCTAAGGCTACACAGAAGGTTAGCAAGGCTAAATCGCTTAAGTTATGTACCAGCTGTCTGGCAAGAGACCACTTCAACAGTACCTGCACCAATTCCTACATCAAACCTTGTAAGTATTGCAAGGGGAAACATTGGTTTTCCCTTTGCACCCAGTCTGATCGGCACGACGGCAAAGAAAAGGGGAGAACCCCCAAAGAGTCACATGAGAAAGGTCAGAGCGAGGGTGATAAAGTATCTGCCATGTCCATTGCTTCTCGAGAATGTCAATTGCTTCCTACTATGATGCTGCCAGTAGTGGGGAGTAATAATAATACTATAATGACACGCACCTTACTTGACCAGTGCTCACAGAGGTCATTCGTTCTGCGGTCATCATTACCCCAGCTCAAGTGTACCAGCAAGGGTCAAGAGAATTTGCGTCTCCATGGTTTCACTGGTGAAATAGATTCCAGTGACTATGATATTGTGGAGATTTCATATGTTTATAGAAAAAAGGTATGTCCCATCAAGGCTGTTGTGGTCGACACACTACCCAGTTTCTATATAGCATCAGAGATTCAACCACATTTGAAATATCTCAGAAGCAAGGGGTATAAACTGGCTGATGATCAACTCTCTGCTAACAATGGTATTATGCTACTGGTCGGAGCTGATTATTACTACGACCTGGTTCACCCTGGATATCGGCGGGTAGATAAGCTAATAATGCTCCCCACGATCCAAGGGTATGCCATTTCTGGATCCTATGCCACTTCCTCTAAAGACACACAGGTGGAAGTGGTTACGGTCCTCAAGGTAGCAGTAAGCCCCATAGATAAATATATTAGGCCAAATGTGCCTGATAATACATGTACTGATATAGATAAGCTATGGGACTTGGACAATATTGGAATTGACCCACATGAACTTGATCGTGAGTCCAAGCTAGCGTTAAGCTCGTATGAAGAGACTGTAACGTATGACTCTGGCAGAGGTCAGTATGTGGTAAGGCTCCCTTGGAATGATAACAAGAGTAAATTACCTACTAATTTCCATCTAGCACTTGGTAGGTTACGTGGCCTTCAGAAGCAGTTTGTCAAGGATCCAAGTTATTGCGAGACTTATGCGGCAGTTTTAGCCGAGCAGGTACAACGTGGATTTGTGGAGAGAGTAGATCTCAGTGAGTATGGGGATAACATCCATTACCTTGCTCACCATGGGATTAAAAAGGACAGTTCCACCACTCCTGTTCGTATTGTGTATGACTGCTCTGCTAAATCCAGTGATCGCTCCTATAGCCTGAATGATTGTCTGTACACGGGTCCGTCCCTGGTCTCTGATCAAGCGCAAATTATGTTGCGCTTCAGATGTCATAAGTTTGCATGGGTCGCCGATATTGAGAAGGCCTTCCTGATGCTTCAACTCCATCGTGAAGACAGGGACTCGACAAGATTTTTATGGCCGCGGGACCCAATGGATCTAGATTCGGAGTATCTGGTCTACAGGTTCAGAGTCGTCTTATTCGGGGCGACCTGTTCCCAGTTCCTTCTCAACGCTACTATCTTGCGTCATCTTGAGGAGGCTGGACTAGATCCTGACTTCAAGAATGAGATCAAGAATGGGATCTATGTGGACAATCTTCAAGGCACCGGAGACAATGAAGATTTATTGCTCAAGAGATGCTGGGAGATCCGTGATATATTTGCCAAGGCTCATTTATACTTAAGAGAATGGGCCACTAATAGTGATCTTTTGAAAGGTCAATTTGCTTCTGACGGTGTAGCTACTGAGAATAGTGGGGTGAAGTTTTTAGGCCACAAATGGGACACTACCACAGATTGTATATCCTTCTGTCACACCCCATGCGGCAGTGAGCTTATGACCAAGCGAAACTACTTAAGCTTGTCAGCGAGGTTGTTTGATCCCCTAGGTTTTTTGCTGCCTGTAACAATCCGTGCTCGTATGTTTTTACAGCAACTGTGGCGGCTAAAACTAGATTGGGATACGCCCCTCCCGATTGAGTTACAAGATACTTGGCGGTTGATTTGGTCGGACCTTTCCACATGTTGCAAGGTCCAACTTAATCGTCAGGTTATTAGTGGTCAACAGGTGGATCTACATGCCTTTTCTGATGCTAGTAATAGTGCGTACGGTACTGCCATATACATATGCAATGGTATTGAAGCGACGCTGGCTATAGCGAAGGCCAAAATAGCCCCTATAAAGAAGATTACAGTTCCTAAATTAGAACTTACTGCATTGCTTCTGTCTGCTCGTCTAATAAAGTTTACACTGGATGCCTATGCAGACATACTACAGATTAATAACGTCTATGTCTGGAGCGACAGTCAAATAGCGCTTTCATGGGTACACAGCCAGAAAGTGTTACCTGTTTATGTTTCTAATCGCACTGATGAGATTCATGACTTAGTTCCTACAGCTACATTTCGCTATGTGAGCACCGGGGATAACCCCGGTGACATATTTTCCCGGGGGATCTCGGCGCAACAGTTTATGTCGTCCTCTACTTGGTGGCATGGACCTCCGTGGCTTACATCTCCAACTGAATGGCCTCAGGATTTCAGGGAATGCATATCTGCTCCTTCAGGTCGGCCCCAAGATGATGTGTTAAGTAGTTCGAATGTGAGTACTACACATCAGGATAACAAGTTGGTAGAGTGGGAACGTTACGGCAGCTATGATGAAGTAATACGGGTATTTGCATGGATATACCGTTTCATTAACAACATGAGAAGTCGGGCTCACGGGTCTTTCCTTAGTGAAGATTCGAAGCATATCAGACTCAATGAATTGGGATCAGCAGAAGCAAAACTAATATGTTTAGTACAAAAGGAATCTTATCCTACTGAACATCAAATCCTGAGCAAGGAGTCAAAGGCCAAACCCTCAAACTTAATGAGGCAGCTAGGATTATATATGGAAGGAGGCATCATTAAGTGTAGAGGCAGGATACAAAAAGCGGACATTATTGATCCTGCTAAATATCCTGTCCTCCTTAGCTCCTCTCATTTGATTACCAAAATGTTGATTCGCCAATGCCATCGGACCTGCCTACATTTTGGCGTAAATTATGTTCTGGCGTATATGCGACAACGTTGGTGGATCCCTAAGATGCGACAAGCAATTAAAGGGATCCACAATAGCTGTACTATCTGTAAAAGATTACAGGGTAAGCCTTACTCCCCAGTTGATCTACCTCCCTTGCCTGAGTTCAGGGTACAAAGGACTGAACCATTTCAGGTAACCGGGGTAGACTACACCGGAGTGATTCATGTTAGAGAATCGCCCGGTAATATCATAAAGGTATATGCCGTCCTATTCACATGTGCGGTAACCAGAGCGATTCATATTGAATTGATTGACGACCTATCCAGTGAGGGGTTTTTGCATACTCTAAGACGCTTTGCAGGCCGCAATGGTTTCCCTCAAATTATTATGAGCGATAATGCGACTTGTTTTGTCGGGGCCTCTAAATATCTCCAGAGTTTAATGGATGACCCGCAGGTTGTGGCTACCCTCACTGGAAAGGGATGTCAGTGGAGATTTATACCAGCACGTGCACCATGGTTTGGGGCGATTTGGGAGAGAACTATCGGTATCGTCAAATCTGCCATGAAGAAGGTATTAGGAAGGGCACTGGTGACCAGACGGGAGTTGCAAACCATCTTAATAAATTGAGATGTCAGTCAACGACAGGCCCTTGACCTATACCTCGGCAGATGTTGATGACCTCTTACCCATTTCGCCTTCCATGATGACACGTGGACGAACCCTTAATACCTTTCCTAGATCGTCCGTAAATGACGAAGATCTGCATGACCCTACGTTCGGCAATGCTGACGCCACACGTCGTCGCTTCCAGTATGTAAACAAGGTGTCCGACGATCTATGGAAACGGTGGACCCAAGAATATTTGCTGTCTCTTCGCGAGCGTCACTCTCATAAGATCAAAGGGACGAATCAACGATGGCCTCGTATCGGGGATATCGTCCTGATTCATGATGAGCGTCCTAGGTTATTTTGGAAGCTTGGGAGGATTATCCATTTGTTCCAGGGCATTGATGGTCTTATAAGGGTTGCTAGAATACGAACTTCGACTGGGGTTACTACTCGCCCAGTCGTAAGGTTATATCCCCTGGAGCAGGATGTAGAACTGCCGGATGATCCTGGCGTATCTACTGATACCCCTCCGCGGGAGAGTGCTGGTGACAGTGCTCCTCGAGGTGGGGCAGCTGATGATGAGAAGGATGATCCTCCTCAGGCTTCAGGTGGCGCTCGTCCCAAAAGGAGGGCGGCTATGAGTTCCGTGGATCTTTGGAGATCAAAGATCACACAAGGTGATCTTTGACTTCGATGTCCTTTTTTTTGTTCTCTGTATATAGCTCCTGTATATCATTTTTGGTGGCGGGCAATATGTCGGGAATAGGGTAATGATCCCGACAGGTTTTGGTCCAATAGGACATATTTTGAATTTGGCAGTATCGTATCGCTTGTACGATTTCGGCTGGTTCTTTGTGTATTGTAGTTTATTCTTAAGTTAGGTTAAATATTAACTGTAATGTATAAATATCTACATCAGCTCTTAGATGTATTATGAAACCAAGTTATGGGTTATAATTATTATGAGCCGGCAGCCATATGTAATTTCGCGAAGCGATCGGACGCCGGCCCTTTAGTCTCTCAACCAACACCATACAGTCAACATCTCCTCCCCCGGCCCTGACTCAACCCACAGTTCACCATGTGCTACAAATATTAACCCTTTCACGCATTTATGACGCAGAGGTTGCCAGATTAGCAATACAAAATGGAGTTATCTCACTCTTATAATTACCTCTCCAAAATTAGTTTTCTGCCCACAGCTAACTCAAAGGCAACTGCAGAGGTTGAAGTAACTAAACTAAAGGTTTCTAAATACCCCTGATGGTAACAAAGGCTTTAAAGTATCCCCAATAGGCTCAACATCGCGTCATATGTCGGAGAGGGTTAACAATATTAACAACAGTCCTACATCACCAGTCCTCTTAAGCTAAGTTCATTGTATCGATATTGTATTATGTGAACATTCCTACATGTCATGCAATTGAACTAGCCGTGTGTGGGGGACTGGATTACACCCATCAACGACTACGTTGTTGGTAATTATATTATAACTATTTGTTGGGATATTTCATGTACCAGTGATATGTAATTTAACCTTTATCTAAATTCCCGATAACACACACACACACACACACACACACACAGCTGAACACTTATGCAATAACTGGGTGATTCAGAAGTGTCTCCTTTGATTATTAATTCCATAAAGCGTATGGGGATATTCATTCGTGTCCCTGTTGAATGTAAATATTGGAGGAAATACAATTCAATACAAAATACATACTGTTAATACTATGCTATGTTACATACTATTAATCATTGCGTAACATTAAAAGAGCAGGATAATTATCATGCATGACACGCTGAGAGTCAAGCTTCTTTGGTTCGAAAAGTGTGTTTGTGTGTGTGTGACCCCTTGATAGAGTGGGCTGCCGTCCAGAAAGGATCCACCACAAATCTCCGGCTCATACTCACCTTGGCTAGTTTCTGTGGTATCTGGGTGTACTACGGACACATTGTAGGCGTTAGGTGTGGATTAGGCTTGTATCCAATGTACTAGGTCTATGTTACTGGATATTTATGATTAAATAAGTGCTACGTTTTCGATAAATCTGGTTATATGGCTTTGCAATTAGGAAAATCATGCGCCGATTTCCGACATTTAGTTAGTCTTTTTCGATTCTCAAAATCCGATCCAAGTTTTGCCAAAAATTGGCTCGGGTTTTCCAAAATTATGCTTTTTGGGGTTTGCAATTTAGGGAAACATGAGCCAAAATTCTAAATTAGGTTACTGTAATTTGTTTACTCTTAAAACTCGCAAAATCCGAGCCAAGTTTTGCCAAAACTTGGCTCGGGTTTTCCAAAATTCGGGTTTTATGGCTTTGCAATTTCGGGAAACCTGAGCCACATTTCTAAATGAAGTTACTGTAACCTCCACCCCTAACGAGCCACAGGAACGAAAATCCTGAGAGCGAAACCCCCATCCCCAACGAGATCCCCGGTCGCTTTTCCATTCCCGATTTGGTCTCTCTCTCTCTCTCCCAATTCATTCCACATATTATACGTCTCTCAATCACAGTCTTCTAATATACAAACCACAATACTTTACTCACTGATATTCTTGATGTACCACCTAAGTATGTATTTAATTATATAACCACATACAGGCTATAATACTTTCATTGTGTAGGTTCGAGGCGATCTAAGACACCTTAGCTTCCATTTCACACCAAATCAGATCGTGATTACGTCAGCCCTGTATTTAGTTATATAACAATCATAGTCCCCCCCCCCAATTCTAGCAATTATATGTCTCTAACCTCCCGTTGTTTTATCCACTAACTATATATATTCCCAACCTTCCTAATACCACCTCCATTTCACTAGACTAAATACCTAGGAGTAATTCCGAGATTAATTATGAAATTACACTAGAGCCCCATAACTCACTGAGATCCACATTGCTATTTTATTGATGTACCAACTCCCTAATGTTAACATAATTTAGGGAACTTGTGAAAAGAGAAGACACCTATCTTCATTCCCCCATTTTTAGCAGTTAGCTATACCTAACCTCACGTTGCATTGTTCGTCTGTCAATTTGTGTTCCTTGCCAGTTCTTGTATTGATTTATGCCTGTTGATTTAGATAAGTTAATTACGAGTTATGTAACAACCTTTAACCACGACTCTATACACCCGATAACCCTATGCCAGTTATTGTATTGATTTAGGCCTGTTAATTCGGATAAACTCACTATGACCAATCTGCAGACGATTATCAGGAGAGATGCAGGAAAGCTACCTCGTATCTCCCTTTCCATGACGAGTATAGATATATGTACCCCCGTGCTCAGTCGCCCCCCTTGCCTTGTTCTTCTAGTAACTAAGTGTATATATAATATTAACCGGAGTATGCCACCAGTATTGATACAACATAGCGGCACTGTCCTTGTGTCGTATTGTGCCACGTGCATACCAAACCGGTTATCATCATCTTATTAGGACGACGTCTATAATACCGTCGTTTATGCATGTATTCACTCCTTAGGGTAACTATCTGTTATCCACGATGTTTTCTCTTTTCCACTTAACTCCGCATGTTACACACCTCTTTAAAAAAAACACAATCTTCTTTAATACAAACCACATGACTTTCCTCCTAGACATTCTTGATGTACCAAGTAAGTATGTATCTCATTAGATAACCACCTTGTCGGTTATAGTACTTTCATTTGTGTAGGTGCGAAGGCGAGCTCAAAACGCCTTCGATTTCCAGTCCACAACGAACCCGATCATGATTATGTGACCCCTATAATTAATTATGATTATGTGACCCCTATAATTAATTATGTAACCCGCATACCAAACCGGTTTCATCACCTTATTAGGACGACGGCTATAATGTCGTCATTCATGCATGTATTTAATCCTTAGGTTAATTATCTTTTATCCGCCATTGTGTTCCTCTCTTCCATCTACTTTTCCACAATTGTTATACGTCTTCCAATCACCTCCTCCGTATCCACAATCCACACTACTCTGTTTTGCTTCGTGACCCTATGCTCAGTGGTACGGTACCCTGTTTTGGGTCATCCTGTCCTTTCACGCCCCGCTGCACACACCTCCCTACCTGTTCGATCGTAGGGAAATGCCACCCCTATGTCCAGCGCATTAAGGGTCACTGCCCTAGGTCACGAGCGGCGCGGCGCCTAGCCTCAAACCACCCCCTTTACAATTCACAACCCTCCCCCTGTAAAGACGCCATAAGAACGTTATAACCTGCCGACTCAGTTCGTTCATTAACCTCAACAAATGGAAGGTAAGGACCTATCCTTGTACCCCCCTTAACTATCCTCTAACTCCCTAGACCCCCTCACAACCTGAACCAGAACAATAGCCGGCGCGAGACTAGAACGACCCCCTCTCGTTCCCCCTTAAAAATGTAAATTTTCCCCATGACTTGCATTTTCACAAAACCACTATTCTTAACCCCCACGAGTGATCCTCGTACCTGAAAACTAGATGTAATGATCAACCCTAACTAGGAAGATACCTCCTGACAACCTGAACTCATATCTCAAACCAATTAACGTAAGAACTCTCGATAACCATATTCAGGGAGCGGCCTGTCCCCCCGACCCCACGGGGACCCCACCGACCCCCGCGGAGAATTACCCTGACCCGCAAGCCAGCAAATTCTTGCCAGACAACAGGTGAGTTTCTAACAGGTTATGACCTACAAATCTAAATACAAATCTAAATACCTATCCAAATACCATCCTATCCCATCCTTAACCAAAACCAAAATCTTCCTTATCCCATCCTAGATTACGAATAGCATGTCAGCTAGACCAGAGAAGGATATTTAGGTGAATTGATGAATAATACCTCCCAGCCTATTCACGTAGGGCGCCAGCAAAGTAGTCCCTATAAATCTTCACCAAATCCGCCTAAATAACTCTACTAGTACCTCATACTAGAGTTAAGATATCCACGATCATAAATCAGATAACAAGTTACTTACCGCCACATTATCCCTAACCCCCTAAGTTCACCAGAATAAATTAACTACTTCATAGCATTGACATTCAATACTTCTAGAACATTCCTGAAGCTTCCTTGACCTGCCTATAAATAAGACCCAGAGACAACAGTCGGGCAGTTGAATATTAGAGCCCAAAGCAACGGCTGGCCACACTGCGGTGGCTTTCTAATACCCCCTCCCCCCCTCAAGATTCACGATAGTTCAGCGTTCCGTAATCTGTGCAACTCTGTGAGGAAGTAATTTAACCCTTTACGAATGTTTTATTGCGATCGGGACTAGCGGCAGTAATATTATATTGGTAGACAACCCATTCACAAATTATTGATTGTTTCATTAACTTCTGATAGAGCACCCTCCGCTACTTGAGATACGAACGATCATAACTCATAACTGATCTAAGGCAGAAAGATCTTTTTATGCTAGAAGGGATTATGCGAGAAACTCTTGAGTGAGGACTCGGCAAGAATAACTCCTTGGCAACAATCGACTGTCTTAACCCATCAGCAATTGCCAAAAAGGTGCACAACCGCCTGCAAGAAGCCCATCTGCAAACCTTCTCTACACTGCCGGACAGCTTGGACGGCCACAGAGCTACTGTTAACCCCCAACATCACTAACGCAAGATAACCAGGAAAACTCCATCACAGTGTTACTTCACAGAGTACCAGTGTTACGGTGCTATTAACTATCAACCATCCAGTGTATTCGATTGTGTCTCAACATTCTCTGATGTTAAGAAATAAGTGATTATGCTAGTACACATTAATATATATCAGTTAAATTTAGCTTAGGCGAACTGACTCCCTTAATTATTCTTGCCATCAGGTTTAACCTGATTCGCCCTCACTGATATTTTCGGTCCGAAGTATCACCTAGACAAGTGAACATCCTAGACCAGTGCAACTAGTTACAGTTATCCCTTTACGTTAATTCTTGGGCAATAACCACATTACTTATACTTTCATCCTTGATTAAGAGTCATATTACCAGAGAGAGTTAACAAAGCGAAATACCTAACCTGTGTGATTCATGTACCCTACGTATCATAAAGCAATGTGATCAGAAGAATAATGCCTGAACGTTGGAAGTGGGAAGTATGTCTCTATCCAAATCCGCGATAAGTGCTGGGAGATTGTAATAAGTCCAATAACCTACCTGAGTGCTCCAACCTCTATTGTTCGTGAAATTCTATTACGTACCTTCTACCTGAGTGTTATTGAGAATAAAGCTGTATTACAAACCATTTATCCGAGATTATCTATGTCCTCTGTTGATTCTATTTATGTATTTTGCAAGAAATCCAATAACCCAGTCTTGCAGAACTCACCTATACCAAGTTAATCCTGTATAAAATCAGGGCATAACACGTTTTAATCGCCGTTTTACGCATTTAACCCCTCATTTTCCCTGTACTTCATAGCCCTCCCCACTATCGGGCGGCTTGTCTTAAGATCGTTGTATAATGGGGAAAACGGTTTCGCCGAGGGTTGTAATTATTTCCAAACACTATATATTGATAAAAACTAAGAGGGAAAAATAAAAAAAATCCATGTGAAAATTGGTGACCATCTTATTTAGTTTTTCCAAATTAGCCTAAGCTAACCTCACCTAGGTATTGGTCTATAATTGCACCTATACGAGCTAAACAAATTATTATTGTAGTTAACAGGAAGGTACGACTAGGTAAGTGATGGGGTATAGGTGGCAATATGCGGAAATAGATTACAAGGGTATTTCGCCCCCCTCTGACCCCCTTACGAAAACCTACGGTTGGGCATACCTTGTTTCAGTTTCTTGTTGTTGACTCTACGAGTGGGTGTTGAAAAGTGAGCTCCTAGCTGATGCCATCTGGCGGTCAGTTTAAAATTAATTGTCTGTAATCGGCCAATCACAGTGAAACATTTATGCCTTTATTGTTTTTGCCAATGAGCGATTTACTTGTCATGTATACGTCATTAGGTTCAACTAATCCCCTTCTTTTATTTATTTTTTCGCATACCATCCAACCCCTCCACCTAGCAGGTAGCCCTCAGTCTAAGCATGGCAGCAACTCAGTGTACCGGGTGTTCTGATGATTTTTTTGATGTGATAGACGAAATTCACCGTGACAGTAAAGCGAGTATACGTATATTACGCTCCCACGGTGTACTACCCAAGGTCTTGGTACTACCTACACGTGTGTTATGTGCAAACTGTGACCGGGAATGCAAGTACCGCTCAGATCAATTTATATGGAGGTACACTCGTACATTTTATGTAAATAAAATAAAATTTCGCAAAGGTCATGAGTTCTCTGTGAGTGATAGGAATGGCACATTCCTTCATATAGTCCATGAGCCAGGCCAGATATCGGTACCACCTGGGGTGACTAAACACGAATGGTACTAAAATGTTTATAGAGTGACTGTAAGTACATTAAGATATGATAGCCTTCTCGCACTGGTAGCTTAGTCTAATTTTGTTGATGCAATAGGGGCGCTACCCAAAAATAAAGATTTTTAGCGTGACGCTCGGCGTTTTCCTCATTTTCTTTAAAATCCATCACACAATCATCGCGAAACTTTGAACACCTATGTAGAATTATATTCTCTACCAGAGTTGTTCCTAGGTATTTTTCAAATTTCCTCATATTTCGGAATATACTCTATATTTTGGGTATTTTCCTCTAAATCTAGAATAAATCCTTAAATATGGGGAACATTGAAAAATATATTCTAACAGCTCTTGTAGCTTATTTGATTCTCTACAAGAATTATTCCGATGTGTATTTCAAGTTTCTCCATATTTAGGGGTTTATTTCATATTTGGGGATTTTTTGTTATATTTTGGGGATAATTTATTATTGGAAGGAGCAAACATATGTAGAGTGGTTTCCATGTAATGTGTTTGTTTGTTCATGGTTTAATGGTGATATTTTTTGCAGGTGTGTGTCGACTGTTTGACGGCAGGATGGAACCATCTGCGAGGAAGAGAGCACGGATCGACTGTATCATCCACTGCTCTGATGATGACAGCGATGCTCTGGTGTCACCACAGGATTTGGACTCCTGGAACACATTGCTCAGGGCTGCAGAAATCAGGCAGCATGATCCAGTCCTGGAAGCAGCCAAGGGCCTTGAAGAAGGAGGAATACCACACATACATTATCACCGTAAATGTCGTAGTCTCTTTACAATGAAGAAGTCACTGGATTCTATCCTTGCCAAGGGTGTCAAGATAGAATCAGCAAGCGTCGACCCCAGGAGGAGGGCATCAAGGGATGCCCCTAGTACTAGCAGGGTGTATGCCAAAGTATGTATCTTCTGCGAGAAGTCAAGCAAGTACATAAAAACAACAAAGACAAGGGAGCCACTCATACAGTGTGTTGAGCTACGAGCAGATGAGAAGATTCGCAGAGCAGCAATAAGGAAACTCAACCAGAGAATCCTTGGTTTAGTTAGCAGAGACCTTGTTGCTGCAGAGGGTCACTACCACAAGTCGTGCTACAAACTCTTCACAAAAGATGATTTCCCAGCGGCCGCCAGGTCGGGTGCAGGTGAAAATCAGGAAGAAAGCGAGGAAGCACGCTACGAAGAGGTTGAGACAGAAGCCCTCGAGGAACTCTGCTTGTATATAAGGACCAAATTATTCCCCAACCCAGAGGTACTGCCTATGACAAACCTCACATCTAGGCTTGAGAGATCCATGATGTCCCGTGGTATTATCCAACTGAAACCAGCGACAAAGAAACATGTTCGCCGAAAGATTGAAACCGAGTTTGGAGAATCACTACGCTTTGTCCCAGATGAGAAAGGAAAGCTTCTAATCTATCCACGCAGCCTCTCAATGGACGACCTTGCCCGGCAAGCACACAAAATGGCAAAAGACCTGCAAGAAGCAAGAGCAGCTAACTCTGAAGATGTCTTAACCAAAGCAGGAATGCAGCTGAGGAATGAGATCAATAAACAAGATGTGAGTCAGCCATGGCCTCCCGATACAGATCAGAATGTCATTCCTGCAGCAGTCACTCAATTCCTGCACACCCTGCTGACAGGAGAGTGTGAGTGTGAAACTCCCTCTGAAAGAGCTCAACGTCTTGCCACTTCCTTTGGCAGTGACTTGGTCTTTGCTGTTACCAGTGGCAAGACAAAACCACCCAAGCACGTACTGCTGACCAATGCTGTAAAGTCTTTGACAGGAAACACAGAACTGATCCGAACTCTGAATCGTCTTGGTCACTGTGTGTCTTACTCAATGTTTGAGGAAATCGATACAGCCCTTTGTATCCAGAAGCTGGAATGCTCAAAGGATGACATTCCACTGCCAGCAAACATCTACCCTGGTGTGTTCACAACCCTGGCCTCGGATAACATTGACCGACTTGAAGAGACCCTAAGTGGAGCAGGTACTTCTCATAGAGTCAATGGCATTGCTGTCCAGTCCAAGGTTGCAGGCTCTGTGCCAGAGAAAGTCCTGCCAGAGATTACCAAGTCCAAGATAAGAAGCATCACTCAGACATCATCAATGCTGCCAATATACAATGTTGGGCGGCGGGCAGGGCCACCTAGGATTGAGACTGCGTATGTCGACACTACCAAGGAAGTCCAGGATTCAAAGACAAAGAACCATATCTGGCTTCTTACTCGAATGTCAGACCATGAGGACCAGTCCATCAGCAGTTGGACTGGGTTCAACATCAAAATGCGCAGAGACATTGCAGTGGTTCAGGACACTGTAAGCTACCTGCCCACTATCAATGCTCCCGCAACAGAAATGTCCACCGTTAATGAAATCTTGGAACAAACGCATGCTATCATGCAGTCCTTACAGCTTAACAAGATTGTGTGCGTGTTTGATCAAGCACTCTATGACAAAGCTGCCGAAGTTATCTGGAAACAAGAGAAGTTCAAGAACATTATCATCAGGATGGGCGTCTTCCACACAATCTGTAATCTCATCTCCACCATAGGAAAGAGGTTTCAAGATGCAGGTCTTAGAGATCTGTGTGTGGAATCAGGTATCATCGCAGAAGGATCAGTGTCAGGAGTGATGAACGGCAAGAGGTACAACAGAGCAGTGAGACTACACAAGCTCGTGTATGAAGCACTGATGAGGCTTGCATGGAAAGGCTTCCTTTCATGGCTAGAAGAAAACCATTCAAGGGACATACACCATCTAGATGAAACACTGAAGGACATCAACAGCTTTCACAGCAATGTGTCTCAGGGACTCTTTCAAGAGCTGATGGAGAGTGAATCATGCACACATATCATGAAGCTTTTCCAAGTTTATCTTGAGACCCTCAGAGATGAACACAACCTCTCAGCATTCTGGATGTCATACCTGGACATGGTTGAGATCATGCTGGACTTAATTCGAGCCTCCAGAGAAGGCAACTGGATGCTCCACCTAGGAGCAATCCGACAGATGATACCGTGGTGTTTTGCCTATGACAAAGTGAACTATGCCCGGTTCCTAACCTACTACTATGCCTTGATGTCTCGACTGCCCATTGAACACCCAGAGGTCCATGAACACTTCATGCAAGGTGGCTTTTCGGTCCAGATCGGTAGCAAGAATCCCTTTGGACGGATCCCTGTGGACCAGACAATCGAAGAGACGATCAACAAAGACACCCAGACACCAGGGGGCACAAAAGGCTTCAGCCTGAAAGGCGGAGCTGTCGCCAGGTACTACCTGACATCGGAGTATCGCAGCAGGTACTTAAGGCAGCTCAGGACTATGGTAGTAGGCCAAAAGTATACTGACTTCAGCCACCCAGACCTACAGATGCCCAGGATTAGAAGAGATGAGGCCGATGTCCAATCTTTAGTTCAACTGATGGAGACCAGCTGGTTGAACCCCTTCAACGCAGAGCAAGAAGATCTTGTCAGTTTGTCAACTGCGACTATGGCACCACCAGAAGTTGTCAAAGACCTTCTAGGGGCCTACAGAATAGGAGAGGATGCATATCAAGCCTTCAAGGAAGAGCGCCTGGAGATCGATATGCCAACTATACAGTTTCATGACACGATGACGAAGACGAAACTGAGAACGTTCACTAACATCAGAATGAAGCCACGCTCACAAGACCATGACAAGGAGGTTATCTTAAAGGCTGACAGGAACCTATTTGGCCAGATGATCCTTGTTGCCGAGAACAGAAAGCTCAAAATGAGTGATGTCTTGGCTCATCCCCTGGGGCCTTTGCCTTGGGCACTTGCCAGCGGTGATGGGTCTCTCCGCAAGACCAACAAGGCTGCCCTCGCAAAGGAGTTAGAGAGGAATGTTTCTCCTGCAGAAGTGATACCCGAGCCCTCTGCTACCATAATTGATGGGATGAGCCTGGTCCACAAACTGAAGGGAAACGACAAAACTTTTTCACAGCTTGCAGGTACAGCACTGAGTCACGCTGTTCATGAAGGTGCTAAGAGCAGGCGCATTGATGTTGTGTTTGATATCTACAAGGAGACATCCATCAAGGATGCAGAACGAGCCAAAAGAAGTGCAGGCACAGGAATTCATTTCAAGAACATTCAACCTGGGCACAACATCCAGCAGTGGAGAAAGTTACTCGGTAGTTCCTCCAACAAGGCAAGTCTTATCAAGTTCTTGGTAGAAGAATGGAAGGCACCACAGCACAGGGAGAAGCTCAAGGACAAGGAGCTGTATGTCACATGTGAGCAGCGCTGCTTCAAGATCACCAAAGAGCAGTGGGAAGAGGCTCCTGAGCTTAAGTCAACTCAAGAAGAAGCAGACACACGCCTTCTTCTCCATGCACTTCATGCAGCAGAATCTGGGAACAAGTCTGTCATCATCACTGCAGAAGATACAGACGTCATGGTGTTGTGTCTTGGCATGTGCCACAAGATCCCATCCCATCTGTTCCAGAAGTGCGGGACGAAGAACCGGACAAGATTCCTGGATATCACCACACTGAGCCGCACACTGGGAGGCAGCGTGTGTGATTCATTGATTGGTATGCATGCCTTTACAGGCTGTGATACCGTCAGTGCATTCGCTGGCCGAGGGAAGATGACGACACTCAAGCAGGTGAAGATGGACAAGACATACCAGCATGCTTTTCACGAACTTGGACGCTCATGGGAAGTGTCTCCTGAACTCTTTGAGAAGCTACAGGAAATCACCTGCCACATGTACCTACCATCTACCCACACAACTAAGGTAAACAAGCTTCGGTATGAGCTGTTCTGTGCAAGACGTGGAGAGGTAGAGTCAAGTCAACTCCCTCCTTGTGAGGACTGCCTCTTCATGCATGCACTGCGTGCAAACTACCAGGCTGCGATCTGGAGGAGAAGTCTTCAGAGCCAGCCATTTGTTGCGAACCCAACAGACTGCGGTTGGATGACAGATGAGGACGGTAAGCTTGCCGTCAACTGGATGCGAGGCTCACCAGCACCAGATGCTGTTATGCAGCTACTGTCTTGCAAGTGTGTGCGGTCATGCGAACTCCCTAAGTGTACTTGCCTCAGCAATGGTCTAAAATGCACGGACATGTGCAGGTTACAGACATGTCAGAACAAGGCTATTGAAGAAGAGCCGGTGGCACAACAGTCAGATTCCGAGTCTGACGTAGATGATATTTAGGAGTAGTAATTTGCCATAATAGTATGTACAAGCCCATGGCATGCTTAGTGTGTATTTACAGGACTTGTATTAAATGTGACAATTACTATATGCATTTTGTTGACATTTAGGCATTCCTGTCCCCAAATTTGACATTTTTAAAAATTTCGGAATTTTCGGTAGGGTATGTCTATTCAAGAAGTGATAACGACCATTAAGCTACCAATGTGCAAGGGCTATCATATCAAAACATAAACTAGAGACATGTAGCAAGCTAAAAACACCTAAGAGAATTAGTCACCCCGGGTGGTACCGATATCCCAAAATTCGGGTCTTGGCTCATGGACTTAATAACTGCCACTTGGAAGCATGGAAAGTTTTGAGATTTATAAATATCTGGGTTAGACCCATATTTTCACGTAAACTTGCAAGTAAAAACCTTCACATTTCAAAGCAGACAAGTGTTGATTGGCGATCGTTCTGCTCTGAAGTGACTGAAGCTTGGTTTGAAAAGCAGGAGAGTGTCGGGGGCCCAGGTATTGCCGTAGAAATAGACGAAACTCTACTGACTCATAGAAAATACGAGAGAGGGAAGATACTGAGCCAAATTTGGCTTTTTGGTGGTATCGAGCGACACTCCAAGCGTCGATTCATCGTCCCACTTCAAGACCCTGGACAAAAAAAAGAGACGCTGCTACTCTCATCCCACTCATCAAAAATATATTAAGCCAAAAAGTGTTATTTACATTGATAAGTGGGCTGCATACCGTTCTCTGGGATCTGAAGATTACACACATCACTCTGTCAACCACACAGAAAATGTTGTATATCCTACTGATAAAAACATACACTCAAAATATAGAAAGACTGTGGAGGGATGTCAAGGAGTGGGTGAAGAGGCCAGGAATCAGATCTAGCTATTTGCGGCAATACCTTGAAAGGTACCTATTCATCACCACCTATCCTGATACGGCACTCCACACATTCCTACTACAAGCTGCCATACTGTATCCCCCTCTGTCTGAGCACCCCAGACTGAGACCTGTCACACGAACACCAATTCCCCTGGATGAAGACGAGGACGATAATTATTGATGATCCTCAACCACAATCATCAGCTTCATAAGGTTAGTACCATAATTCATATTATAGCCTACTAGGTTAGGTTGTTAGATTAGTCTAATGGTATTTTTATTTACCGGATCAGTCTGAAGATGGTTTTTTCTTTGATATACTGTATATATAGTGTTGTTTAATACCAAGGACTGTCGCATTTTACTATTTTCCCATAAGCCGTATATAAAGGGGTAATATTGGAAGAACTCTGAAAATATATTTAAAAGTAACAAAACCTGAAAATGGAAAAACCCGAGCCAAGTTTTGACCAAACTTGGCTCGGGTTTTTCTATTTTTCAGAGTCCAAAATCACAGTAACCTCATTTCGAAAGTTGGCTCGGTTTTTTTTTGGCAAAAGTTGGGTCGGATTTAATGGATTTAGCGGGGGTGGCAGCCCCCACCCATAATACTAGGTTAGGTTAGGTTAGGTTAGGCTAATGTTAACCCCATAATACTAGGTTAGGTTAGGTTAGGTTAGGTTATTTGGTTAGGTTAATGACAAAACTTGGCTCGGATTTCATGGATTTAGCGGGGGTGGCAGACCCCACCCATAATACTAGGTTAAGTTAGGTTAGGTTAGGTTAGGCTAATGTTAACCCCATAATACTAGGTTAGGTTAGGTTAGGTTATTTGGTTAGGTTAATGACAAAACTTGGCTCGGATTTCATGAATTTAGCGGGGGTGTGGGGGCGGCAGCCCCCACCCATTATACTAGGTTAGGTTAGGTTAGGTTAGGCTAATTTTAACTACATTCTTACTGGCTTTATCCACGTTGAAAAACAAAAAAACCCGAGCCATCTTTCGAAATGAGGTTACTGTGATTTTGGAATCTGACAAATTGAAAAACCCGAGCCAAGTTTGGTCAAAACTTGGCTCGGGTTTTTCCATTTTCAGGTTTTGTTACTTTTAAATATTGTATTTTCAGAGTTCTTCCAATATTACCCCTTTAATTACGCCTTTTACCCCGCAATTTCCCTGATCTTCATAGCCCTCCCCACTATTTTTCCTAAGTTGAAAAACTAGATAACCGGAGCCAACTTATATTTCATTTCGTCTTTAACCTCACATTTTCCCTGTACTTCATAGCCCTCCCCACTATCGGGGGCCGTATCACATCTAGATTGATAGACTTTGGGGAATGGGGTGTATCTCTATAATGAAGCATTTCCTCAAGAAATAAAGATTCAAAACACACAAATCACATGCAAACATAGCAGAAAAGTAAAGTTTTATAATTAAAACTCATATTGGTGCAATTATAGAAATTTACCCTAACCTAACCTAACCGAAAACTAACCCATCTTTGCGACGGTCTAAACCCAGCTCACGTTCCCTGCTTATTGGTACGCGACGGTCTAAACCCAGCTCACGTTCCCTGTTTATATAGAGACTTAGGGATTTTTTTATAATGAGTTTCCGACGGGGTGGACATTATATGGCAAAGAAGTACATGACCTAACTAACATATTTGTCTAAATAATATATCGATGGTTTCCAACGGTGTAAAACTGGATAAATTCCAAAATGTTGACCATCGAATGTTGACTAAAAAAGCTCTCTCGTGTGATACCAGCATAAGGCTGCGAGCCTATTCCCTATAATTATCTTCGCGCGAAGACGCATACGAGCAAATTGTTATGGTTTCTATTATATTTACGAAAACGGCAGGTATTGAATAGTATTATCTTGGATATATCACATACAAAGGTAAGTGGGTTTAATTCTAGTTTCGCTTTCACAGCATACTCATAAATTTCTATGGCTACTTTAGAGTTGTCATATACCATACTTAATTCCTATATATGTCCAAAGCGGCGGAAATGCATTATAAGGAATTATACCTACTGTAAAAAAAAAAAAAAAAAATCTCCCCATATGCGGCACCATAGCTATTACATAATACTAGGTTAAGTTAGGTAAGGTTGTTAGGTTAGGCTAATGTCGTTAATGTAGTTTATTATAATTATATTAAGTCTTTTACCCAGCAATTTCCCTGATCTTCATAGTTGGTCGGGAAGCTATGCCTTTACAACGGCGCCTCCCTTTTGTCGCTGTGTACGTGAAACTAGAATTTTACCGGTAAGGTAAATCTACAGTTATACTACCCCTCCCCCACTACCCCCCACCACCTCCCCCCTTCAAAACACGCCTTTTAGCGTGTTTTTGGATGGTTCAGCAGACGCGGAAACTGGAAAAATACTTATTTTGATAAAAAATTATCACCAACCAGATAAGAGTTTTTCAGGTAATTTGTTGTTGTTTTTTTTCTTTGATATACAGTGTTGTTTAATACCGAGGACCGTCGCATTTTAGTATTTTTAACATTAGCCTAACCTAACTTAACTTAACCTAACCTAACCGAAAAGTAACCTGTTTCCGCGACGGTCTAAACTCCCCCTCACGTTCCCTGTTTATGGGTGCGCGACGGTCTAAACGCTGCTCACGTTCCCTGTTTATGGGTTTGCGAAGGTTTGTAATACTTCAATGTATCTATTTCAAGTCAAATATACATTTCCGCACATCATCAAACCATACTAAGTCTACTACTAATAATATTAACCCATTAGTACCAACAGAATAGCGACAAAATAGGGGTAGTATAACTGTAGATTTATCGGACTGTATTTTAGTTGACATTAATGGAGCAGCAAATTGAAACCTCGTGTATGTTACCCTAAGCTATAGTTACCTTAATAATGGAGATCGTTATTAAATTGACCTAGCAGCCAAAATTGAACCCCCATAATATATACAGACCCATTTACATAAAGAAAAACAAATTAGGTATGCTTAGCTATGTTGATTGGTGCAGGTGTCTAAGTAGGTTGGATAGAAATGCCTAGAGGTCCACACTCGATGGAGGTTGTTGGAAGACTAATATCCCCGTGAACACCTAGCCTATACACAGAGTTTCGAAGCGGTCCAATGGTTCGAGGGTCAATATTTACGAGTCACACCACAGCTGGGATCTCATTTTTAACGGTAGTTTTGGGTTCCTATCATTCTATGCTTCATTGCTATATACTTTTTATCCACCGGAAAAAAACAAAATTTCTTGTGGTTTTTTTTTGGTTTTTTTTAGCATTAACCTAACCAAAAAACCTAACCTAACCTAACCTAACCTAACCTAACAGCCCCCAAATACATTTAGGTTAGGTTAGGTTAGGTTTTTAGGTTAGGTTAATGCTAAAAAAAAAAAAAAAAAAAAAAAAAAAAAAAAAAAAAATCCGGTGGATAAAAAGTATATAGCAATGAAGAATAGAATGATAGGAACCCAAAACTACCCTTAGAAATGAGATTCCAGCTGTGGTGTGACTCGTAAATATTGACCGGTTCGAGTATTCATTCCAAACCATATTCATCCTACCCAATATCTACTACGAAACAATTTAGTAGATTAACTATATTTAATATTAATAAGTAACACTCCGTTCTTAACATTAATCATCAATTACAAACCACAATGTACTTGAATAAACTAATGAAAGCATATGGTCTTCCCAGGATGACCCAAGGTAAATGCATCCCATTTGGGAACCGGAAGATTCGCCTAGTCGGAAACCTCGCCCCAAACATTTTCGGAAGGTTCGCCCATCAGAAGGTTCGCCCACCCAACAGAACATTGACAAACGAGCGAACGGGATATTATTCAATTACGTGTATTTCTAAACAGTACTTATTAGTGTATAATATTTTTATTTTTATTTTATTTTTCTATACTCCAACTTACTTCCTCTCGGGCATAGGCTGAGAGCCTTAACATTCACCGCTTTACAATGAACAGTGAAGCCCGTGAGGTCTTGTTCCAGTCTAGGGAGTGAGACATGTGAAGCACGTAGAGTACAACGAGCACCTGCCATCTTGCCTTCACATGAGGCACGGTGCTCACTCATGGCCCGAAACGACCCCATCTCTGAAGCCACCTCGTTCCCGTGCTTCACTGTTTCACCCCCTACACTCGGACTCTCACACTTACACACACACAACGCCACCTGTTGAGCAGATAACTCACCATGTATGACATTGCTAAAATATAACGGCATGTGTGCTTGTTTGTGTGCGTGTGTGTAGCCTATAGCCTAATTGTTCGATTTTTTGTTTGTTTGCCAGGTTTAAGGTATGAGAACCTACATGTTCGTGGTTTGAGGTGTTCTAGTAATTTTATTTTAATTGAACTTCCCGTGTGTGTGCTTGTTTTTGTGCGTCTGTGTATTGTTCTATTTTTGGGTTGTTTGCAAGGTTTATAGTATGAATGAAGCATATACCAGTATGTTCGGGGTTTTGAGGGTTCTAGTCAATTTCATTTTTGGCTTAATTGGACTCAAGACTTCCCATTCCACATAGTTTTGTTTTATATAAGTTCGTTTGCCTTTGTAGTATTCAACAAGGGACTGGGGTTCTCACAGAGAGGCTCCAGTCCTGACGTTATTCTTGACTTACAGTGTGCTGGCTTAATAATTCAATAGGGTTGATAGCCTCTGAAGTCTTATTTTAACAATATTGTTCAATTTCTGGTTTAGTTTGTCATATTAGATCTCGCTATGGACAAGCTAACACCTCAGCTCTGTATTGAATGTAATGAGGAGGTCCGTCCTCTACAACATGGGGTAGAATGCGATGTTTGTGGAAAATGGCAACATAGGCTCTGCAAAACAAATATCACCAACAAGCAATATAAGAGTGGGAAAAAAAAGAGGATTTAAAGCGTACCAACTGCCTTAATCCCTGGACTTGTAAGCCATGCCTAGAACGCACCCCACCAGCCTCGTCCTCTCCTCCAGTGCCTCCACAGGTCCCAGAGTTTGCTTTCATCTCTCCACCACTCAAGCGACAACGCACCACAGTATCTTCTACTCCACACCAACACATCTTACACTCGACTGCTTTTACCGGTGCAGCAATAGACTTTTCTTTAAGTCTCAACGAATCTCCTGTGAACAACTATGTCCAGCATGGCAAATCTCTGCACAGCAATTGTTACTGCACAGCAATTGTTCAACAACAGGGTCAAGTTTTCACACCTAGTATTAAGCCACACATATGCATCCCTAAAGAATCTGCTTTAGCTGCAGTGAGAATCAAGGCCCAAGTCAGCAAAGAAGTACTCGCCAACCCATTCAAGTCTGCCCAAATAGCCTAATTGTAGATTCAGCCCTACAAACTCGTCTTCCGTCATCAGCACTCATCACTGCTCTCCCCAAGTCCTCGTCATTAGCAAGAACTGCTAATGGTGATGGCTAATTATAGGGTCTATATTTGTCGGTGTTACCTAAAACAAATAAGAACTGTTATTGGGCGAAATTTCCGTGGGCGAAACTTCCATGGGCGAATCTTCCCGTGGGCGAACTTTCTTAAGGGCGAACATGTACCGCGGGCGAACCTTCTGGCATCCCGTCATTTGATTGACCCACATTTAATGATAAATGACGTAATTTTAATCTTATTCTGGTTACTAGTAGACGATTTTCTATAGCTTATAATCTTCCTCTAAGAATGAAATAGGCAAATACAATCTCAATAAACCATCTGAAAAACATAAAAACTGCATAAAATCGTCTAATTATAGCCAGCATAAAATATGAAAAGTCATCGTGCTTAAGAGGTTGATGACACATAAGGTTATTCTCCGTTTCATAATGATAAATGCCAGATAATTATATTCGGTTTATTAGAAATCCCATTATATATACTGTACATATATATTTTTGTTTTGACAGCAAAATTTGTACATTTTTCGATAGAAAAAAATGTCTCCGCCGAAGCCGGATTTCTCCATACAATGCTGGCTAGCTATCGCTCGCCAGGAAGAAATCGACACCTGGATGTGTTAAGTATTGTTCACATGTGTGGGGAGGATCCTCTCACACCGCACTCCTAGACAAAGTAGAAAGGAAAGCCTTTCGTATCATTAACTCCTGTCCACTCACCAACTCTCTGCAATCTCTCTCTCTTCGCCGCAATGTTGCATCTCTCTCGTTATTCTATCGTTACTACAATAATCAGTGTTCCTCGGAGCTTTAAAACAGTTGGCTGAATGGGGCTGGATGGATACAAGCCAGGGAAAGAGAGAAAAGGAGAAAAGGATAATATATATGCAATTATAAATTTCATATTATCAAGGCGCTAATTACAAGTTCATATCATATGTTTCAATTAACCCTTTGAGTACCAGCGACGTGTGTTGTATTATATGCTAGCTCTATGTAGACGATACTATGGAGCTTAGGAAGGATCTGTGGTAGTCAAAAAGGATTGGTTGAGATAGTTTGAAGCCTTGTCATTACTAGACGTCCTTCCTAAGCTGAATAAAATCGCCTAATAGTGTCCAGAATATGCTAAACACGGACGTCACTGGTAACTGTACGGGTTAATACAAGGGTAAAGCAACTCAGTCAAAAACAATTATTCAGAAAATATTTATTCCATGGCATTTATCATCACTATACAATGAATTACCTCATAAATATTATTCCTATATATATATATATATATAAATAACCATTAAACCATCTGATTGTGTGCACCATATAATTCGGGAAAGGAATATTTATCCATTATAAATAATTATATATTATAATATACAAAATAGCAATAACGATTAAGGGAGCCCACCTCGCTTTTTTTCTCTTTCCCTCCCTCTCTCTTTGGCTTTTATCCATTCGGCCTCATTCAGCCTACTGTTTTACGACGTTTGCCCCCATCCAGGTGTCAATATTTTCTTGGCGAGTCTTAGCGAGCTAGCATATATAAATATATTTGTTTTGACAGCAAGCTGAATTTGTACATTTTTCGATAGAAAAATGTCTCTGCCAAATCCGGATTTCTCCATACAATGCTGGCTCGCTATCGCTCGCCAGGAAGAAATCGACACCTGGATGGGGATAAACGTCTTAAAACAGTTGGCTGAATGGGGCCGAATGGATACAAGCCAGGGAAAGAGAGAAAAGGTGAGAGAGATAAAAAAAAAACAGTGACCCCCCTTAAATCCCCATTGCTATAGTTCAAGCAATACAACCTTTAGTTTACCATAGGGAAGAGTTTTAACCCCTTCAATCACACCACGATTTGTGTAACTTTATGATTGCTACTGCCAGACGATATTTGCTCTTCTAGAGAAGGAAATCTAAGACTCAGAGGATTTATGCCTGTTACAATTTACCCTCTAAATCTGACACAAAATCGTCTGGAGGTAGCTAATATACACCAAAAATTGACGTGATTTGGTTGAAAGGGTTAAGGGGTTGGATTATTAAGGGACCCCACCTCGCTTTTTTTCTCTTGCTCTCCCTCTCTCTTTGGCTTGTATCCATTCGGCCCCATTCAGCCTACTGTTTTAAGACATTTACCCCCATCCAGGTGTCAATATTTTCCTGGCGAGCGGAAGCGTGCCAGCATATATATATTTTAGTTTTGACAGCAAGCTAAGTTTGTACATTTTTCGAAAGAACATTTTCTCCGGCGAAGCCGGATATCTTCATTCAATGCTGGCTCGCTATCGCTCGCCAGGAAGAAATCGACACCTGGATGGGGATAAAAGTCTTAAAACAGTTGGCTGCATGGGGCCGAATGGATACAAGCCAGGGAAAGAGAGAAAAGGAGAGAAAGATAAAAAAAAATAACCGGTGACCCCCCTTAAGGAGTTCCATAAGTAGTTGAAGGTCGGGAGTAGGTGATGCCCCCGCTGACCCCTTCATGACTGTCATGGCCGTTCTCATGACTGTCGTCGTGCCCACCCACAAACACACCGCCGCTGCTGCCTCCACTTGTGAATCCACCACTGCTTCCTCCACTTATGAATCCACCACTGCTTCCTCCACTCACGAATCCGCCACCACTGCTTCCGCCGCTGACGTATCCACCGCCACCACCTCCACCGGTAATAATTCCACCTCCACCGGTAATAATTCCACCTCCTCCGGTAATAATTCCACCACCTCCGCCGCTGCTGCTGCCGCCTCTATAGCCGCTACCGAGGCCCTCACCACTGCCCTGCGCCGCCACACGGAGGGCCGTGCTGAGATCCCCACCGGTAGGAAGGTTTGGGTTGTCACCATCACCGTAGTTGACGAAGTATACCTCCGGGCGAAGGGTTTCTGACGCAGGGATGTGGACAACACCCTGCTGATGCTGTTGACGCTTGTTCAGAACGTAAACAATGTTCTTCTGTTGTGGAGGAGGCACGATGATGGGCCGCTGGCTGAAGCCTCCCTCAGGTGCACGGATGAAAACAATGTTGTGCTCAACTCTGGGCAGGGGGATGTTGGGTGCTGGTCCGACACTCCGAGGTATTGATGGGGAGTCGTACACGTAAATGTTTCTGGTCACCTGGGGTGTCACACACCTTCCATCAACATGGCGCACCTGTCCGCTGCCACAGCTACCCCCAGAGGTTATTCCGCCACCCCCAGAAATGAATCCCTGACCCCCAGATATAAATTCATGGGAGTCATCGCCCCCGCCAGATATGAATCCGCCGCCACCCCCCGAGATTATATTTCCCCCAGAAACATAGCCCCCACCTCCGGATGTAAACTCATGGGAGTCGTCAGAAATAATCGTCCCCCCAGAGATGATGTTTCCCCCAGACACAAACCCTGAGCCACCAGAGTATCCAGAGCCCCCTGAACCCCCAGAAATAAACCAACCCGAACCCCCTGAAATGATTCCTCCAGAGCCTCCTGAAATGAACCCTCCAGAGCTCCCAGAACCCCCTGAAATGAATCCACCGCCCCCTGAACCCCCCGAAATATATCCCCCACTGCCTCCCGAGCCCCCTGAAATTAACCCACCCTGACCTTGCGTGATGAATGACCCTGAACCCCCGGAAAAGTACTCCTCCGAAGAGTGTTGTGATTGACCTGAGGGCCCCTGGATGTTGTAGCCATCCAGCCTCCCAGCGGCTGACGAGGCCACAAGGGCAGCGAGGATCTGAACAACGGAAACAAAGAAGAAAATGTAAACAGAAAGGTCATAATGTAGTAAGTATGTTACGGTAAATTCAATACAAACACAATAGAAACCTGCAAGAATGTAAACAGAACAAATTGTCATAATGTAGTAGGTATATTACGGTAAATTAAATACAAATAGAAACCTGCAAGAATGTAAACAGAAAAAAGGTCATAATATATATGGTACGGTAAATGTAGGTAAATTAACTACAAACAATAGAAACCAGCAAGAATGTAAACAGAACAAATGTCATAATGAAGTAAACATATTACGTTAAGTTAAATACAAACACAATGCAAACACCTGCAAGAATGTAAACAGAAAAAAAGGGTATAATATAAATAATAATTATAGAACGGTAAAGTAAAGACAAAACAAAAATGGGAAGCTGCAAGAACGTACCCCGAAATGAGCCGTTGTGTAAGTAGTAGTAAATATACTGCAGTACTTTGTCAATGCAATAGAGTAAATACAAAAGTTAAGGGAGCCCACCTCGCTTTTGTTTTCTCTTTCTCTCCCTCTCTTTTTGGCTTGTATCCATTCGGCCCCATTCAGCCTACTGTTTTAAGATGTTTACCCCCATCCAGGTGTCAATATTTTCCTGGCAAGCGGTAGCGAGCCAGCATATATATAATTTTGTTTTGACAGCAAGCTAAATTTGTACATTTTTCGATAGAAAAATTTCTCTGGCGAAGCCGAATTTCTCCACACAATGCTGGCTCGCTATCGCTCGCCAGGAAGAAATCGACACCTGGATGGGGATAAACGTCTTAAAACAGTTGGCTGAATGGGGCCGAATGGATACAAGCCAGGGAAAGAGAGAGAAGTAAAGAAAGATAAACAAAAAAGAGCCGTTGACCCCCCTTAAGTGTAAACAGAGGAACTACTGGAAAAAAAATAAGGTCAACAGAAAATAGTTTGTGTAGCTAAGTGGTGAAAATCAATACAAAGGTTAATTAGTAATACAAATAGATCTAAGTGCAAGTAGTCAAATGAGCTAATACAATAAACTCCCCTACCAAGTTAAGTGTACAAATGGAAACACTAATAACAGGCATTGGGTCAAAAGAGAAGCGTAGTGTTGTATATATATTGGAGAAAGACATCTTAACAGTATAATATGGTGCTAAATGTAAGTACAGTGGCGCTAATAAGTCATGTCTCTTATTAAACTGCTTAAATTCGTCTAATTTTAGCCAGAATACAAGGTAAACAGGCGTCATGGTGCTCAAGGGGTTAAACCTAGATGAGTCAAGCCTAAACAGGGAACGGTTAGAATAACAAGTTATAAATGTATATATGATAACTAAAAGCGCTAATGTATATATGATAACTAAAACCGCTAATATATATATAACTAAAACCGTTAATGTATATATGATAACTAAAACCGCTAATATATATATAACTAAAACCGCTAATGTATATATGATAACTAAAACCGCTAATATATATAACTAAAACCGCTAATGTATATATGATAACTAAAACCGCTAATATATATATAACTAAGACCGCTAATGTATATATGGTAACTAAAACCGCTAATATATATATAACTAAAACCGCTAATGTATATATAACTAAAACCGCTAATATATATATAACTAAAACCGCTAATGTATATATGATAACTAAAAGCGCTAATATATATATAACTAAGACCGCTAATGTATATATGGTAACTAAAACCGCTAATATATATATAACTAAGACCGCTAATGTATATATGGTAACTAAAACCGCTATGCAAACTTTAGAGCGAAGAGTAAATAGTGGAGGGTCTTAATGTAAGAAGTAAAAATCCCACTGTAAAGACAAAAGTCCAGCATAAACAGGCAAGAGTGTCAACAGAGAGGGATCTTAATGTAGTACAAGGTGTGGTAACATGTGTAATATAAAGAACCAGTTGAATATGAAGAATGGTCTTAGCTATGTACACGTGTATTGTTCCCAGTTAAGGGGGTAGTGCTAGTTGTTGGGTCTATGTATATAGTTATTAATTTAGAGTTTAGTTTCCTCGCTAGACTTCCATCAAGCTTAAATATAAACACCCCCTAGACCCCCTTTCAAGATAAATTTGTACATTTTGTCGGTAGAAAAATTTCTCGGCCGAAGGCCGGTTCCTTCTAAAATTACAGGCCAGGAAAAAATCTACACCTAAATGGCAAGAAAGGTCTTAATATTTGACAAAGAAATGGGGCGGAAGGTCTCAAAATTGCCAAACTAATGGAACGAACGTCTTAGAATCTCAAAACTAATATGCTAAACATGAGGGAAAAGGGGGTACAGAAAAAGCGACTATCTTCCCCCTTAATGTTGCAATGTAATCGAGGAAGTGCCAGACAAAAGTGTCGGTGTAAGCAGGAAGGAATTATATCGTCAATAAAAATAATTGCACTGTGATTAGAGACGAGTAATATTAAAAGAGGATTGCTTATGCTTACTAAGACCAGCATCAACGGAAGTAAAGAAATAATATCACCGTGAATACAAACTATGTACTATTCAGTTTTATAGGCTACCATAATTATAATAATATCACCGTGAATACAAACTATGTACTATTCAGTTTTATAGGCTACCATAATTATAATAATATCACCGTGAATACAAACTATGTACTATTCAGTTTTATAGGCTACCATAATTATAATAATATCACCGTGAATACAAACTATGTACTATTCAGTTTTATAGGCTACCATAATTATAATAATATCACCGTGAATACAAACTATGTACTATTCAGTTTTATAGGCTACCATAATTATACACAATTATCTACAGTCTGTTAATTAAAACCAATGTATTACTTTTTGTTTTATTTTATACTACGAAATTTCAAAATGACCGCTAAGTTAAGCACTAAAATATTCAAGTATCCATTTGATAGCATTCATAACAGCGACAAAGAGAGATACATTCCGCAAAGCAGTCTTTACAAGGCGTTATGGTGCAAGACCAAAGTTCAACATTATGCAATCGGTGCCAAAAAAAAGATTGCACGTTTCTCGGTCCCTTGTTCCGTTCGTAATACGGGAGGGGGGGGGGGGGGGGAGAGAGGAAGGAGAAGAAAAAATGTTGAAGAAGCCCCCCCAGATAATTATAATAACGCGGCAATGTTCTACCTCCGCCTTTACGAACGACAAGTGTGGTTATTAAGGGAGCCCACCTCGCTTTTTTTCTCTTTCTCGCCCTCTCTCTCTTTGGCTTGTATCCATTCGGCCCCATTCACCCTACTGTTTTAAGACGTTTACCCCCATCTAGGTGTCAATATTTTCCTGGCGAGCGGTAGCGAGCCAGCATATACAGTATATATTTTTGTTTTCACAGCAAGCTAAAGTTGTACATTTTTCGATAGAAAAATGTCTCCGGCGAAGCCAGATTTCTCCATACAATACTGGCTCGCTATCACTCGCCAGGAAGAAATCGATACCTGGATGAGGATAAAAGTCTTAAAACAGTTGGCTGAATGGGGCCGAATGGATACAAGCCAGAGAAAAAAGGAGAAAAAGCTAAAACAAAACAAAAAAAGACGGTGAACCCCCTTAAAGAAGCCCCCCAGATAATTATAATAACGAGGCTATTTTCTACCCCCGCACGACAAGTGTAGTTATTATGGTGGCTTGCGAAATGTTGAGAGAGAGAGTGAGAGAGAGAGGGGCGTGTGTAGGATATGTATTACTTAGATACTCTATAATGTGTTTGTGTGTGTGAGAGAGAGAGAGATAGAGTGAGTGAGCGAGAGTGTGTGTGTGTGAGAGAGTGAGTGAGTGAGTGAGAGAGAGAGAGAGGGGCGTGTGTAGGATATGTATTACTTAGATACTCTATAATGTGTTTGTGTGTGTGAGAGAGAGAGAGAGATAGAGTGAGTGAGCGAGAGTGTGTGTGTGAGAGAGTGAGTGAGTGAGTGAGTGAGAGAGAGAGAGAGGGGCGTGTATAGGATATGTATTACTTAGATACTCTATAATGTGTTTGTGTGTGTGAGAGAGAGAGAGATAGAGTGAGTGAGCGAGAGTGTGTGTGTGTGTGAGAGAGAGAGAGAGAGGGGCGTGTGTAGGATATGTATTACTTAGATACTCTATAATGTGTTTGTGTGTGTGAGAGAGAGAGATAGAGTGAGTGAGCGAGAGTGTGTGTGTGTGTGAGAGAGAGAGAGAGAGGGGCGTGTGTAGGATATGTATTACTTAGATACTCTATAATGTGTTTGTGTGTGTGAGAGAGAGAGAGATAGAGTGAGTGAGCGAGAGAGTGTGTGTGTGTGTGAGCGAGAGAGAGAGGGCGTGTATATGATATAGATTACTTAGATACCGGTATTCTATAATATATGTATGTGAGAGAGAGAGAGAGAGAGAGAGAGAGAGAGAGAGAGAGAGAGAGAGAGACAGAGAGAGAGACAGAGACAGAGACAGAGACAGAGACAGAGACAGAGACAGAGAGAGAGAGAGAGAGAGAGAGACAGAGACAGAGACAGAGACAGAGACAGAGACAGAGACAGAGACAGAGAGAGAGAGAGAGAGAGAGAGAGAGAGAGACAGAGACAGAGAGAGAGAGAGAGAGAGAGACAGACAGAGAGACAGACAGACAGACAGACAGAGACAGACAGACAGACAGACAGACAGACAGACAGACAGACAGACAGACAGACAGACAGACAGACAGACAGACAGACAGACAGAGAGAATGAGAGTGAGAGAGAGAGAGAGGGGCGTGTATTGGATATGGATTACTTATATATTCTATAATGTGTGTGAGAGAGAGTGTGTGTGTGTGAGAGAGAGAGAGTGTGTGTGTGTGAGAGAGAGAGAGTGTGTGAGAGTGAGTAAGTGAATGAGAGTGAGTGAGTGAGTAAGAAAGTGAGAGGTAGGGGTGTATGGGATATGGATTACTTAGATATTCTATAATGTGTAAGAGAGAGAGAGAGAGAGAGAGAGAGAGAAATGGTACACTAATTTCAACGTGGGTATGCATATTACTACAGTAACATTATGTTTTCAAATTTCCCTACACTGAACAACTATTTCCAAACTGAGATAAACAAAACTCTAATATCTGTTGGTGATTATATTCTACATTCACTAGAACTAAGCCTATTCAGACTCAATTTCTAGGCATACTTAAGTGTTATTATCACATTTTGGCAACACATGCTAAGAGAGAGAGAGTGTGTGTGTGTGTGTGTGTGTGTGTGTGTGTGTGTGTGTGTGTGTGATAGAGAGAGAGAGAGAGAGAGAGAGAAAGTGAGAGACAGAGGAAGGAAGGAAGGCAGACAGACGTGATAGGTGAAAGGCCTAGACTGCAGAAGAAAGATATCAGGGGAAGGCAGGAAAGGAGGTGGGGTAGAAACAAAGAGATAGAAGAATGGAGAAATTGACCCATTTTCTCCTGGGTATTGGCAAAGAAACATACGAATAAGTACACAGAGATCAGGGTAGAAACAAAGGATTAGGAATGAAGATAATGACGAAGAAACCAGTAAGATTGAATACACTCATTAATTAATTTACTCATGGGTGTAAATATGGGAATACACGTGAAGTAACTGGGGTAGATACAAGAAGGAAAATGAAACCTTTGGCTCATTCTCTCATAGGTAGAAATATATAAATTAAATTGAAGAAATAGGGGTAGGAACAAAGATATCTCAAGATTAAGAGTTTGACCAATTATCTCACGAGCAGAAACAAGGGAATAAGAATATAGATTTCAGCCCATTTTCTCATATACTTTATATATATATTTGACTTAGTATTTCAAACGAGGTAATGTCTTACTCTTACCTGTATGTAAACAGTTGGAATTATGAAGATTATTGACAAAAGTTCAATTGGACGTACTTTTAAACAAATCAGTAAAATTTAAGTAATGACAATGGTATTATAAGTATGAACAAAATTGGTAAAATATGAGTAAAACAAAAAGAAAACCTGAATAATAATAGACTAAGTGGAAGAGGTGGAAGACAAAAAACAGGATAAATACAGTAAGTACAAAGGAGTACCAAGGAAAACAAGCAACAACAGATATACTGATCCTTACGCGGCTGCTTGTAACTAAACTACTGATCCTATGTGAAGATAGGAAAGGATAGCACAGTATAAAGTGGCGCTATTCCTTTATAATCGCAGTCAATCGAAGGTTAAGAACGTGATATTTTTCGAGACGATTTTGGAAACTTTGAACAGTACTACGCCCAATGGCACTACTATACCCTGTTTCTTTCCAACTGACGGTAAATTGCAAAGTTCCCATCAAGATTTTGTCGTGAAATATGGTGCTAAACATATAAACTAAGTCTTTACATGATGCAGAGACATAGTGGTTTCATATTTTTCCATTAAGGATCGATACATTTGCTGCTAAGGGATTCAATGTACCGTCAGATGAAACAAAACAGAGTATAGGTAGTCTATTCCACAAGTTCACCGCTAGCTTTAAAAAAATGCTTCTTCTAATGCGAGTGAAAAGTTTTTCCAATGATCTTACAACACAGTAGCCTACACAGAAAAGCAAGCAACAACATACACCTACTCCTTTCTACATGGTTACTTTTACATAGTCTAACCCGTCTCATTATTTGTTCGTCAGGTTTTCCCAAATAAAAGAATGAATAGGATCTGTATATTATAAGGTTAGCTTGCCACAGATTGAAATTGGAGACATACTGTTGTGATCTTTAGCCGCCAATAAGTTGGTCGAAGCAAGGTTTGCTTTTTAATTTAGCTTAAAGTCTACCGCATTAATTAACACTACACTTTCTGACTAGAATATTTGCCCATTCAGTATTCGAGGACGTGTTTTCACTTTATTCTGGTTAATATTTGTCCACTTTATTCAGATTTGGAAGGCCCTCTAGGAATCAAAGGGGTAACATATATCTCCTTTTACTCTCTGACTCACACATTTCTCTCAAAATTGGATAACATCGTCTACTACCAGCCAGGATAAAGGGAAGAAAGGGGTCCTGGTATCCTGAAGGTGTTAATTAGCCATACCCATCCCACAGCGCACCACAATACTAGGAGGGGTCTTCCAGCTAACTCGCTTACCGTTAAGGGGAGATGGGTCGTTTTTCTGGCCCCCCTTCTCCCTCATGTTTAGCCCCATTAGTTTGGAGATCTTAAGACATTCGGCCCATTAGTTTGTCGATTTCAAGACCTTTTGCGCCATTTCTTTGTCAATATTAACCCCTTCTGTACCGGCGATGTACTTTTCATCATAGTCTGGCAACTATTAGACGATATCGTTCAGCTTAGGAAAAACTTCTACCCATTAGAAGGCTACAGACTAGGTCAATCCATCATTTCTAGCTACCATATAGCCTTTCTAGGCTTCATGAAATCGTCTAAATGTAGCTGAAATCAAATAAAAAATAGTCACCGGTATAGAAAGGGTTAAGACTTTTCGTGTCACTTAGGTGTCGACTTTTTTCCTGGCGAGCGATAGCGAGCAATTTAGTCAATTTAAGAAGAACCGGCCTTCGGCCGGACATTTTTCTATCGAAAAATTTAAAAAATTATCTTGAAGGAGAGTCAGGGGGGGGGGGGTTCTTAAGCTTAATGGAGGTCCAGGGAGGAAAAACAAAAACAAATAAAACAATTGAAAGCTTAATGCATGAGAAAATATATACGGCCATCCTCCCTTAAAGTAAAGTAAACACCGTGGACTGCCTTCATAGCTCTGCCACAAGACCTCCCTGCTTACACAATATCAACTATCATTAAGGGGGGTCACCGTTTTTTTTTTATCTTTCTCTCCTTTTCTCTCTTTCCCTGGCTTGTATCCAGTCGGCCCCATTCAGCCAACTGTTTGAAGACGTTTATCCCCATCCAGGTGGCGATTACTTCTTGGCGAGCGATAGAGAGCCAGCATTGTATGGAGAAATCCGGCTTCGCCGGAGACATTTTTCTATCGAAAAATGTACAAATTTAGCTTGCTGTCTAAACAAAATCTTAAAATAGTAGGCTGAATGGGACCGAATGGATACAAGCCAAAGAGAGAGGGAGAGAAAGAGAAAAAAAGCGAGGTAGGCTTCCTTAAACAAAACCTCTTGGGACTTTCAACTTTCGGGGGGACCAGCTTCAAAATACGTTACCGGTAGTATGTTTGACTGGGCAGGAAGGAGAAGGCAGACAAAACATGGGAAGAAATACACAAGATACAAAAAGGCGAAGGTAAGACATAGGGAAGCACAGAAGAATATACTGTAGAAGGCACTAAGGCAAAATGGTGCTAATTTAGAAATGGAGATGTTTTAATAGTAACGAAAGTTCTACAGTAAGAGTAGGACATTTAACTAAGGGGGGTCACCGGCTTATTTTATCTTTCTCTCCTTTTCTCTCTTTCCCTGGCTTGTATCCATTCGGCCCCATTCAGCCAACTGTTTTAAGACGTTTATCCCCATCCAGGTGTCGATATCTTCCTGGCGAGCGATAGCGAGCCAGCATTGTATGGAGAAATCCGTCATCGCCGGAGACATTTTTCTCTCGAAAAATTTAAAAATTTAGCTTACTGTCAAAACAAAAATATATATATGCTGGCTCGCTACCGCTCGCCAGGAAAATAGTGACACCTGGATGGGGGTAAACGTCTTAAAACAGTAGGCTGAATGGGGCCGAAAGAATATAAGCCAAAGACAGAGGGAGCGAAAGATAAAAAAAAGCGAGGTGGGCTCCCTTAAATTATAGAAGTAAGAAGCGAGCATAATCAGACGCACTTTCCTGCTTCAAACTCGGTAATAAAGCTAATCAGTCGCCCCTGATTTTAGCGAGGTCCAGAGTTAAATATGCAGACCAACAAAGGGTGTTAGGCATAGCGCACATTCACACACATAAGCCATCAGCTCTTCTAAACTATACTCTAATTCTTTTCAACTATACTGACTGTAAATTTAATTCCTTAGCAGTTCATTTCTCGATACTTAATGGACAAATATGAAACTACTATGTCCCTGCATCATATTCAGACCAAGTTTATATAATTAGCACCATATTTCACTACAAAATCTGTAAAATAACTGAGAAATCTTGATGGGAACTTTGCAATTTACCGTCAGTTGAAAAGAAATAGAGTATACAGTAGGTACTGTTTTTCAGCTAGCCTATATTATGCCTTGTATTTGGGGGTTGTTCATACATTAATACCGTATTGGAAACTACACTAAAACTATAGTTTTGACACTGTAATTAGGCCAGCAACATTGGCCAATAATCTCTTGACACTCAAAAAGGGCTAGAACAAACGGGCTGTAATTTACTTTGCCTATCTCCTGGTTAATTTGTCCATACTGGAAGAAATGTAAGCTCGATTGTTCACATCTTTTTTCAGTTACAAGGGTTAAGGGGTCTATATTTCTGACCTAAATATAGTAAATCGACTATAAGTACAGTCGGCCTAATAAGTGATGTCTCGGTACTAATTATGTTTTGATCAAGAATAGGCATCAGCAATATTTACCCATGATTTATTCTTTGTAAGTGAGATATGCAAACATGTTCCTATACTTAACCACCCAATTCAACATCTGACAGACATTAATACAGCACAGAGCGAACCAACCGTAATGACAGCTGAGACATGACTTAGCGCCATCTTACAACGAAAACAAAATAATACTGTAAATAACAGCTCTCCCTTTAGAACAGTGACACAGTGTTCACTAGTCCCGTTTTAGTACCACTCAGCCACCACCAGGAAAGGAGGAAATGGAACGAAAGTAAAAGTGGGCTAAATAGAGGGATGGAAGAAATTGAAAGGGAAAGGAAAATGCACAAACATCTGAAAGGGATAGATGATGGAAAAACGATAAATATGAATATGGTAGATATTTAATGTATGATCTGAAGGGAAGATATACCGAAACTGAAAAATATATTTAACCCATACAGTACCAGTGACTTCCTTTCCATTATATTGTGGCAACTATTAGACAATATTATTCAGATTAGGATGAACCTCTAGCAATAATAAGTGTTCAAACTATCTCAACCAACCCCTTTAACTACCGCATATCCTCCCTAAGCTCCATAATATCGTCTAAATATAGCTAGAATAAGAGATAACTCACGTCGCTGGTACTCAAAGGGTTAAGAAGATGAAGGATACAAAATAAATACATGTCTGCTTAACATAATGTAGACGTAAAATATACTAAGACATATATGAAGAATATCTAGTAACAACGGAAAAATAGCTAAACTAATTCTACAATCACGCACTCTGTATCTGCCTAACATAAGACGACTTCGTTCAGCTTAGAAACTATCTCTAGGAATTCATAGGCGTCAAAACGATCTCTAACAAACCTTTCAACCCCCAGACATTCTTTCTAAACTACATGCAATCGTCTAATGATAGCCGGAATATACCGTACTGATCATTAAAATCCTCAGACGCTTGACAGAATGAAGAAGAGAAAGAAGATGAAGCAAGCGGGAGATTGGGGTCGTGAGAAAGGTTGAGAGAGAGAGGGAGGGAGAGATAGAGGGTAGTTAGATAGATAGATAGATAGATACAGTTATGTAGATAGATCGAAAGACATAGAATCAAGGTAGAAGTATAATAATTAACCAACGAGATCATTAGAGAATGAGAAAATATATGAAACACTAAGAAGAACTAAGAGAAACAACAGTGAGGATGTAAAGGAGAATATAAACAAACATAAAGGAGAAACTAAATACCAACATAGAAGGAAAATTAACAAGAAGAGCGATCAGACAATAGTTTATGTATAGGAGTTTGAGCCTTTTAGTATGATAAATGTCTCTTTATAATCTGGGTAGCACTATAATGTAACTAGAGAAACAACTCCGATATTTACCTCCGTCAGTCGAATTACATCGCTTTATTTCTTTTCAGGCTAACATTGGGAAATTTGCAATAGCAGAGTAAATAAGTCTACCAATCAAGGACATACAAAATACCTTGATTTAATACTGTAAGTCCAGGGGTATTTGCGATTCTGTCTTCTGGCGAACACTAGGCGATTTGACTCCGCTTAAGGGGAGATTTCCACTTGAGGGATTGTTTTCTTTACCCCTTTCTCCCTCATGTTTAGCCCCATTGCTTTTGAGATGTTAAGACGTTCGCCCCATTAGTTTGGTGATTTTAAGAACTTTCACCCCATTTATGTCACTTTTAAGACCTTTAGTGCCATTTAGGTGTAGATTTTTTCCTGGCGAGCGATAGCGAGCCTGTAATTTAAGAGGAACCGGCCTTCGGCCGGGAATTTTTTCTACCGATAAATGTACAAATTTATCTTGAAAGGGGGTCAGGGGAGTGTAATTTAAAGTTTGATGGAAGTCTAGGAAACACACTAAAAACCTCCCCTTAAAACTCATATTGAAGCGGCTGATAGAAATTTCCAGCAAACTATTCGTCTGAGCACGGCACTGGTGACGTCCTACTACATGCTATGACGGTATTGCACAACAACTTTCTCAACCTCGCATAACAACAACAACAACAACAACAACCTCGCACGCCAAATTTGTTCAGGGTATTGTCTGGTATCCGACACTAGGCTGGGTGTGGGTGAAGTTAGCTAGAGACTTCTTATAAATGGGTAAAAAAAACACCATCTGAGGAAGAGCACTTTATTGACAACGTTTCGCAGATAGCTTGAAGCTATCTGCGAAACGTTGTCAATAAAGAGAGAGAGAGAGAGACAGAGAGAGACAGAGAGAGAGAGAGAGAGAGAGAGAGAGAGAGAGAGAGAGAGAGAGATATATATATATAGAGGGGGGAGGCTAGTTAGATAGACAATGCTCTTCCTCAGATGGTGTTTTTTATCCATTCTGTCTATTTTTCAACACTTCTTATAAATACCAAAGCTAAACTGAAGATAGATTAACTTAGGTTGACTTTTTTTTATGAAAGGAGAAGTTTGGTTTTTCTGAACTCCCTATTCCCTCAGGTTTTAGCCACTTAGTTTTGAGATTTTAAGACGTTCGCCCCATTAGGTTGGCGATTTTAAGACCTTTTGTGCTATTTACGTGTCGTGTAATTTAGTAGGAACCGGCCGAGGCCGGAACATATTTCTATTGAAAAATTGTACAAATTTATCTCGAAGAGGGGTTTGGGTTTTTTTTTTAAGCTTGATGGAGGTCTTGGGAGGAAAAAAAAAATAATAATAATAATAATAAAAAAAATAAAAAATAATAATAATAATAATAATAACTAAATGAACAAATACATCCAAATCTGCCGTTAACCCAGACGTTGCTACACCTCAGTTACCGGTAAATGTTGAGGGAAAGGCCGCTCGTGCGATACTAGTGGCTGTAACCCCTTCTGTACCGGTGACGTCTTTTTACCTTTGATTCTGGCTAAAATTAGACGATTGTATACAGTTTGAGAAGGACCTATGTTATTAACCCCTTGAGTACCAGCGACGTCATTTGTATGACATTCTAGCAATTATTAGACGACTTTATTCAGCTTAGGAAGGACCTCTAGATATAATAAGGCTTCAAACTATCTCAATCAACCCTTTTAACTACCACAGATCCTTCCTAAGTTGCATAATATCGTATAAATACAGCTAGAATGAAATATAACAAACGTCGCTGGTACTCAAAGGGTTAAGAGGGTTTATTGAGCTCGTATTTTACCCATTTGAGTCGTAGAGGTAGATTATAAACTAAAGGCAATCGTCTAATGGTAACCAGAATATGATGTCAACTACGTCATGGGGGTGAAGGAGTGCCGGCGATGTCTTTAATATTTGACTTCAGCTACATTTAGACGGGTTTTTTTTAGCTTCGGAAGGATGTGTAGTAGCTACAGGGATTAATTGAGATAGTCTGCAGTCTGTTAATGTGTACACGTCCTTCCTAAGCTGAATAAGATCGTCTAGTAGTTCCCAGAATATAATGAAAAGGACGTCACCGGTACTGAATGGGTTAATCCGGCTAACACTAGACGATCTTAGCCAGCCTAGTAAAGCTCTCTTGTGGTAGAAGTGCTAAACGCTATTCAAGACTGAAAAAGGAAAAAAAAGGAGAGGATTGACACACTATAAGAGAGAAACCAGAAATATAAGAGGTAAATCTGAATATTACGAAAGTTGGAATAAATAAATATTTACCGTATACCACACTGTATAAAAAGGGGGGGGGGGTTGGAGGTGAAAGAGACTATGAAAAAATTATGCAAGTGGAATAAACAAAGAAGGTTAAATATAAGCTAAGATATGTTTTGAGACGGAATTGAAGAACAGAAAAAAGGCGAAATATTATGTAATATAACGAAGAAAAAAGAAACAGGAGAATTGAATATAAGAATTAATCGAAAGTTTATCATAACAAAGACTAGAGTAGGAGTAGAAAATGAAATGAGAAGAAAGGCAGGATGGAAGGGAGGAGGGAGCAAGGTAGGAAGGACGGAAGGAAGGAAGGAGGAATGAAGGAGGGAGCAAGGAAGGAAGGAAGGAGGAAGGAACTAATGAAAGCTTTGAGAAAGGAAGAAATCAAACACATAGGGGGATAGAAAGACAAAAATAAATTTAAACACTTACGAAGTTTTGGTAGGAAAGGAGTAAGCAATAGAAGATTGGAAACAAATAATATATAATAGAAATTAAACACTTTGATAACTTGAACGATGAAGCAACAGTGAACATTTAAGGTTTGAAAATGGGGAGAGTAAGGAGGATTAGAAAGCAAATTAATTGAAGAGAGAATTAAACACTTCTTACTGATCGATGGGAAGAAAAGGGTAAAGTAAGGACAGCAAGAGTGAGCTTACCACAGAAGGAAGGAACGGGAAACATAGCAAGGGTGTACAAGATTGTAAAGACAATAGAATGAATGGGAAGTAAAATACGCCTGAAGACTTGAGGTGAAGAAAGAAAAATGGAAGGAAAGACAGGAAGTGCGAGCTTACCACAGAAAAAAACAGTGACAATGAAAAGACGTTTGATAAAAGCAAAAGTATATATAAAAGACTGTCAAGAAAATTAATCGAGAGGATTATTAAACACTCCTGAAGACTCTAGATAAATAATGAAGGAAGGAAGGAAGGAAGGAAGGATGTGTGCGCTTACCAGAGCCAGCATAGCAAGGATGATGGCAGTGTAGTGATGCCTTCCTCCTGCAGGCTCTTACCTTTATACCACCACCACCAGCATTGTGTGTCAGACGCCGCCCCACCCCCACCCCCACCACCACTACTACCAGACCCCCCTCAGTCGACTATACCTGCCTCCCTTCCCCTTCTCTCCTTTCCCTCCTGACCCCACACCCCCTTCCCTTTACCCTTTCTTAGCACTACTCCCACCTATCCCTTCCCCCTATCTGCAGTACTTCCTATAACCTTTCCTACCTCCCTTCCCCTTCTCTCCTTTCCTTCTTGACCCCCCCCCCCTTCCCCTGGCATACCTCACTACCATCCCTCCTATCCTCATTGGTCCTTCCCTTACCCCCACTCCACACCTCCAGACACCCCCCCTCCCCTCCTTCCCCTTCCTACCCCCCCATCGCCTTCCCCACACCCCTTAACCCTTACCCTTTCCCTTTCCCCTCTCATACTATCACTAACAGTTGTCCTCTCTCCTTCCCTTTCCACTACCTCCAGTCCCTATGACAAGCCTTCCTTCCCACCTCCCTTCCCCTATTATCTTTTCCTTCCTCACCCTAAACCTCCTTCCCCTTTACCCTTTAATACCACTACCTCCTATTCCTTCCCTCCTTCCTTCCCACCTCCTTTCTCTCCTGCCCCTACAATGTGTCTTCTATTCAACAGCTGAACTCTGGAACTCTCTCCCAGAATTAGTCTTTCCCTTATCCTATGACTTAAATTGCTTCAAACTCCATAAGTCTAAGCATTTTGGCTCGAACGTCTCTTGATTTTGGCCCTGTCACTCTTTCAACTCTGGGGGAAGCTCTCGTCACAGGCTGTTCTGCCTTTTGTCTCCCTTACTCACATAGGAAAAATTAAAAACAGTTCACCCCACGCTCCTTCTCTTTACACTCTCTCCATTCTCACCACCACTACAACCTATCCCCTCTCTATATCCCTTACCCTCCCCACTCTCCTTGCCATCCTTACTCCATACATACACTTTCCATTTCCTTACCATCACTGCCACCCTCCCCTTCTGTCCATCCCCTACCCTTCATTCCCTCATTTCTCTCCAAGGCTAGGTAGACTCCCCCCCCCCCCCACCTTCCCCTTACTCTCTCTCACCTGGCCATATGGGTACTGAGTTTATATATTCCGCCGACATAAGGTAGTTGGTTCAACCTCGGAAAGGTCTGGGTTATCCACATCCCGTGTTTGAACCAATAGTGACCTTCATACACTGACAACAATTAAGGGTTTGAAAAACTTATATCTGATCATTGGGTATATTCAAAGTGACTTACCTTTATAATTTGCTATACAAAATATTTATTACCACCAATATACTCTTAAATGGGTAGATTTTTTTGGATACGTTATAATTATGTCCTTTTAATATCCATATTTAGTTTTTAATGTAGAGGCAAGATTATCTCCGATGTATGTGATCAATAAGTAAGAACAAGGCACAGGTGCCCACCTATTTCATCCAAAGTCCTCACCAGGGTCCATCAACTGGAAATGAATAATAATTGCAACAAAAATGGTGCACATGAAGTGTTCTAATCGTGTGTGTGTTTAATATGAATAGAAAAGTCGTAGAACACTGTTTATGTGTACTTTTTTTTGTTTACAATTATTACGTGTACAAATGTTCATAGTGTAGGATCTTTTATTGCGTGTACAAATGTTCATAGTGTAGGATCTTTTATTACGTGTACAAATGTTCATAGTGTAGGATCTTTTATTACGTGTACAAATGTTCATAGTGTAGGATCTTTTATTACGTTTACAAATGTTCATAGTGTAGGATCTTTTATTACGTGTACAAATGTTATAGTGTAGGATCTTTTATCTATAAAACGCATAATTCGGACAAACCGCTTTAAGGTGTGAAAGTCCCTATTAACACTTTGAGTACCAGCGACGTGTTTAATATTATATGCTAGCTGTGTTTAGCCAATATTATGCAGCTTAGGAAATATCTTGGGTAGTTAAAAGGGTTGGTTGAGGTAGTTTGAAGCCATATTATTGCCTGAGGTCCTTCCTAAGCTGCATACAATCGTAGAATAGTTGCCAGAATATGATGAAAAGGACGTCCCTGGTACTGTACGGGTTAATGTGAGATACTACAAGGGAAGTACCAATTCAAGTTTGACCTTCCCTCTTCTTATGAGCAATTATCAGGTGGGTGGCATAGAGTCTTGCAGTGCGGTATAGACGTTTAAAGTTCTCATCATGTGATTCTGGTCAACATTCGATTATTGTAGTCAGATTAGGAAAGACATCATAGTCAAGAAGCTTAATTCCTACCTCGAGCAACTCATTCAGTAATATGAGGTCCTAATTTCTTACATTCTGGCTAACACGAGACGATTTTAACCCCTTCTGTACCGGTGATGTACTTTTCATTATATATTCTGCCAACTACTAGACCATTTTTTCAGCTTAGGAAGGATAGCTAACCATTAAAAAGCTACAGATGATCTCAATTAATCCTTTTAGCCACCATATATTCTTCGTAAGCTTAATAAAATCGTCTAAATGTAGCTGAAATCACATAGTAAACATGTCACCGGTACAGAAGGGGTTATTAAGCTGACAAAAGGCCTCCGGTAATCAGTAAGTTAGGGGAAGCAGACCGTTTTTCTCGACCCCCTTCTCCCTAATATTTAGCCCCACTAGTTTTGAGATTATAAGACGTTCGGCCCATTAGTTTGGCGCTTTTAACACCTTTCGCCCCATTTCGTTGTGAATTTTAAGACCTTTCATGCCATTTAGGTGTCCATTATTTCCTGGCGAGCGATAGCGAGCCTGCAATTTTAAGAGGAATCGGCCTTCGGCCGGGACATTTTTCTACCGAAAAATGTAAAAATTTATCTTGAAGGGGGATCTAGGGGGTGTTTTTCTAAGCTTGATGGAGGTCTAGGGAGGAAACAAAACAAAATGTATGAATAAATTCATTAACAGACCAAACAAACGGTCAGTCTCCCCTTAACTGATGGCTGGTGGTTGGTTTGCTCTCACTGGTGTTCTCATGAAGTAGTTCCAACAGATGGGATGTAGTTAAAGGGGGTCACCGGCTATTTTTATTTTTCTCTCTGTCCCTGGCTTGTATGAATTCGGCCCCATTTAGCCAACTGTTTTAAGACGTTTATCCCCATTAGGTGTCAATTTCTTTCTGGCGAGCGATAGCGATGCAGCATTGTATGGAGAAATGCGGCTTCGCTGGAGACATTATTCTATTGAAAAATGTAAAAATTTAGCTTGCTGTCAAAAAAGTATATATACATGCTGGCTCGCTACCGCTCGCCAGGAAAATATTGATACCTGGATGGGGGTAAACGTCTTGAAACAGTAGGCTGAATGGGGCCGAATGGATACAAGCCAAAGAGAGAGGGAGAGAAAGAGACAAAAAAAAGCGAGGTGGAATGTAGTTAACCACGACAGTTCCAGACTTTACTAAGTCGTGTCCTGTCTCCAATTAGCTTAACCTTGTTTTTGTTTCTCTCTCTCTCTCTCTCTCTCTCTCTCTCTCTCTCTCTCTCTCTCTCTCTCTCTCTCTCTCTCTCTCTCTCTCTGTGTCCTTATTACAAATAAATAAACAAATAGAAAATAAATATAATAAGCTATATTTATTTATATTGTTGTTATGTACTCTATTAAGTTTTGAAAAAGCAAATGTCAGGCAATAAGTGGAAACATATATAGCCCATTTCCTCTAGCCCTATTCGAGTTACAGAGGTTATAGGGATCAAGATTTCTGGCCTACTTATAATGAAGGACCTATAGTTGTACCTCTTTAGTTGAACAGAGGAAACTAAAGTTGAAGTTGAGAATGTGGGTCACGAATGCTGAGCGTGACTATACTATCGCCCGCACGAATGGGAAGTACAGTCAGAACCAAAAGTTCGTCGGTAACCGAGATGATCATTTGGGTCACGTATTTATTTATTTATTTATTTTTTTCTATACTCCAGCTACTCCCTCTCGGGCATAGGCTGAGAGCTTGTACATTCAACCGTTATTGAACGGTGAAGCCCGTGAAGTCTCGTTCGTTGCTCAATAGGTGGCGTTCTGAGAGTGAGGGTCCAAGTCTAGGAGGTGACATGTGAAGCACTTTTAGCTGCAACCAGCCCCTGCCACCTTGCCTTCGCAGGATGCATGGGGCTTAGTTGCTCGCTCACGGCTAGAAGCAGCCTCATCTCTTAAGCTGCCTCGCTCCAGTGCTTCAGTGTTTCACCTCCTAGACTCGGACCCTCACTCTCAGAACGCCACCTATTGAGCAATGAACTCACTAGGCATTTCCCCCCTATAGCATATTTTTGAATATGGGAATTTTCATACAGTGCTATTTAATCAGGGAACAATGCGAGCATTTATTTGGCGTTTCGGTGGGTTTGTGGTAATGCACTGATACTAGGTACAACACAAATTCCATCCCAATAATATCTTCCCATTGACATATCGGGATTCGAACCCGGGTCCATTGGATTACCAGTCCAGTGGCAAGATCACTCCACCCCACCTCGATTCGTTTTTCTGGTCCGTGTTCTTCCTCGTGTTTTGCCCTAAAGGTCGTTGCACACTGACATGACAGCCCCTTCAAGACTGGCACGAACACCCACGACACTACAAATCCTGTGTCTTGCCGAATTTACTAGAGATCGCGGCGAAAATGACTGGCATCGTTAGAGTCGTATCTCTACCGTATCTCTTCTGCACGACTTGATAAGACTCTAGCGATGCCGATACGGTGGAGAAACGAATGCTACGAAGAAGAAAGGAAAAGTCGTGCGAAGGGTACACGACTAGTCCACGGAAAAGATACGACCCAAAAGACTGTGATACAACTCAGAAGAATCGTATCGACGCCGTGAGAGGTGCAACTCGCCCGTTGCCAATTTTCCGCATGGAAGAGATACGGTCCGCACGGCAGGCTTACGCACCAGACGATGTTGATACGGGCCATACGTCTTTGATACGGACCATATGTCTTTGATACAGACCACACGATTGTGATACGGTGAGTTCGCGATGGAGACCAGACTCAGACAAATTTTTACAGTTGCCAGGGGATTCCCGCGAACTTTTGAACAGCTCAAAATCTCGTATCGACCCCCGATACATCGCTTGGACCGAGAGAGTCGCCCACGGCTAATTTCCGATATCCACGATTATGTTGCCGATTCGCCTTATCAGGCTGAAATTTCGAGTCGGGAACTCGCCTGGAGGGGCTTTCGTGTCACTGTGCAACTACCTTTATAGTTCAGATTTTAAGACGTTCGGCCCAATAGTTTGGTGATTTAAAGACATTTTGCCCCATTTCTTAGTCAATATTAAGACTTTTCGTGTCATTTAGGTGTCAATTTTTTCTGGCGAGAGACAGCGAGCCTGTAATTTAAGAGGAGCCGGCCTTCGGCCGGGACGTTTTTCTATCGAAAAATTTACAAATACATCTTGAAGGAGGGTCTTGAGGGGTGTTTTAATTAGCTTGATGGAAGGCTAGGCAGGAAACTAAACAAAATAATAATAAGATAAATTAATGAGCAATTAAATACAGCCATCCCCCCTTAATCAATACTTCTACGTTGTGAACTAAATAGTACCGGTACTAGTCTGTTATTCCAAGCTGACGGTAAATTATCATGGCCTCATCTTGATTAATCAGGTATTATCAAACATTGGGTGTGGCGGAGTGGTCTTGCCACTGGACTGGTAATCCAATGGACCCGGGTTCGAATCCCAATATATCAATGGGGAGATATTATTGGGATGGAATTTGTGCTGTACCTAGTGTCAGTGCATTACCACAGAACACCGAAATGCCAAAAAAATACCCTCGTTGTTCCCTGATTAAAATAGCTTTGTATGAATATTCCCATATTCAAAAATATGCTACAGGGGGTCAATGCCTAGTGAGTTAATTGCTCAATAGGTGGCGTTCTGAGAGTGAGGGTCCGAGTGTGGGGGGTGAGACTGTGAAGCGCAGAGGCGAGGCAGCTTCAGAAATGGGATTGCTTCGAGCCAGGGTGCTTCGCATGTCTCACTCCCTAGACTGGAACAAGACCTCACGGGCCTCACCGTGTTCAGCGGTAGAGTGTAAAGGCTATCAGCCTATGCCCGAGAGGGAGTAGTTGGAATAGCTAAATATATTGTTAACCCTTTGAGTACCATGGACGTCCTTTTAATCATATTCTGACAACTATTAGAGGACTTTATTACAGCTTAGGAAGGACCTCTAGAAATCATAAGGGTTCAAACTATGCCAACCAACCCTTTTAACTACTACATATCCTTCCTAAGCTGCATAATATCGTCATAAATATAGGTAGAGTAACATGTAACATACGTCGCTGGTACTCAAAGGGTTAAATTAATTAAGAAAACTTGGCAATAGATGAATTACAGACATAGTCGTTTCATATTTCCCCATTAACCCCTTCTATACCGGCGACGTATTTTTTTATAATATTCTGGCAACTATTAGACGATTATATTCAGCTTATGAAAGACGTTTACCAATTAATATGCTATAGGCTAACTCAATTAATATGCTATAGGCTAACTCAATTAATCATTTTAGCTAGCATAGATCCTTCTTAAGCTACATAAAATCGTCTAAATTTAGGTGAAATCAAAATAAAAAGACGTCGCCGGTACAGAAGGGGTTAACCCCATGAGGATTATGACGCATTTCGACAGATTATTCTGGCTATCATTAGGTAATTTTCTACATCTCAGGAAGGATCTGTGGAATTAAAAAGGTAAAGACCGTCTTAATTAATCCTCTTACTTTCATATGCCCTTTCTAATCTAAATAATATCGTCTAATAATAGCCAGCCAACAGAGAAGAAATGCGTCATCGTATCTTCAAAGGGTTAAGTATTAAGGAATCAGCCGTTAAGGGGTTCAATATATATATATATATATATGTTGGTAAAGCCAGGTAATAAATTTTCTTTAATACATACGAGGTTGAAAGAAATGGCAATTTCTGCGTTGGAAATTTTATTATTCAAAGTTTCCAGGTCTCTCATGAGTTTTCGCTGGGTGGCAGGAAGTAGATGAAGGAGATGAGCAAAATTCATGGAGGTACAGGGTTACATTAAAGTACATGAAGATACAGGATATACGACGCGTTTCACTGGACAACCAGCATTATCAAGTAAGGAAGGAATGATATAAAAGGTAAACAGGAAGGGTATATATAGAGGGTGGAGGATCAGAGGAGGCGGAAAACAGGGGGCAAAAGTCTGCTATTGGTGGAAGGGTAAACTAGGAGAGAGAAAGGGGGTAACCGCTTCACGCATGTGCACTGGATGCGAGATGGTGGTCGATAGGTGGGGTCGAAGCTGATTGGCTGCGTGTCGAGGGGCGTGGCCTAAGTTGTGTGGCGCCTGCAGAAGACGAAGCTGAAGGAGGTAGCGCGGGGGGCTGCGTCAAGGGCACCGGGGGGCGAGGAGGGATGTTAGGTCCTGTAGGGTAGTGCCTTTTGGCAGAAGGAAGGATCTGAAGGTCCAGAGTTTGGTTGTTGATGTTGGGATGTAAGGCTTGGATCTATAAAGCTTCGAGTATAGGTAATCTCCTTGGGTCACTTTCTTTATCGAGTATGGTGGTGTGTTTCTCTAACTCGTTGCGTGTGAGGTGAGGGTGGTTAGGGTGAGATAGTGGTCTTTGATGGCTCCAGCCTGAAGGTGAAGAGTTAACCGACGTGAAAGACGAGTCTGCGTCATACCAATATAGGAATGAGGTCCACAGTCCTCATAATTACAGGTATGTTGGTAAATGACGTGATCGTCGGTCATCGGGCTCTTTATCTTGGTGGAGGCTGGTTTGTTGCGGAGAACGAGGTTGGAGGTCTTGGGGGATTTGTAATAAATTATTAATTTGATTTTGTTTTCCGGGTTGGTTGGGTGGACATGCTTGGAGATTATTTCTTTTAAGACGGCCTCGTCATTTTTGTGTTCAGAGGACATGTAATTGCGGTAGAAGATCTTAATTTTATTGGGGGGGGTCAATGTTGGGAGGGCTTTGGGTGTACCATTTTTCAAGATGGTGGTTGATGGTGCTGGAGATGTCGGAGTTGGAGTATCCGTTATTTACTAAAACTTGGGATAGTCTTTCTAGTTCCTGGTGGGTGTCGGCCCAGGTAGAGCAGTGCGTGAGGGCTCTCCTAACATAGGCGGAGATGGAGGATAGAAGATAACGGCGGGGGCATTCACTATCACCGTTGAGGCATTGTCCTGTGTTAGTTGGTTTAATGTAGACGGTGGTTTTGAACCCATGGTCGTTCAGAGCTACGAGGATGTCGAGGAAGGGGAGTTGTCCATTGTTAGATTTTTCAAAGATGAAGTTAAGTCCGGAGGAGGTCATGAAGCGACGCTGGAGTTCCTGTAGTTCGTGGAGGTCCTTGATTTGCACGAAGATGTCATCCACGTATCTACAGTAGACAGCGGGTCGTTGGGCAGCTAGGAGCTCTTCCTCGATGGTACCCATGAAAAAGTTAGCAAAAAGAACTCCTAGGGGGCTGCCCATCGCCACACCGTCTATCTGCTTGTACATGTTGCCCGGGGGCAAAGGAAGGGGGCCTCCTTGGTACATAGCTCCAGTAGTGTTTTCAGGGCCTTCTCCGGGATGTCCAGTGTAGGTGCATCAGGGCAATGATAAATTCGACGTAGAATCATGTCAATGGTCCTATCCACTGGCACTTTGGTGAACAGGCTTTCTACGTCGAGAGAGGCGATAGTGTGGTTGTTGTTACGGGGGGCGTCTCGTAAAATTTCCAAGAAATCGTGGGCTGAGTTAAGGTTGAATTGGCTGGGCACGTAGGGGGTGAGGAGGTTGTTCAGGGCCTTGGCGATCTGGTAGGTGGCAGTGGGGATCTGGGAGATGATGGGGCGGAGGGGGTTCCCAGGTTTGTGTGTTTTGATGGTTCCGTACGCATAACCAGGGGTGTATTCTCCGACGAGTTTTTTAAGGTGGATCCCTCCTTGTTTGGCGTTGATGGCGGTGATGGTGGTGTTGGCAATACGTTTGATTTCGTCGGTTGGGTTGCGGGTGATCTTTTTAAATTTAGTGTTGTCACTTAATATGACGTCCATTTTTCTAAGATATTCCTCCTTGTCATGGATCACGAGGCAGGAAGCTTTATCCGCACGACGGATGATGATGTTGGGGTTGTCTCTTAATAGTTTGGCAGCTTGGAAGTGTTGTTTGTTCAGTATTTTGCTATGGTGAGTTCCTCTGGTTTTGGCGGCTTCAGCGAGGAGAGTAGGTTGTAGGGCAGGAGTAGTGGTGACCTTGCCATCCTTCTTGAGTTGTAGGATGTCGTCCAGGAGGACGACACCTATCGACCACCATCCCGCATCCAGTGCGCATGCGTGAAGCGGTTACCCCCTTTCTCTCTCCTAGTTTACCCTTCCACCAATAGCAGACTTTTGCCCCCTGTTTTCCGCCTCCTCTGATCCTCCACCCTCTATATATACCCTTCCTGTTTACCTTTTATATCATTCCTTCCTTACTTGATAATGCTGGTTGTCCAGTGAAACGCGTCGTATATCCTGTATCTTCATGTACTTTAATGTAACCCTGTACCACCATGAATTTTGCTCATCTCCTTCATCTACTTCCTGCCACCCAGCGAAAACTCATCAGAGACCTGGAAACTTTGAATAATAAAATTTCCAACGCAGAAATTGCCATTTCTTTCAACCTCGTATGTATTAGAGAAAAAAAAAAAAAAAAAAATATATATATATATATATGTGTGTGTGTGTCAAAACTGAGGACAAAAACTCTCACATCTTGTCTAGAGAACTAAATATACATTGCTTGAGCATGAGAAAGGAAATAAAAAAAGAAACTATTATATCAACAATATACCATAATAACCCCAATACGCTCCATCACACAGAATTAACGCACCTGAACGTTGCTTAGGTAGAACTATAAAATAATTGTCACGCATTATACTGAATATAGAGTATTTACTACGTGTTAAAACTAGTGAGAACACCTAAGTGCAATTCGTAAAGGTGATGGAAGACGTATATTCCCGGTTGAACATTTGCATATGGCACCATTGACATTTAAAGTTTTACCTATCCAATCTAGTGGAATATCCTCTATTCCACTTTATCTATAGTATATATAATAAATATATATTATACATACATTAAGGCTGTGTGTGTGTGTGTACTTGTTTGTTTGTATGCGTGTACTGTTATAATGTGCTTGTCTATATGCATAAGTGTGTGTGTGGGGGGGGGGGAGGGGGGGATCTGTGCGTCTACCCCTCTATCAGTCTGCTTGCTTCTGTGTCTGTGTCCTTGTGTGCATATTAAGTGTGTAAGAATTCAATTAATTTTGTCAACATGAATAAATACAAACTTGACGTGTAAACAAGTAACACAACTCGTGGAAAGACGAGGATCATACTTTCTTTTCTCGTGTTTGTTCTGACCTCCCGCTTGTCATCCTTATACCCTGGACACACACACGCACACGCACACGCACGCACACACACACACACACACACACACACACACACACAAAGCAACGAAATTCGGTACTGGAAACTGAACTTTCATCGATAGTGGAAAAAAATAGCAGCTTGGAATTAAAAGATAAGGAAAGGGGAGAGGAGTGTAGGGAAATTAGGGCTTTGCTAAATTCACTAGAAGCTAGGCAGGAAGAACAGGACAAATTCATGGAGGAGGTGAAGAGTAAAGAGGTGATAGAGGAAGTACGAAAGGAAGTAGTGAAGATGAAGACAGCTCATGACGAGATTCAAGACAGAAACAGTGAGTTAATACAAAACATAGCCAAAACAAATGAAACAGTAGAGATTTGTAAGGAGGAAATAAAACGAAGCTTTGCAGAGATTGTTGTCAAAGAAAAACAAGTTCAAAACGAATTAGCGTTGGTGACAAAGGAAAGTAAACTCGATGTGGAGGTGAAGAATGTTATTCGGAGAAATGAGAAATTGCTTCGTGACACAGTGGACAAAAACAAATCAGTGATAATATTTGGCCACACAGAAAAAGATATAAAATCGAGGATAGAAAGGGACAGAGGTGAGCTAAATTGTATAAGGAACACAATGAAGCATTTACTTGAAGAGGATGGTCCGGAAATTGAGATAATGGAATATAGAAGAATTGGTAAGTACGAAAAGGGAAAGAACAGACCAATTAAAATTACGCTAATGAATAGTCAGATGGCGGAAACCATACTTAAAAATGGTCCAAAGTTAAATGATGTAGAAGCTTTTAAGTCTATTAAAGTGAGAAGAGACCTTTCTAAAGAGGATAGAGAACTACTGAAAGCTAAGTTTGAAGAAGCAAATAAAAGAAATGATGAACGAACTGAGGCAGAGAAGGAATCTTTTTTCTTCCGGGTCGTAGGTCTGCAAATACGGAAATGGTACATAAAAAAAGACAAACCATCCCAGGAGCAAACGGGGGAAGAGGAGGTGTAACTGGGTTGACAGGGAATGAATGTTTACATGTAATTTACACCAATGTAGATGGGTTATTATCAAAAATTCTTGAAATAAAAGATGTTATTAATATAAACAAGCCACATGTTCTATGTTTAACATAAACCAAATTAAATTCTCAAATAAGAAATTAAATACTCTCAGGTGAAAATTATAATGTATGGAGGAGGGATAAAGTTGGGAGAATGGGAGGAGGGGTCTTGATATTCACAAGGAGGGAGCTTAAGGTAAAGGAGTTGCAGATGAAAGAGGTGGGTTCTGCTTCAGAAATAGTAGCAATAGAAATAGTGAGAGGTAACGAAGGAATTATAATAGTAAATGTGTATGTGCCGCCACGAACTGCAGCCTGGACCAGTGAGGAACACGAAGCAATGCTGAATGAAACTTTAATAAATCTGGAGTATATTATCAAGGAGGCAGAAGATAGGAACAAAAGTATTATTATTACCGGAGACTTCAACAGTGGGAATATTGATTGGTCAACTTTAGAGTGTCCTGAGAGAGAAAACAGTTGGGGATGTAGACTACTAGAGTTGATGACAACATACCTGTTGCATCAACACATAGAAGAGCCAACAAGGGTGAGAGGGAGTGATACTCCTTCATTATTAGATCTGTTTTTTACGAGATGTGCCAATGAGATATTTGAGGTAAGTTATAAACCACCAGTAGGTAAAAGTGATCATGTCGTATTAGACTTTAATTTTATATTAAAGTATGACTTATTACCAAGTAAAGAGGAGTTCAAGAAAGACCGGCTGGATTATCCTAGAGGAAGATACAACAAATTGCGAGAGTTTTTCCAAAACATTAATTGGGAGGATAAAGTATTGAATAAATATGATATTAATGAGCAATACGAAGCCTTCTGTGACATATGCAAACAAGGTGCTGACAAATACATACCAATAGCCAAGGATTTTCCTAAAACAAAGAATGATTGGTTTGGTGCTAGATGTTATAAAGCTAAAGTTGAACGTGATAGGTTATGGAAACGCTATAGAAGACACAAGAGTGATCAATCTTACGAGAGGTATAAACTAGCAAGAAATAACTACACCAAAGTGAGGAGACAGGAGGAGAAGGATTTTGAGAGAGGGGTGGTTATGAAGAGCAAAGATGATCCCAACATATTATATGGATTCATAAATAAGAGAACTAAAGTGAAGGAAAAGATCCAAAGGATCGTTCACAATGGAGAAATATTTGAGGAGGAGGAAAAAATGAGTGAGGTTTTTAATGCAAAATTTCGATCGGTGTTTGTTCAAGAAAATAATGATGGTGATGATGCTTATAAGAATCCAATACAGAGACCAGTCATGCCCATGAAAGATATTATTATAAAAAGGGATGAAGTAAGGGACTGCATGTTAGACCTAAATAAAAGAAAGGCTATGGGGCCGGATCAGATTTCTGGGTGGATGTTGAGTGAATGTGCAGAGGAACTAAGCTTTCCCATAACAGAGATTTTTAAAAAATCTTTGTCCCAAGGCAAGCTACCCGAGGTGTGGAAGGCTGCTGATATTGTACCGATATACAAGAAAGGACCGAAAGAAGATGCAAATAACTACAGACCCGTGTCTTTGACTAGTGTTGTGGTAAAACTGCTTGAGAAATTGATCAGGAAATTTTGGATTTGTCACCTCGAGGAGAACCATTTACTATCGGATTGTCAGTTTGGTTTTAGGTCGAATAGGTCATGTGTGTCAAATTTGCTGAGCTTCTATGATAGAGTGATTGAAATTATGCAAGAACGAGACGGATGGGCAGATTGTGTATTTTTAGATTTCAAAAAAGCTTTTGATAAAGTACCCCATAAAAGGCATCTATATAAACTTGAAATGTGTGGAGGAATCACCGGTGGACTCTTAAAATGGATGAAGGATTTCTTAACCGGGAGGAAAATGAGAACCATCATAAGAGGGAAATATTCATCATGGAGTGATGTGATAAGTGGAGTGCCCCAGGGCTCAGTGTTGGCCCCATTGATGTTTTTAATTTTTATAAATGATCTGCCTCTTGGAATTAGCAGCTATATTAACATGTTCGCCGATGACGCAAAATTAGTAAGGAAAGTGGTTGATAACAATTGCTGTAAAATGCTCCAGGAGGACATCAATAAGCTGTATCAATGGAGCCGAATGTGGAAAATGGAGTTCAACATTGATAAATGCCACGTGATGGAGATGGGAGACGGCCAGGGAAGACCCCATGGGGAGTACAGTATGGGCGATGTAAGGTTGGAAAAGTCAGAGAAGGAAAAAGACTTAGGAGTTGTAGTGAACAGGAGGTTAGATCCCGGTGACCATATCAATAACTTGGTAAATAAGGCATATTCGTGGTGGGCTAATATTAGGGTAGTGTTTAAATTCCTAAATGAAGATATGGTGAAGATATTAATAACACAGTTTTTAAGGCCTAGCCTGGAGTATGCAGCGGTTGTATGGAATCCACATATGAAAAAACACATAAGTAAGCTAGAGAAAATTCAGCGTGTGATCACAAGATGGGTGCCAGGGTTAAAAAACTTACAATATGAAGACCGGCTGTGTCACCTGGGGATTCCCTCACTTGAACAGAGAAGGGAGAGGGGAGACATGATAGCTTTATTTAGGTGTGTTCACGGAAAGGAATATATTGATCAAACAAATTTTGTTTGGCCAGCGGTGGGGAGGACGAGAGGACATGACTATAAACTGTTGAGGAGGAGAGCTAGGAAGGATGTTAGGAAGTTTGGTTTTCCAGATAGAATGGTTGAGAAGTGGAATAAGTTACCAAACGACCTAGTGTGTGCACAAAGTATTCAAGCTTTTAAAGTAAATTATGATAAGTTAAAGGCTAACGGGACACTACGAGAGTAATCTCAATCCTGTAAAATACAATTAGGTAAATACAATTAGGTAAATACACACACACACACACACACACACACACACACACACCTGTAGGTCCTGTAGGTAGTAGTTGCAGGCAGTGTTGTCCGCCCGTGGTCACGCTGATGCGCCACCACTAGTACATTCCATCTGCCCGTCTCTGCGCCAGCTGGTCCATGATGCTGTTGCTAGCGGTGCGGAGGTGGTAGTGGGGCAGTTTGGGTTGATCAGGTAGTGTCCAGAGAAATTTGTCCAGTTGATTTTTAAATTTCTCGAGACTTGGTTCAGTTGAGTCACGCAGATATCTGGGTAGGGCGTTAAAGAGAAGAGGTCCTCGTGTCACTAAGGCGTTCTCCTTGAGCGTCTTAACTCTGGTGGCTGCTCTGGGGTGTACCCGCTGTATGTGGCAGAGACGGCCCAGTCGTTGATGGATGTGAAAACCTATATTAAGGTTGTTGGTTGTGATGCCAATCAATATTTTGTAGACATATAAGATGGCATATCTGTCCCTGCGTCTTTCTAATGAGAAAAGCTTGAGAGTTTCCAACCTCCCCCAGTAGTCTAGGTGTTGGACGGCAGAGATTTTATTGGTGAATGAGCGTTGAACTGCTTCGAGTAATTGCTTCTCTCCCACCTTCCATGGGCTCCATAGCTGACAGCAATATTCCAACAGTGGAATGACCAGTGACTTGTAGAGCGTCAGCATGGGGATCATGTCACGTGTTCGGAAGGTTCGTAGGATCCATCCAGCTTGGTTACGAGCATTCTTTGCCACATTGGTTATATGCATTCCAAATGTACCATCTCGACTGAGTGTAATACCAAGATCTTTTACATAATCATTAGTATCAATGCAAGAGCCGTCATCTGCTGTGTATGTGTGGATATTCATATTTCGGTCTGCACTGTAGTTCATGTGTTCAAATTTGTTATTATTAAAGGACATGTTGTTTTGCTCTGCCCATGAGTAAATTGTAGTGAGATCTGCCTGAAGTAAATCAGCATCTGTTGTAGAAGACACTTCCTTTAATACACGAGTGTCGTCAGCAAAGGAGGCGACAGACGAATGCATGACATGTTTATTTATGTCTGATATGTGCAGCAAGAAAAGTATAGGTCCAAGAACTGACCCTTGTGGCACCCCACTAGTGACGATGGATGGCTTGGACACTGCACCACCAACCGCGACAGCTTGTTCCCTGTCAGTGAGGAAACAGTGCAGCCACACCCCAAGTTTTCCTGAGATTCCCGAGTCTCGTATCTTGTGGAGGAGTATGCCGTGGTCTACCTTGTCAAATGCTTTTGCAAAATCAAGGTAGACCACGTCGATAGCATTTTTATTTTCTAGCCCTTCTATAATTTTTTCATGGTGAGCTAACAGTTGCGAGAGGCACGAATGACGCTTCCGAAACCCATGCTGGTCCTTGTTTATTATGTTGTTTTCTTCAAGGTTATATGGACATATTTTTAACTATTAGCTTTTCGAGGATTTTGATGACATGCGAAGTTAAAGCAATAGGTCTATAATTTTTTACTTCACCCCTCGAACCCCCTTTGTGGACTGGTGTAATTTTAGCACATTTTAATTGTTGTGGTATAATTCCAGAGTCGAGAGAGTTTCTATAACAAATCTGTAGAGGAGCACTAAGGTCTGCTGCGCAATTCTTGAGAAGTGCGGCCGGGAATTGATCCGGGCCTGCTGCTGCATTGATACCAATTTCCTTTATAGCATTTACTATATCATTTGTGGTAAATTTAATGTCCATTAGATTTGGCATGGATACTTTGTGGAAGAAGTCGGTCGGTGAGTCAATTATTTTATCACCTCGAGGGTGGCTAAAGACGCCCTCGTACTGTAGCCGTAGTATATCGACAATCGCCTCAGGTTCGTTCTTGGTTTGGCCGTTCGCATCTGTCAGTGGACCAACACCCACCCTTACATTTGATTTGTTTGCAGCATACTTATAAAAGTATTTTGGGTTAGTTTTAATGCAGGACACGGCTTGGAATTCTTTTCTGCGATTTTCTATTTCTACTGAAGTCTTGAGTTTTTCTTCAATGGAGGTAACGTTGGCTTCAGTTTGTTGTTTATTTAGTATGCTCGTACTACGCTTCAGCTTCTTGCGTAGGTTCGTTCGCTTGCGCATCAGTATCCTACGATCACGTGGTATATTTTTCTGTGGTGACGATTTTCTAAGGGGTACATATTTTTCAGAAATTTTGAGGCATATTTCCAGTAATTTGTTATATTGGGCCTCGGGACCAGATTCCTTAAACTGTATGGCCCAATCCACTTCACTAAGTTCTCTTTTAAGGTCTTCCCAGCATATAGATTCACTGAGAAAGTTGAGTTGATTGAAGTTCACAGCCATGGGCTCTGCAGGGCTGGGAGTTCTATGCTGTGTGTTGGTAACTATGTTTGTCGCCATTGTAATAATATTGTGGTCCGACAGGTTGGTTTTGTCTACTGTGAGGTTGTGGATCAGCTCATCATTGTTGGTCATTACAATATCCAGTATATTACCTCTTGTGGCCATATTGACGAGTTGATTGAGATAAAACTCTCTTGAAAAACGTATAAGTGCTTCTGCTTGAGCTCGCATGTCCGCTGCTCCTCCATAGACACTTTCTGAATCCCAGTTAATTAGCGGGAAATTCAAGTCTCCAGTGAGCACAATGGTTGGCATGGGTGGTGGTAGATTGTCTAAAATATCTTTAATTTTTGTTAGTTGATCCATAAACTTATTAGTTGGACATGCTGGGGGTCTATATATAGTGATGTAGATCATATTAATGTCTGTAATGTTTAGTACCTGGACCTCTGTATAGGAATTAGATTCTGATAATAGAACGTTAGTGAGAGCTGCAAGGTGATTTTTAACGTAAGTGATAATACCCCCTTTTTTCCTATGACCAGATCTATTAGTTCTGAAGGAGGTGTAATTTTCTATATCTATTTCAGCTTCTCTTATACTTTGAGTAAGATGCGATTCTGTTAGGGAGAGTATGAGTGCATTATCTACTTGTGCTATTTCTGAAAGCAGCTTTACTTTGCCTTTGAATTTGTAAGGTAATAGGCCTGCTATATTGAGTGATATTAGTGTGTGTAGGGTGCTGCTGTTTACCTCTTTCCTTGTTACTGTAGTCCCTGTGATGGAGGGATGCACCACTGAGTCGGATGGATTTTCAGTGCCTGCATTATTTGTTGTTGCACTTTTTGCATTTGCTGCATCTGTTGCACTAAAAAATGTACCGTGGTATCATTTTGGGGAGATTGATTTACCCACGTATCTTGTGTTCGTTGAGGTCTATTTAACCACGCACTCTGTGTTTGAAGATTTGGTGCAGGAATGGCTGAACGAGAAGGTGGTGGTGGTGGTGGGTAAGTGGTTGTTTGTTGCTGTTCTCTACACTGGTCAGATGGATATCGACGAGTGCCCTTCAAATGAAGTCTTTTGCACTCCAAGTTTAAACACTCTCTCCTCCTTTCTGAACCATTACATATAGGTGGGTGTAGGTATTTGCACTTATCACCATGTTTACATCCCTTTACGGGATCACGACCGTTTATCTTGTACCTGTTACATAGGCTTGGGTGAGAAAAAGGGCAGTCACGTCCTTTTCGGCCAAATTTACACTGATTATTTTTGTAGTAGTAGCATAATTTATTTTTCCTTTCATCATTTTGAAGATTTCTATTATTTGTTTTATTTGTTATGGTTGGTGTGCCACTTTGTTCTCCGGAAAAAGGTTCATCACACTTACCACCGTTTTCAGTGGTGTTTTCCTTGTCATTGTTTGGCTGTTTAGCCTCACTTTCCTTTTCCTTGTCCCTGTCCAGTAGGGTATAGACGAGCGCAAACTGCCGGTCGCCTTGTTCACCCAGCTGTTGTCTAACACATCCCTCGCAGGTGTACTGACTCCTTGTGGTCAGAAAATTCACGATGGCATAGACAGGGAGGTGTGTGCAATTGGCATGTATATATTGTTTACACGTTCGGCATTTCAAACACTCTAACAAGCACTGGTTGTTACATGATAAACAGTTTGTGTCTGCAGGAGGCAAGTTACTTTCGGGTATAGTACTCATGTTGCACTGTATATTTTCCGGTTTCACTAATTTACCTGCACATGCCTAGACTAATTAAAGAACAAATGCAAGTCACTGGTAATTATAAACTAGCGATGAGGGTACCGGTAGTGGTAGTTAGGCTGGTAACCGGCAGGCGGTGCTGGCTGTCAGGGCAGACGGCAGGACACACACACACACACACACACACACACACACACACACACACACACCTCTCCCCGTAGCGTAACTGATAGCGTGTCTGGCTCACAACCAGAAGGTCCCGGGTTCGAGACCCGGGCGGGGAAGAGGCATTTGGGCAAGTCTCCTAACGGTGTAGCCTCTGTTCACCTAGCAGTATAAATAGGAACCTGGAATAAGTGGACGAAGTTGTGACGTCTCATCTGGGGTTGGTGATCGGTTACAAAGCGAGATGGGTATCGTACTGGTCAACCTAAGCTACTGGTTAACTTAAGCCTTCGGGTGAGACTGGTACCGTAGTGAGAATGGTACCGTACAGATTAACCCTAAGCCTTCGTATCCAGATGTCGCCAATTGGCTAAAATACAGACTACACACACATCCACAGCCATTCCAACGATACATAAAACACTTAACATGCATTTCACGCAATACATTCCCAGTTAAGGAGGCGCGATAATAATGAGCTTAGCTCGCATTGCGTGGATTCCCCTTGACGAACAAGTAACTGAATAACTGAATAACACACACACACGGTAGCAAGCTTAGGTAGGCTAGCTAATTTTGTTCACCATCATTAATAGTCCTCAAATACTTTCTTCTCTGGTGTTCTTGTGTTGGTTCTTGTCGGTTTGACCTCTTGCCTTAAGCTTGGCCAGACACAACAACACAACGACACACACACACACACACACACACACACACACACACACACACACACACACACACACACACACACACACACACACACACACACACACACACACAGGCACCTACTGTAAGTTGCTTCACCCCAGGTAGGCTAGTTTTTTTCATCTTCATTAATAGTCGAAGGATATTAGTTGACCTCCATGTGTCCTAGTACCGTCAATCATAAAATCCATGGTCCCCTTATATACTTTTCACTCTATATTTATGTGTAAAGAAACTGATAAGAATTAAGGGGAGATGGGTCGTTTTCTGTTCCCTATCTCCCTCGTGTTAAGCCCCATATGTTTTGAGATTATAAGACGTTCGGCCTATTAGTTTGGCGATTTTAACACCTTTCGCCTCATTTCGTTGTCAGTGTTAAGACTTTTCGTGCTTTTTAGGTGTCGATTTTTTTCGTGGCGAGTGACAGCGAGCCTGAAAATTTAAGAGGAACCGGCCTTTGGCCGGGAAATTTTTCTACCGAAATATTTACAAATAGATCTAGAAGGTAGGTATAGGGGGTGTTTTTCTAAGCGTGATGGAGGTCTAGCGAGGAAACTAAGAAATACAGGAATAAATTAATTAATAGACCAATAAAACGGCTCATCTCCCCTTAATCATACATCCACATCCACCCATTACTGTAAGGGAACTGCACCCGTCCATCAATGCACCCGTCCATCAATGCACCCGTCTATCAATGCACCCGTCCATCAATGCACCCGTCCATCAATGCACCGTCCATCAATGCACCCGTCCATCAATGCACCCGTCCATCAATGCACCCGTCCATCAATGCACCCGTCCATCAATGCACCCGTCCATCAATGCACCCGTCCATCAATGCACCCGTCCATCAATGCACCCGTCCATCAATGCACCCGTCCATCAATGCACCCGTCCATCAATGCACCCGTCCATCAATGCACCCGTCCATCAATACACCCGTCTATCAATGCACCCGTCCATCAATGCACCCGTCCATCAATGCACCCGTCTATCAATGCACCCGTCTATCAATGCACCCGTCCATCAATGCACCTGTCCATTAATGCACCCGTCCATCAATGCAGTCGTCCATCAATGCACCCGTCTATCAATGCACCCGTCTATCAATGCACCCGTCCATCAATGCACCCGTCCATCAATGCACCCGTCCATCAATGCACCCGTCCATCAATGCACCCGTCCATCAATGCACCCGTCCATCAATGCACCCGTCCATCAATGCACCCGTCCATCAATGCACCCGTCCATCAATGCACCCGTCTATCAATGCACCCGTTCATCAATGCACCCGTCCATCAATGCACCCGTCCATCAATGCACCCGTCCATCAATGCACCCGTCTATCAATGCACCCGTCCATCAATGCACCCGTCCATCAATGCACCCGTTCATCAATGCACCCGTCCATCAATGCACCCGTCCATCAATGCACCCGTCCATCAATGCACCCGTCTATCAATGCACCCGTCCATCAATGCACCCGTCCATCAATGCACCCGTCCATCAATGCACCCGTCCATCAATGCACCCGTCCATCAATGCACCCGTCCATCAATGCACCCGCACCCGTCCATCAATGCACCCGTCCATCAATGCACCCGTCTATCAATGCACCGTCCACCAATGCACCCGCCCATCAATGCACCCGTCCATCAATCCACCCGTCCATCAATGCACCCGCCCACCAATGCACCTGTGCATCAATGGACCCGACCATCAATGCACCCGTCTATCAATGCACCCGTCCATCAATGCACCCGTCCATCAATGCACCCGTCCATCAATGCACCCGTCCATCAATGCACCCGTCTATCAATGCACCCGTCCATCAATGCACCCGTCTATCAATGCACCCGTCCATCAATGCACCCGTCCATCAATGCACCCGTCTATCAATGCACCCGTCCATCAATGCACCCGTCCATCAATGCACCCGTCCATCAATGCACCCGTCTATCAATGCACCCGTCCATCAATGCACCCGTCTATCAATGCACCCGTCCATCAATGCACCCGTCCATCAATGCACCCGTCCATCAATGCACCCGTCCATCAATGCACCCGTCCATCAATGCACCCGTCCATCAATGCACCCGTCTATCAATGCACCCGTCTATCAATGCACCCGTCCATCAATGCACCCGTCCATCAATGCACCCGTCTATCAATGCACCCGTCTATCAATGCACCCGTCCATCAATGCACCCGTCCATCAATGCACCCGTCCATCAATGCACCCGTCCATCAATGCACCCGTCCATCAATGCACCCGTCTATCAATGCACCCGTCCATCAATGCACCCGTCCATCAATGCACCCGTCTATCAATGCACCCGTTCATCAATGCACCCGTCCATCAATGCACCCGTCCATCAATGCACCCGTCTATCAATGCACCCGTCCATCAATGCACCCGTCCATCAATGCACCCGTCCATCAATGCACCCGTCCATCAATGCACCCGTCCATCAATGCACCCGTCCATCAATGCACCCGTCCATCAATGCACCCGTCCATCAATGCACCCGTCCATCAATGCACCCGTCCATCAATGCACCCGTCTATCAATGCACCCGTCCATCAATGCACCCGTCCATCAATGCACCCGTCCATCAATGCACCCGTCTATCAATGCACCCGTCCATCAATGCACCCGTCTATCAATGCACCCGTCCATCAATGCACCCGTCCATCAATGCACCCGTCCATCAATGCACCCGTCTATCAATGCACCCGTCCATCAATGCACCCGTCCATCAATGCACCCATCTATCAATGCACCCGTCCATCAATGCACCCGTCTATCAATGCACCCGTCCATCAATGCACCCGTCCATCAATGCACCCGTCTATCAATGCACCCGTCCATCAATGCACCCGTCCATCAATGCACCCGTCCATCAATGCACCCGTCTATCAATGCACCCGTCCATCAATGCACCCGTCTATCAATGCACCCGTCCATCAATGCACCCGTCCATCAATGCACCCGTCCATCAATGCACCCGTCCATCAATGCACCCGTCCATCAATGCACCCGTCTATCAATGCACCCGTCCATCAATGCACCCGTCCATCAATGCACCCGTCCATCAATGCACCTGTCCATCAATCCCGATCACTGTATTTGCATGAAGAAACAAACATAAGAGATCCGCTAATTTTATAAGTGATTGTACGAGTCGTTTTGGCGCTTATATCCTTAACCCTTTCACGCATTTATGACGCAGAGGTTCCCAGATTAGCAATAAGAAATAGAGTTCTCTCACTCTTATAATTACCTCTCCAAAATTAGTTTTCTGCCCACAGCTAACTCAAAGACAACTGCAGAGGTTGAAGTAACCAAACTAAAGGTTTCTAAATACCCCTGATGGTAACAAAGGCTTTAAAGTATCCCTAATAGGCTCAAAATCGCGACATATGTCGGAGAGGGTTAAGGGGACACTGACTGCTTTGTTGGCCTATAAATTCATTCATTCTTGATAGCGTCATGCATAAGTGCGCGGAATTTCGATGCGAGTATCCTAGGTTCGAGTCCTTGGGGTGCCACATGTATTTGTTGATTTAATTAATTGAGTTTAGAGGTGAAGTTGATTGGTGGAAAAAGCATAATAATGCTTAGTTTCCTCGCTAGACATCCCTCAAACTTAGAAAAACATCCCCTAGACCCTCCCTCAAGTTAAATTTGTAAAATTTTCGGTAGAAAAATGTAAGGCCGATTCCTCTTACAATTACAGGCTCGCTATCGCTCGCCAGGAAAAAATCGACACCTAAATGGCAAGATAGGTCCTAAAATTTATAACGAAATAGGATGAAAGGTCTTAAAATCGCCAAACAAATGGGCCGAACGTCTAAAAATCTACTACAGTAAACGAAATAATGAATAAATACAATCATATTATCAGCAACCCACCAATTAACTTACAAATAAACCTAATTACTGAAATCAATGTAAATAATGAATATATGTGGTACTCCAAGGATTCGAACCTAGGATACTCACACCGAAAGCCAGCGCACGAACCATTACGCTATCAATACAACCTTAGCCTTAATGTTATACTGTATTTACTACTCCATCCTTCTCAATGCACCCCATCCATCCCCATCCGTCCTACAACTATCCAACCCACCTCATCGTTACCCACAGCTACCCCCACACCCACACCCGCATCCAACCCACACCCACCCCACACACCTCTACAATTCACACCGAACTCTCCACACTAACCAACAACAAACCACCCATTCATTAACATCCATCCTAATCAACTCACACAGACCCCACATACCTTTACCACCACATAACACTCTCCACACTAACCCACAATTGCTTACCCACACTTTAACATCCACCCTAACCAACTCACACACACACACCCACACACCTCTACCATAACATGACATTCTTCAAATTAACCAACATCTAGCCATCCACTCTTAAAGGGGGGTCACCTGCTTTTTTCTCTCCTGTTTTGTCTCTCTCTCTGGCTTGTATCCTTTTGGCCCCATTCAGCCTACTGTTTTAAGACGTTTACCCCAATCGAGGTGTCAATATTTTCCTAGCGAACAATAGCGAGCCACCATATATATATTTTTGTTTGGACAGCAAGGTAAATTTGTACATTTTTCGATAGAAAAATGTCTCCGGCGAAGCCAGATTTATTTATACAATGCTGGCTCGCCAGGAAGAAATCGACCCCTGGATGGGGATAAACGTCTTAAAACAGTTGGCTGAATGGGGCCGAATGGATAAAAGCCAGAGAAAGAGAGAAAATGAGAGAAATAAAAAAAAAAGCAGGTGACCCCCCTTAACACCCATCCTATCCACTCTCACACACCTCTACCACACCATAAGACTCTCCAATGTAACCAAAAACTACTCATCCACTCTGTAACACCCATCCTATCCACTCACACACACCCTACACACATCTACCATAACATTACATCATCCAAACTAACCAACAACTACCCATCCATTCATTAACACCCACCCTAACCAACTCACACGCAATCCACACACCTCTACAATCACACCAAACTATCCACACTAACCCACAATTGCTTACCCACACTTTAACATCCACCCTAACCAACACACACACAATCCACACACCTCTACAATCACACCAAACTCTCCACACTAACCCACAATTGCTTACCCACACTTTAACACCCACCCTAACCAACACACACACAATCCACACACCTCTACAATCACACCAAACTATCCACACTAACCCACAATTGCTTACCCACACTTTAACATCCATCCTAACCAACACACACACAATCCACCCACCTCTACAATCACACCAAACTATCCACACTAACCCACAATTGCTTACCCACACTTTAACATCCATCCTAACCATCACACACACAATCTACATACCTCTACAATCACACCAAACTATCCACACTAACCCACAATTGCTTACCCACACTTTAACATCCATCCTAACCAACACACATACAATCCACACACCTCTACAATCACACCAAACTATCCACACTAACCCACAATTGCTTACCCACACTTTAACATCCATCCTAACCAACACACACACAATCCACACACCTCTACAATCACACCAAACTATCCACACTAACCCACAATTGCTTACCCACACTTTAACACCCACCCTAACCAACACACACACAATCCACACACCTCTACAATCACACCAAACTCTCCACCCTAACCCACAATTGCTTACCCACACTTTAACATCCATCCTAACCAACCCACAACCAACCCCCACACCTCTATACAATTCACATCAAACTCTCCACACTAACCAACAATTGTCTACCAACTCATTAACACCCATCCTAATCAACACACCCACACACCCACACACATCTACCATAACATGACATTCTTCAAATTAACTAACATCTAGCCATCCACTCTTTAAGGGGGGTCACCTGTTTTTTTTTTTCTCTCCTTTTTTGTCTCTCTCTCTATGGCTTCTATCCATTCGGCCCCATTCAGCCTACTGTTTTAAGACGTTTACCCCCATCCAGGTGTCAATATTTTCCTGATGAGTGGTAGCGAGCCACCATAGATATATTTTTGTTTTGACAGCAAGCTAAATTTGTAAATTTTTCGATAGAAAAATCTCTCCGGCGAAGCCGGATTTTTACATACAATGATGGCTCGCTATCGCTCGCCAGGAAGAAATCGACACCTGGATGGGGATAAACCTCTTAAAACAGTTGGCTGAATGGGGCCGAATGGATACAAGCCAGGGAAAGAGAGAAAAGGGGAGAAAGATAAAAACAAGCCGGTGACCCCCCTTAAGGGGAGATTTCCACCTGGAGGATTTTTTTCTGGACCTCTTTCTCCCTCATGTTTAGCCCCATTGCTTTTGAGATTTTAAGACGTTCGCCCCATTAGTTTGGCGATTGTAAGAACCCTCACCCAATTTCTGTCAATTTTAAGACCATTCGTGCCATTTAGGTGTCGATTTTTTCATGGCGAGCGATAGCGAGCCTGTAATTTAAGGGGAATCGGCCTTCGGCCGGGAAATTTTTCTACCGAAAAATTTACAAATTTATCTTGAAAGGGGGTCTAGGGGGAGTAATTTTAAGTTTGATGGAAGTCTAGGGAATCAACTAAAAACCTCCCCTTAACACACATCCTAATCAACTCACACACATCTACCATCCCATGAGACTCACCAATGTAACCAAGAACTAACCATCCACTCTTTAACACCCATCCTAAATAACCCACACCCACCCACACACATCTACCATCACACCAAACTCTCCACACTAACCTACAATTGCCTACCCACTCTTTAACACCCATCTTAATCAACTCACACCCACCCACACACCTCTACCACCCCATAACACTCTCCAAAATAACCCACGCTTGCCTACCAACACATTAACATCCATCCTAACCAACTCACACACACACCCACACACCTCTACCATGTGCCCAACCCCGAAAAGGGTTGAAATAGGGGAGCTATCCCCCCCGCCAAAGGCGGCTTTCTAGGGCCTTTCCTAGCTGATGCTGAGAGGATTGGGTTCTAGTCATGTGGTGATGGGCTGGTCTATCAGAGTGAGAACTGAGCAATCTCTGCCATACCCATAGCTTACTCTGACTGTTCCTTTTACTTATATATTTTCTAGATCTCAAGTGACGGCGTCTCTAACGTGGATTGACCTCCCAATCTACCAAGATTGGAAGCAAAATCGTCATATTTTTCCCTTGCCCCTCAACTTTCTCTTCATAATTGCTGAGGGACACAGGGCCCTGGGTGGGGCTTTGGTTTCCCGGGCATTTCCGCACCCTCCTCAGCTCCCCGCCATGGAGTGGCTTCGGTCACCCAGGCTTTATTGTGGTCGGCGGGGAGGGTTCTGTGGGGGCGCTCGGTTATGGCCTTGGCCTTGCTCGGGGCCTTGGGGCTGTTCGGCCAGGCAGCTTGGGGAACAACAACAACAACAACCATAACATGACATTCTTCAAATTAACCAACATCTAGCCATCCACTCTTTAAGGGGGGTCACCTGCTTTTTTCTCTTCTTTTTTGTCTCTCTCTCTGGCTTGTATCCATTCGGCCCCATACAGCCTACTGTTTTAAGACGCTTACCCCCATCCAGGTGTCAATATTTTCCTGGCGAGCGGTAGCGAGCCAGCATATATGTATTTTTATTTTGACAGCAAGCTAAATTTGTACATTTTTCGATAGAAAAATGTCTCCGGCGAAGCCGGGTTTCTCTATACAATGCTGGCTCGCTATCGCTCGCCAGGAAGAAATCGACACCTAGATGGGGATAAAAGTCTTAAAACAGTTGGCTAAATGGGGCCGAATGGATAAAAGCCAGAGAAAGGAGAGAAAGAGAAAAAAAGCAAGCGACCCCCCTTAACACCCATCATAATCAACTCTCACACGTCCCACACACATCTACCACTCCATAACACTCTCCAAACTACCTCACAACTAGCCACACACTCTTTAACATCCACCCTAACCAACTCTCACACGCCCCACACACATCTACCACTCCATAACACTCTCCAAACTACCTCACAACTAGCCACACACTCTTTAACATCCACCCTAACCAACTCTCACACGCCCCACACACATCTGCCACTCCATAACACTCTCCAAACTACCTCACAACTAGCCACACACTCTTTAACATCCACCTTAACCAACTCTCACACGCCCCACACACCTCTACCACTCCATAACACTCTCCAAACTACCTCACAACTAGCCACACACTCTTTAACATCCACCCTAACCAACTCTCACACCCCCACACACATCTACCACTCCATAACACTCTCCAAACTACCTCACAACTAGCCACACTCTTTAACATCCACCCTAACCAACTCTCACACGCCCCACACACATCTACCACTCCATAACACTCTCCAAACTACCTCACAACTAGCCACACACTCTTAACATCCACCCTAACCAACTCTCACACCCCCACACACATCTACCACTCCATAACACTCTCCAAACTACCTCACAACTAGCCACACACTCTTTAACACCCATCATAATCAACTCTCACACGCCCCACACACATCTACCACTCCATAACACTCTCCAAACTACCTCACAACTAGCCACACACTCTTTAACATCCACCCTAACCAACTCTCACACACCCCACACACATCTACCACTCCATAACACTCTCCAAACTACCTCACAACTAACCACACACTCTTTAACATCCACCCTAACCAACTCTCACACGCCCCACACACATCTACCACTCCATAACACTCTCCAAACTACCTCACAACTAGCCACACACTCTTTAACATCCACCCTAACCAACTCTCACACGCCCCACACACATCTACCACTCCATAACACTCTCCAAACTACCTCACAACTAGCCACACACTCTTTTAACATCCACCCTAACCAACTCTCACACGCCCCACACTCATCTACCACTCCATAACACTCTCCAAACTACCTCACAACTAGCCACACACTCTTTAACATCCACCCTAACCAACTCTCACACGCCCCACACATCTACCACTCCATAACACTCTCCAAACTACCTCACAACTAGCCACACACTCTTTAACATCCACCCTAACCAACTCTCACACGCCCCACACACATCTACCACTCCATAACACTCTCCAAACTACCTCACAAATAGCCACACACTCTTTAACATCCACCCTAACCAACTCTCACACGCCCCACACACATCTATCACTCCATAACACTCTCCAAACTACCTCACAACTAGCCACACACTCTTTAACATCCACCCTAACCAACTCTCACACGCCCCACACACATCTACCACTCCATAACACTCTCCAAACTACCTCACAACTAGCCACACACTCTTTAACATCCACCCTAACCAACTCTCACACGCCCCACACACATCTATCACTCCATAACACTCTCCAAACTACCTCACAACTAGCCACACATTCTTTTAACATCCACCCTAACCAACTCTCACACGCCCCACACACATCTACCACTCCATAACACTCTCCAAACTACCTCACAACTAGCCACACACTCTTTAACATCCACCCTAACCAACTCTCACACGCCCCACACACATCTACCACTCCATAACACTCTCCAAACTACCTCACAACTAGCCACACACTCTTTAACATCCACCCTAACCAACTCTCACGCCCCACACACATCTACCACTCCATAACACTCTCCAAACTACCTCACAACTAGCCACACACTCTTTAATATCCACCCTAACCAACTCTCACACGCCCCACACACATCTACCACTCCATAGCACTCTCCAAACTACCTCACAACTAGCCACACACTCTTTAACATCCACCCTAACCAACTCACACACACCCCTACCTACCATCACATAACACTCTCCAAACTAACCAACAACTACGTACCCACTCTTTAACACCCATCCTAATCACCCCACACACCTCTATCACCCCATAAGACTCTCCAAACTAATCAACAACTAGGTACCCACTCTTTAACACCCATCCTAATCACCCCACACACCTCTATCACCCCATAAGACTCTCCAAACTAATCAACAACTAGGTACCCACTCTTTAACACCCATCCTAATCACCCCACACACCTCTATCACCCCAGACTCTCCAAACTAATCAACAACTAGCTACCCACTCTTTAACACCCATCCTAATCAACCCACTCACACCCTACATACACCTTTACCACCCCATAACACTCTCCAAACTAATCAACAACTAGCCACCCATTCATTAACACACATCCTAACCAATTAATTACACCCACCCCACACACATCTATCACTACATGACTTTCTCCAACCTAATCAACAACTAGCTACCCACTCATTAACACCCACCCTAATCACCCCATAACTACCAGCCACAACTACTTTCATCACTATCCACCTTCCACACTTATAAAATGCAGCCTATTATAAAAAGAGAGGAGAGGGGACGGGGGATATAATTAGCCAAAATATATGAAGCAGTATAAGGATAAAGTTATGGTTTCACTTAATGTCTGTGTTTTCTACTACTATCTCCCATTCATTTCAAATAATGAATGAATGTTGTTTTTTGTGTTTTCCCTGTTCTTGCTCTGTCTTGAGTCAACCACCCCCAAGAAAAAAGGAAAACAACAATAATAAAATAGAATAAAATAGAAAACAAAAATAAAAATAGGAAAAGTGGGGATTGGGCCTGAGCATATAGATAGATAGATAGATAGATAGATCTCTCATTCATTTCAAATAAACCGCTTGTTCCCTAGGCTAATCACCATCCCACCTTACACAGTAGTTTCGTTCTCGTTTACATGAAATATGAATAGCATTCGTTCTTATTCCCACAGACATACTGATTTTCTATCCATTATACAAAAGGAGTTTTTTTCCAGAACATGGAAAATCGTCTTGTGCTAGCCAGAATATAAATCAATCAAAGCATAATTGAACTTAAGGGGAGATAGGCCTTTTTACTGGACCACTTTCTCCCTCGTGTTTAGCCCAATTCGTTTTGAGATTTTAAGACGTTCGGTACATTAGTTTGGTGATTTTAAAACCTTTCGCCCCATTTCGTTGTCAATATTAAAACCTTTCGTGCAATTTACCTTTCTATTTTTTCCTGGCGAGCGATAGCGAACCTGTAATTTTAAGAGGAAGCGGCCTTCGGCCGACACGTTTTTCTTCCAATTTTGTTTTTTAATTTACCTTGAAGGGGGGTGGTCTAGGGGGTGTTTAAAAAAATATATAGCGAGGAAACTAAAAAATACATGAATAACTGAATACATAGACCAATAACCCAGCCCAACCAATTAAGCTGCTACTCAGATTAGTATCAAACCCCTTGACTGTCGAAGGAATTTCTTATCAGGACAAAAGCGTCTAATGTTAACCGTGTGTGTGTGTGTATGTGTGTGGGTGGGTGGATGATGTGGGGTGTGTGTGTGTGTGTGTGTGTGTGTGTGTGTGTATGTGTGTGGGTGGGTGGATGATGTGGGGTGTGTGTGTGGGTGGGTGGATGATGGTGTGTGTGTGTGTGTGTGTGTGTGTGTGTATGTATTGAGCCACGAGGGTATAGTATAATAGGTGTCATGGTAGTCAATGATAACTGTCGTATAGTTATCATAAGGAGCTGCTCAAGTATTCATGACCACGACTGCTCATCAGGTGTACAGTCGCGCTAATAAGTGATGTCTCGGCACCAATTGTGTTTTGATCAATAATTGGTATCAGCAATATTTACACATGATTTATTCTTTTTGAGTGAGATATACAACCATTTTCCTTCACCTTCCCACCCTATTCAACATCTGACAGACATTAATACAGCACAGAGCAAGCCAAACGTAATGACAGCTGAGACATGACTTATTAGCGCGATCGTACATCAAATCTAAATAGCGGTGCAACAATAGGAGCCGTCAATCCGTCAACAATAGGAACCGTCAATCCGTCAACAATAGGAGCCGTCAATCCGTCAACAATAGGAGCCGTGGAGCCGTCAACAATAGGAGCCGTCAATCCGTCAACAATAGGAGCCGTCAATCCGTCAACAATAGGAGCCGTGGAGCCGTCAACAATAGGAGCCGTCAATCCGTCAACAATAGGAGCCGCCAATTCGTCAACAATAGGAGCCGTCAATCCGTGAACGCACTTGCCAGATGTCACCAGATTCTTTAAGGGACCCCATCTCGCTTTTTTTTTTTTTTTTGTATCTTTCTCTCCCTCTCTCTTTGGTTTGTATCCATTCGGCCCCATTCAGCATACTGTTTTAAGACGTTTACCCTCATCTAGGTGTCAATATTTTCCTGGCGAGCGGTAGCGAGCCAGCATATGAATATTTTTGTTTTGACAGAAAACTAAATTTGTACATTTTTCGATAGAAAAATTTCTCCGGCAAAGCCGGATTTCTCCATACAATGCTGACTCGCTATCGCTCGCCAGAAAGAAATCGACACCTGGATGGGGATAAATATCTTTAAAAAGTTGGCTGAATTGGGCCGAATGGATACAAGCCAGGGAAAGAGAGACAAGGAGAGAAAGAGAAAAAAGCAGGTGGGCTCCCTTAATTGATCACGAATATAATAGTATAATGTGAACATTTCTAATACTTACTATAACTCTTTTGGTGTGATTTCAAAACATCAAGTACAATTTAATTAATTTTTCCTACATTATGGTGAGCAACAGATACATCTAATGGATATATATTTTATTAAGCACATATATGTTTTTCATTTTGAGAATAGAGTAGTGTATTCAGAAGATGCTGATTGGTTGTTGATTGATGTGTGTTGATAAAGTTGTTATATCTTCATTATTCCATATTTATTATTGAAACTCTAAAATTGTAAGCAATTTTAATGATAATGTGATAATCTAAAGTGATATACGAACCCTGAGAGCTAAAATATATCACATATAACACATTAATAACATAGATATTATAAAGTGAACACAAGCAATATAAAAATTTATAAAGCAAACAAGTACGCGAGATTTGTAGACTGACCAAGTCTTGGCTCACATCTCGCCCGCCTTACCCAATCACAAGCCGTGCATTTTTAACACATAAGTGGCTTCTTGGCACCATTTCTCTCACATTACCACTGTCTCTCCTACTTAACCAATAAAAACTTCCCTTCTTTCACCTTCACCCACCTTTTCTATATTAATTCATTCATTAATTCCAGCAGGGTAAGTCACTACGGTGGTGGTAAGTTAGGATATCAGCCCCTGATTGGTTGATAGGCTCGAGAATTCAGCCATCTCAGTAGGCAGTCTACTCTCTCGCCCAGTGGTTTTTCTCATATAGTTTATATTTTGTCTGTGTTCACTTTCTAAAATTTACGGTAATAGTGTATTTTATGTGACATATTGCATACCACGGGGTTCGGATATCTCTAGAAAATCACTCAATTGTTGAAAATGCTCATGAATAAAGTACTTAAATAATAAATATGAAATAATGAATATAATATCTTGATTTACTAATCATACTCCTATCCATTAGCCAATCAACAGCCTCTATAAAAAATGAGCTGCAGCTCAAGTCCGGCAGTCCTGTACAGAGAAAACTATGTACCGTAATTGAATTAAATGTCAATTTAATCATAAAAGCGTTATTTAATTCAGATACTACTATTATAAATAAGTCATTAAGGGGAGGTTTCTAGTTTGTTCCCTAGACTTCCATCAAGCTTAAAATTACACCCTCTAGTCTAGACCTCTTTCAAGATAAATTTGTACATTTTTCGGTAGAAAAATGTCCCGGCCAAAGGCCGGTTCCTCTTAAATTACAGGCTCGCTATCGCTCGCCAGGAAAAAATTGACCCCTAAATGACACGAAAGATCTTAAAATTGACAGAAATGGGGCGAAAGTTCCTAAAATCGCCAAACTAATGGGGCAAACGTCTTAAAATCTCAAAATCAATGGGGTAAACCTGAATGAGAAAGGAGTTCAGTCAAAAATCCCTCAAGTGGAAATCCCCCCTTAACATACAAAAGAAGGTCAATTATATACTATTTATTTTTTGCAACCAGTATTTGCCGATTCGTAATGGATGTATTTCACAACGCAATATTATTTCCTGCTCTCTTATTTTAATATGCAAGAAAGTAGTGAGCTAAAAGATACATGAGATTATTATAATATATATGAAGAATATATAAGATTAAAACCGCTTGTCATAACTATTAAATTCAGGAAAAATCGACAAATAATTTAGAAACGGACCCCTTCTTAGTCTTGTACACATGTTATTACGATAATGGCGTATGGTGGTATCTGGCAAACTTGTCTACAGATTGACGGCTCCTATTAACTAATATTCTCGTGGGCTTAACTTCTATACTTTCCCTTTTATTAAAGCCTTGAATTTTAATAATTTACCTGTTTACCTTAGTCAAGCCTACTATAACGTAATGTATGTATGTTTACCCCTACTACCCATTCTCTTCAATACACTTAGCATATCCTTTTCTGTAACGAAATATGCAAAATAAAGAGCAAAATACTATTAATTTATAGCCCCATGTGTTTTGTCTGCATTATAGTTGTCGTTCACTAGGCTGGCTATACCAATGCTTCAGGAAATATGGCTGATGCTATAGACTCTATAACAAGGATTTAACTCCATATATCATTTAGTTAAAGATACTGTAGTAGGCCTATACAAAATGTATACCATCATCAAGGAATCTAAAAATATATACAACTCAGTGAGAAAGAACACAATTAAACAACATTTGCCTTATACCTATAGCATGTTGAGAGCAATGACCCCTGACACGATGAAAGTATGACCAAAACATCGCCTAAAAGGGTCCCTCACCATATGGTACTTACAACCATTCTGTCAAATCCACAAGTTTACATTCACAACACGACAGATACATTTAAGGGGGTAGTGCTTGGTTTTTGGTCTATAGCATATATTAATTTATAATATATTTTTGAGTTTCCTCGCTAGACCTCCATTAAGCTTAAAAAAAACACCCCGTAGACGCCCTTTCAAGATAAATGTGTACATTTTTCGGTAGAAAAATGTCTCGGTCGCAGGCCGGTTCCTTCTAAAATTAGAGGCTCGCTATCGCTTGCCAGGAGAAAATCGACACTAAAGGGCACGAAAGGTCTTAACATTGACAACAAAATTGGGCGAACGGTGTTAAAATCTTCAAACTAACGGAACGAACGGCTAAAAACCTCAAAACTAATACAGAATGCTAAACATGAGGGAGAAGGGGGTCCAGAAAAAGCGAGTAGTACCCCTTAAGAAAATAGCATAGACGTTTTTATAGGTGATTGTGCAGCCCACTCATCGTCCATTCCTAGAGCCCCCTACAACAACCGTGTCAACCTCTCGTAAGTGTCTTCTGCCTACCCCCACACATTACCATATATAGATAGATCACCCCCCTCCCCCACCACCCCCCTACACCTTTCTCTCGTCAGTCTACAGTGCTATGTGCAGCTATGTCGTCCTCACTCTCAATGGGCCTTAACCCTTTGAGTACCAGCGACGCGTGATGCATTTTCATTCTAGCTATATTTAGATGATATTATGTAGCTTAGGAAGGATAAGTGGTAGTTAAAAAGGTTGGGTGAGATAGTTATGAAGCCTTATTATTGCTAGAGGTCCTTCCTAAGCTGAATTAAATCGTCTAATACTTGCCAGAATAGGATGAAAAGGACGCCCATGGTACTGCACGGGTTAACCCCTTCTGTACCGGCGAGGTCTTTTGCATTTTATTGTAGCCATGTTTAGACGATTTTGTGCGGTTGAAGAAGGATCTGTGGTAGTAAAAAGGGTTAAGCGAGATAGTTCGAATCCTGTTAATAGCTGGAAGTCCTGTTTAAGGGGGGATGGTTACCTTTGTGGGCGATGTTTGCATGTATTCATTATTTTTCTAGTTTCCTCCCTAGACCTCCATCAAATTTGTTAAAAAATCCATTAGATCCCCCTTCTAGATTAATTTGTACATTTTTCGGTAAAACGAAATTCCGGCCGAAGGCCGGTTCTTCCAACATTACAGGCTCACTATCGTTCGCCAGGGAAAAAATCGACACCTAAATAGCACGAAAGGTCTAAATATTGACAACAAAATGGGGTGAGAGGTCTTTAAATCGACTAACTAATGGGGCAAACATCTTAACATATGAAAACTAATGGGGCTAAACATGAGGGAGAAAGTGGTCCAAAAAAGTGGCCCATCCCCCCTTAAACTAAATAAAATCGTCTGATAGGAGCCAGATTACAGGTAAAAAGATGTAGGTGGTACAGAAGGGGTTAATGTCTTACAGCTCTTTCTCTCTCTCTCATTATATCCCTCAGTCAGTCAGAAACTCTAATCTCAAGAGGAAAATATAACACACGCACAAGGAGAGAGAGAAAGAGAGAGTGTGAGAGTGAGAGAGAGAGAGAGAGAGAGAGAGAGAGAGAGAGAGAGAGAGATGCGAACAGCAATAGCCAGGTATTCTAATGAGGCAATTAATGCTGTACTGTAATAGGAAAAGTAATACATAACTACATGAACAAAAATTAGTACCATAAATTTAGGCAAGAAGCAACACATCTATTGAAGCTTTCTAGGCTGCTTGTGAATATACTACATAATTATGCTGTAAGATAAAAAGGTAGTTTTAAGGGGGGGGTCACCTGCTTTTTTTCTATAATTTTTTCTCTCTCTCTCTCTCTCTCTCTCTCTGGCTTGTATCCATTTGGCCCCATTCAGCCTACTGTTTTAAGACTTTTACCCTTATCTAGGTGTCAATATTTTCCTGGCGAGCGGTAGCGAGCCTGCATATATACAGTATATTTTTGTTTTGACAGCAAGCTAAATTTGTAAATTTTTCGATAGAAAAATTTCTCCGGCGAAGCCGGATTTCGCCATACAATGCTGGCTCGCTATCGCTCGCCAGGAAGAAATCGACACCTGTATGGGGATAAATGTTTTAAAACAGTCGACTGAATGGGGCCGAATGGATACAAGCCAGAGAAAGAGAGAAAAGGAGAGAAAGATTTAAAAAAAAACGGTGACCCCACTTAATGATGCTGAAAGAGATTACCATGGGCTATTAGAAGTGCAATGACGTATGCCTCAGAAACATGGGCCGTTAAAGTAGAGGATATCAACAGAATGGAGCGTAATGAGATGAGAATGGTGAGATGGATGTGTGGGGCCAGGCTACAGGATAGAATAACAAATGTTGAGCTGAGGAGACGTTTAGGTATAAAGAGTATTAGCGAGGTGATGCGTACAAGTAGACTGGGTTGGTATGGACATGTGGAGAGAATGGATGAACAAAATTGGGTGAAAAAATGCAGGTCTGTGATTGTGGAGGGAGCTGCACCAAGGGGTGGACCGAGGAAGACCTGGGATCGGACTATACGGGCCGATCTCAAATCCAAGAACTTGACAAGTGAAGCAGCCCTTAACAGGGTTGCCTGGAACGCCGCCATTAGGACAAGAGACTGAAACTGCACTTATGTGTGGAACACTCAGTCTTAAAATGTTATGTATGTATGTATGTACATTATCCTTCCCCAGATTCCTACTACTACAACCTTCATCTTAAGGGGGTAGTACTCGCTTTTTTATGAACCCCCTTCTCCCTCATGTTTAGCATATTAGTTTTGAGGTTTTAAGACGTTCGTTCCGTTAGTTTGGCGATTTTGAGACCTTTCGCATATTTTTTGTATCAATATTAAGACCTTTCATGCCCTTTAGGTGTCGATTTTTTCCTGGCGAGTGATAGCGAGCCTCTAAGTTTGGAAGGAACCGGCCTTCGGCTGGGAAATTTTTCTACCGAAAAATGTACAAATTTATCTTGAAAGGGGATCTATGGGGTGTTTTTCTAAGCTTGATGGAGGTCTAGCGAGGAAACTAAAACATATATTAATAAATAAATATATATAGACCAAAAACCAAGCACTACCCCCTTATCGCAGCACTTTATTCCAAACGCACCTTATCCTTTCCCAGACTCCTACTACGACAACCTTAACCAACCCTTCATTTATCTTACCGTACCTTCCCTCTCCCGCCACACCCTACCGATCTAACACCTTTCCCTTTCACTACTTCGTAAACTTTATTACTCATTATTTCACTACAGTACATTCGTCCATTTAAACAACAACCATTCTTTTCGATGCTATTCCAAGAAAATAGTATCATAGATTTAATCATTATTATTGAACATACAAAGTTAAAATTATTATATACAGTTTTCAGTTTATCTTTGGAAGATATAACATTGTCAAAACAAAATACGTATGGGTAAATCTGCATATATATATATATCTATATATATATATATATATATATATATATATATATATATATATATATATATATATATATATATACATATATATATATATATATATATATATATATTATATATATATATATATATATATACTGTATATATATATACTGTATACTTTCTCATAATCATTCCAGTCTTACAATCAAATGTTGTGTGTTTATCTCCCTACTCTCTATAAGCTACATACATCCGTCTTCCCTATAAACTAATATATCCTTCCCATTAGTTATCATTTATCCAATTCATCCATACACTATCCAAATAATTAGTCCATCCTTGATTCATTCTCTCAGTCAATCATCCAAATTCCCAATCCACCTAGTCACACCTATTTTTTTCATTCATCCTCCCCATTCATTTACCTATGCCCACCTCATCATTTCATCCATACATCATTTCATCCATCCTCCACATCCATTCAACTATCCCCACCTCATCCTTCTATCCATCCTCCCCATTCATCCACCTATCCACACCTTAGCATACATCCTTCCCATTCATCGATCTATCCACACATCATCTCATCCACCTTACCCATTAACCAACCTCTCCACACATCATCTCATCCACCCTACCCATTCATCAACCTATCCACACTCATCTTTCTATCCGTCCTCCCCATCCATCCACCTATCCACACTTATAATTTCATCCATCCTCTCCATTCATTCACCAATCCACACCTCATCACCCATCCTCTCCATTCATCTACCTAGCTATCCACATCTCATCATTTCATCCATTCAGCTATCCATACATCATTTCATCCATCCTCCCCATGCATCCACCTATCCACACTCATCATTTCGTCCGTCCTACCTATTCACAATAAGGACTAATAATAAGGGGCTTGGGTTTAAGGGGGTACTACTCGTTTTTTCTAGACTCCCTTCTCCCTCATGTTTAGCATAATAGTTTTAGGATTTTAAGACGTTCGTTCCGTTAGTTTGGCGATTTTGAGACCTTTCGCCTCATTTCTTTGTCAATATTAAGACGTTTCGTGTTAATATTCATGTCCCGGCCTTCGGCCGGGAAATTTTTCTACCAAAAAATGTACAAATTAATCTTGAAAGGGGGTTTAGGGGGTATCTTTTTAAGCTTGATGGAGGTCTAGCGAGAAAATAAAAAAATACATCAATAAATATACAGTATATACAGTATATACAGTAGGTCAAAAACCAAGCAGTACCCCCTTAATAGCCTTTGGCTGACCCCTATCCTCCTCAGTAGAGACCCTATAGGAACAGATCGGCCAACCTCCGCTATATTGGTACCACAGGTGTCATTAGCCTCTCATTACACTCATATGTGCCCATACCCATAATAAACATTCGACTCTCTCTGCAATCTCTCTCTCTTCGCCGCATGTTGCATCTCTCTCGCTATTCTATCGCTACTATAATAATCAGTGTTCCTCAGAGCTTTCCCAGTGTATACCACCTCTTTTACGTAGGGGACGTGGTACCCGTCTTGCAACACAATCCCACCCCTACTCTGTGCAACTCTCCAACCCAAGAGTGAAACGTTACTCTCACACTTTCTTCTATTCAACAGCTGAGCTCTGGAACTCTCTCCCAGAATCAGTCTTTCCCTCTTCCTATGACTTAAATTGCTTCAAACTCCGTGTGTCCAGGCATTTTGGCTCGAACGTCCCTTGATTTTGGCCCTGTCACTCTTTCAACTATGGGAGAGGCACTCGCTATAGGCAGTTCTGCCTCCCTCACTCACATGGAAAACAAAAAACAAAACTACTGATACAGAGGCCCTAAAGTGAGGTCTATGAATCTAAAGTCTACATGATCAAAAATATAATACCGCTCCATTGTTAGCTGATTACGGTACAATAATGGCGTAGAATATATAAGTAAATAAATAAATACATCTAATCTATCTATCTATCTATCTATAATAAACTGTCCGCTCCCTCACTACAGGATGTCTACTACCACTCAGCATGCAGCTAACTGTCGACATACACCTTTCTACAATATTATTATCCTAGCATCTACTTTCACTAGATAGTTTCCAGTCTCTCTCTGTCTCTCTCTATCTCTCTCTGTCTCTCTCTGTCTCTCTCTGTCTCTCTCTGTCTCTCTCTCTCTCTCTCTCTCTCTCTCTCTCTCTCTGTCTCTCTCTCTCTCTCTCTCTCTCTCTCTCTCTCTCTCTCTCTCTCTCTCTCTTTTAAAGGGATAGTGGATGTTTTTTTTTTGTTTTTTTTTGGTCTATTTATTCAGTTATTAATATAATTTTGAGTTTCCTCGCTAGACCTCCATCAAGCTTAAAACAAAACACCCCTAGACCCCCCTTCAAGATAAATTTGTACATTTTTCGGTAGAAATGTGTCCCGGCCGAAGGCCGTTTCCTCTTAAAATTAAAGGTTCGATGTCGCTCGCCAGGAAATAATCGACACCTAAATTGCACGAAAGGTCTTAAAATTGACAACGAAATGGGGCGAAACGTGTTAAAATCGTCAAACTAATGGGCCGAACGTCTTATAATCTCAAAACTAATGGGGATAAACAGGACGGAGAAAGTGGTCCAGATTATCGGTCCATCTTCCCTTAAAGTCACCGTTGTTCATTTCTATAGTACAAAGAACAGAGAAGAACGCTCTGTGGTGGACATAGGCACACTACCTATCCGTACGTGGTGTTCCTATTAATACGCAGTATCAATGAAAATACTGAAGAAATGTAATTGACTTACATAAATATATATTCTTATATCAATATGGATGAAAACTTAGGTAAATTTTTACTATACTGGTAGGCTATATATATATTATATGAAAGACACTTCTTGTGAGTCTGTGGGTCTGTTTATTCCTATCCGTTTGTTTACGAACTACTCCCTCAGTTTTCAAGATGGAGAGCCCATACTTAGCATGCATACTAAGGGGGTGCCAGAATAGGTTTTATGTGACTTTTTTTTTTTTTCCCTTAAACCACCCCAACTCCCTCAGTTTTCAAGATGGAGAGCCCATACTTGGCATGCATACTAAGGGGGTGCGAGAATAGGTTTCCAGCGAAAATCTTTTTGTCCCCTTACCCTCCCCGGGAGGAGGGGGGGGAACAGAGCCTCTCCCCCTAACTCTCTCAATTTTTAAGATGGAGAGCCCATACTTGGCATGCATACTAAGGGGGTGCCAGAATAGGTTTTAAGCGAAAAATATTTTGTCCCCTCACCCTCCGGAAGAAAGCAACTCCCTCTGTTTTCAAGATGGAAATCCCATACTTGGCATGTATAATAAGGGGTATGGGCTCTCCATATTAAAACTGAGGGAACCTCCCTCCCCCTGGGGGTTGAGGGGACAAAACATTTTTTGCTTGAAACCTATTCTGGCCCTCCCTTAGTATACATGCCAAGTATGGACTCTCCATCTTGAAAACTGATGGATTTGCCTCACCCTGGGGGGTGAGGGGTCAAAAAAAATTGCTTAAAACCTATTCTGACTCCCCCTTAGTATGCATGCCAAGTATGGGCTCTCCATCTTGAAAACTGAGGGAGTTGGGGGGCTCCGCCCACTCTCCCCCCGGGGGGTGAGGGGACAAATATATTTTTGTTTAAAACCTATTCTGGCACCCCCTTAGTATGCATGCCAAGTGTTGGCTCTCCATCTTAAAAACTGAAGGATTTGGGGGCTCCCCCCCCCCACTTAAAACCTATGCTGGCACCCCTTTAGCATTCATGCCAAATATGGGCTCTCCATCTTGAAAACTGAGGGAGTAGTTCGTGAACTGACATGAACAAACGGACAGACAGACTCACAGAACGTGCCCTTTATATATATAATAGATATATAATTATTTTTTTCCAGATTGACCTTCAAAGGTCCCGCACTGGCGGATCTTTCAAAAACATGATTGACGTAGCCCCCAGGTTAAGAAGAAGAAATAGACTATAAAGCATATTACAGGCACTTTATAGCAAAATTTAAAAAGGAAACAATGACATGTATGTGCTGAGTTTCATTATAAATAATCCTCACTAGGGATGTGGTAACAGGCACCATACAGGTAAACTAACCTAGCCTTGTATATATTGTGTTTATGAGAAAATAGTAGGATATAGAATATAATGCTCTCTTAACAGGGATCAGACAGGTAAACATACCTAGCCTTGTATATGTATGGTGTTTATGAGAAGAATAGGAGGTTATAGAATATAATGTTTTGGTAACAGGCATCAGACAGGTAAACATACCTGGACATGTGAAAAGGATGGATGACAATAATTGGGTTAAGAAAAGTAAGTCTATGAACATGGAGGGAGTTGCAAGGAGATATAGACCAAGAAAGACGTAGGATCAGGGTTTTTTTTTTCTATGTAGATGAGGGAGACAAAAGGCAGAACTGCTTGTGACGAGTGCCTCCCCCAGAGTTGAAAGAGTAACAGGGCCAAAATCAAGAAATGTGCAAGCCAAGATGCCTGGACACACGGAGTTTGAAGCAGTTTATGTCATAGGATGAAGGGAATATGGATTTAGGGAGAGAGTTCAAGAACTCAGCTGTTGAATAGAAGAAAGATTGGGAATATCGTTTCACTCTTGGATTAGGAGTTGCAGAGTAGGGATGGGATTGTGTTGCAAGACGGGTGCTACGTACTCTATGTAGTACGTATGTGGTCTATGGTCTATACTGTATGTGGTCTATACTGAGAGAGCTTTGTGGAACACTGATTATTGTTAATAGCGGTAGAATAGCGAGAGAGATGCAACACTGCGACGAAGAGAGAGAGATTGCAAAGAGACAGTGAGTGGGCGTGAGTTAATGTGACGAAAGGCTTTCTTTTCTACTTTGTCAAGAAGTGCTGTGTGAGAGGATCCTCCTCACACATGCGAACAATACTCAATACATGGACGCGAACTGATCTCGCAGTAATAATAATAATAATAATGTTAAGGTTACTTATATAGTGCCATTTCTCTCCAGCCCTTGCTCCGAGATTCAATAGCACTCGACCAAAGTTTATTACCAGACCTTATTACCCATTTCCTTGCTCAAGGAAAATGGTACCAGCTACCAGTGTATGCGAGCATGGTATTGAACTCGGGTCACCCGGGGTGGGAGGCCGAGGCGTTTTCCACTACACTACCGAGCTGGTTAAAGGACTTACTAAGATGGAACAAAGAAGGAAGCAAGGAGGAATATCTGGTGGCTAAGCGAATTGCAAAAAAAAAAAAGGGTATACAGGGCAAAGAAAATTATACAGGACATGGTCGTAGACCAAGTGAGTCCGCAGATAATCCCAATGGGATCTTCAACTTAGCTAAGCGAGTTAAGGATGACAGTAGAGATGTTGTAGGAGAACATTGTGTCAGAAATGATAATGGAACAATTGTTTACGCTGACAAAGAAATCAGAAATAGAGGAAATTATAGGGGCCTGAAAATGCTTGATCAAGTCAAGAAGGTCTGGGAGAGACTCTTTGAAGGCATGATCAGGGAAAGTAGAGTAGCGGCCTAGACTGAAATAAACCTCTATTTTAGGAGATACCCCAATCCGAGCTAGAACCAAGTAAAACTGGTATCATTGTATTCCTTTGAATGTCTACTTTTCAGAAAATAATGTTGTAGTTCAGCAATTGTGTACAACATGCGAAATTAACCTCTTCATTGCGGGCATCCATGAAAAATTGCCATTTTCAATTATCGCCTTATACATTGAAACGAGGCAAGTTAAATTCAAGCAAAGCTCTTTATTTTTATTTAATAGGTGTAATAGACACTAGAAAACACATTCAGTGGGGTGTAGAGTTAATCTAAGGGTTGGAGGGTAAACAAAATATAAAATCAAAACAGAAAAATTAGTGACTTTTGGTAGCTTTGGACGAATTGTCCCAAATCCTACCCTTAAAAGATATTGCATCAGTGTCAGACCACCTTCTAATCCTTTTCCTGCATACCCCAGTGATGTAAAACTGACATTAAGAGAGGCAAAATTAATGCAGTGCAGCATGTTACCCCTGGTTTGTGATACTGCCCAAAATTGGTACCTGTGTTTACGTGTCAATCTAAATTTCATCCTGTCCTGCTGTTGTGCTATTTTCATTTTGACACTGTACATGAACAGGCATCAATACAATCAAGTCGAGCAAGCAGACAAGGACACTTCCTTCCATTGGAACAGTCCTTATCTTTGCAGTACAAGTGAGTGAGGTCTCGCACCTCGACTGGAGCCGGTGGCTTTGAGAACATGGTCGGTGTGATGCCTCCATCATCACAAGCACTCCAGCCATGACCAACTGGTTGAGTTTCCTCCTGGTTCGCAATGTGACTGTTACTCCAGATCTGAGTCAGGTACTTAGCTGTTTGAACGTATCATCTGTGGGCGGAAGCATTGACGCTGATTTGTCAGTCGTTGTTGCCATAAGGTATCTCATCTCATCCAGAGTTTGAACATCTTTTCCCTTCTTTCCATACAGCAACAATGCAAACACCTGTCCAACGTTCCCATCATTTTCATGGCAAGTATTGTAAAGTTATATGGAGATGGTGGCATTCAGAATATCCTAACCTCATCAAACGTGTATTCCTCAGCCACAGCCAACCAGATGCTCCAAGGAAAACAATATGCCCGCGGAATTCATGGTGTCCGCCTGGCTCATGAGGCTCTGACAAACATGTTCCTCACATCAGCCGAGGCATTCGTCAGCAAAAACTGTCTGCCATGGCTGACCGATGAAATCAAGAAGAAGATAGAAGTCCTTGAAAAGTCATTCAAGGCAAAGGGTGCCAAGTCCTGTGTCATCCTCTGCCAGGATTTACTTGAAAACAGTAGCCCTATTTTGGAATGAGGGGAGGGAACGTTCAGTCACTTTTGCCTACTGGGATAGCTTCCTAGATTCTGGAGACCTATTACTGCGGTTGCTACAGACAGATATAGAGGCAAATTTTCTGATGCACATCCAAGCAGTCATGGAAACTGTGCCTTATTTTGTACTCGCTGGGCGTCAAAACTATGCCAGGTACACGCCAGTGTACATTACAGAAATAAAAGAACTGGAACAGAAACATCCAGTCATGTATCCGCACATGATGGAGGGTAGATTTGTTGTTCGCAAGTCACAAAATCGACCCTGCAACTCAGTCCCAACAGATCAAGCTCTTGAGCAAAGCATAAATCGTGAAGCCAAGAGCCAGGTGGGTGTCATTGGATTCACCCTTCGTAAAAGTGCCCTGCTGAGATGGATGATAACCAGGCACATCACAGGGGAGTACGCAGAGGCATTCAAGGAACTCTGCAACTCAGCTGGGAAAAAAGAAAGGCTTTGAAGAGCTTGGAGAGAGCCATTTACAGAGGGACAGAAAAAATTTCCAGAAAATTAAAGAGTACCTTTCTACTCAGTGCCAAGATCCCTTCAACCTTGATGAGGTTTCACAACAACTAATCAACTTTACCACAGGCTAAGTGGCAAGTCTGGAAGTTGAGAACTCATTAAAGGGGATCCCATATAAGGGGAAAGATATTACCAAGGAATTCATTAGCAAAAGACTCGGAGAGGACCTCACGAAAAAGTTCTGGGATCCAATAAAGAAAACAACAGTGATGACCTTTCTGGACATGAAGAAGGCACTACCTAATGACAAAGATAGAAAATTGATCATTGACACAGAGGTACTGTTTCGGAGGCTGTTGGGAGTGGCGCGGAGTCGTCATGTTGGCTTGAAGTATGTCCTTAGCCATGTACTCGCAGCCATGCCACCAGCCCTCTTCCACGATGATGGAAAGATGAGGAAGACCAACAAAGCTGACCTCTCTCAGAAACTGGAGTTCACTTGTTCAGAGATTCTAACATCACTCCCGCAAATTCCAGATTCAACATCATCCGCCTATATCATCGATGGTATGGCCATGATCCAATCACTAAATGAAAACTACTTCTGTACATTCAAAGATTTGGCGGATGTTGTGCAAAAACTAACAGTACGGCTGTTGACAAATCCTTCTCTGAATTTGAGCTCTGTCACCATTGTCTTCGACTGCTATGATCATCCATCATCCATCAAAACAGCAGCGAGGCAATGCAGGGGTACTTCTGTTTCAGAATTACCAACATATTAAATCCAGGAAAACAGACAGGTCCCAAACTATTACAGGTTCCTGCGAGTAGCTAGCAACAAGGCATGTCTTGCCAATTACATCAGTGAATACATTATAGATCATGCAGGGGAGTACATCCCACATGATAAATGTATCATTCTGGCAGGGGGATTTACTCATGGAAAACTTGTGAAGGCTGTAACTTCAACAGGAATGACATCCTTGGAGAGCCTCTACTCCAGCCAAGAGAAGCAGACACTAGGATGATTCTCCATACGTGCAGTCTCTCCCAGGGCAATGGTCGCCTAATTATCTGCTGTGATGATACTGATGTCCTGGTCCTTGTCGTGTACTACCAAAGCAAAGGACAGCTAACTGACCAAGAATTCATGTATGCTGGACATTCTGGTAAAGAGTGGTCATGAAATTGTGGACCAACTTGGTCCGACAGTTTGTGGTTGCCTCCCTGCTCCTCACGCCTTGACAGGATGTGATACAACGTGTTCAATGAACAGGATAGGCAAGAAGACTGCCTACTCCACACTTGTCAAAAACATTGACAATCTCGCAGATTTGACAACCTTTCATGAGAATTATGGGAATGTTGCACAGGTGTTTGCATTGTTGCTGTATGGAAAGAAGGGAAAAGATGTTCAAACTCTGGACGAGATGCGCTACCTTTTGGCAACAACTACTGACAACACAGCGCCAATGCTTCCACCCACAGAAGATGCATTCAAACAGCATGTCCAACGTGCTAAGTAGCAGACTCGGATCTGGAGTAACAGTCACATTGCGAACCAGGAGGAAACTCAACCAGTTGGTCATGGCTGGAGTGCTTGTGATGATGGAGGCATTGCACTGACAATGTTCTCAAAAGCCACCGGCTCCAGTCGAGGTGCGAGACCTCACTCACTTGTACTGCAAAGATAAGGACTGTTCCAATGGAAGGAAGTGTACTTGTCAGCTTGCTGGACTTGATTGTATTGATGCCTGTTCATGCACAGAGTGTCAAAATCAAAATAGCACAACAGCAGGACAGAATGAAATTTAGATTGCCACGTAAACACAGGTACCAATTTTGGGCAGTATCACAAACCAGGGGTAACATGCCACACTGCATTCATTTTGCGTCTCTTAATGTCAGTTTTACATTACTGGGGTATGCAGGAAAAGGATTAGACGGTGGTCTGACACTGATGCAATATCTTTTAGGGGTAGGATTTGGGACAATTCGTCCAAAGCTACCAAAAGTCACTAATTTTTCTGTTTTGATTGTATATTTGATTTACCTGTCAACCCTTAGACTAGCTCTACTCCCCATTGATTATGTTGTCTGGTGTCTATTACACCTATTAATTGAAAATAAAGAGCTTTGGTAGAATTTAGCCTGCCTCATTTCAATGTATGTGGAGATAATTGAAAATGGCAACTTTTCATGATGCCCGTAATGAAGGGGTTAATTTCGCATGTTGTACACAGTTGCTGGAACTACACCATTGTTTTCTGAAAACTAGACATCCAGAGGAATAAAATTATACCAGTTTTACCTGGTTCTACCTCCGGTTGGGGTTGACCTAATTTTCCTGGGCTAGACCGCTACTCTAACGCATTTCTATCAATGATATGCACTTCGACTTTATGCCAGGACGTGGTACAATCGATGCTATCTAAATAGTTAGGCAGCTGCAGGAAATATAGGGATCAGTACCTTGTATTTGTAGACCTAGAAAAGGCTTTTGATAGGGTGCTCAGAGATGTTGTACAGTGGGCTATGAGAAAACTTGGGGTAGTGGAGTGGTTGGTGCGGGTGATAATGAAGATATACGAGGACTCATAAACAGCAGTGAGGGTGAAAGGTGTACTGAGTGAGGAGTTGTACTGAGTGAGGTTGGAGTCCACCAGGACTCTGTGTTAAGTCCCCCTCCTCTTTGTTATGGTTTTGGAGGCACTATCTGGAGATTTTAGTTGGGCTCCCCTGGGAACTGCTATATGCAGATGACCTAGTACTTATCGTATATAGTGTGCAGGATGCCGTGGCCAAATTCAGAAGATGGAGAGAGGGCATAGCCAGTAAAGGGTTAAGAGTTAATATAAATTAAACAAAGGTTTTACACAGTATATTAGGGCTTGGAAAGGTAGAAACAGTGGTGCATACCCATGTGCAGTATGCAGAAAAGGGTTGGGCGCGAATTCAAATACAGTGTAGCATCTGCCACTGCTGGGTACACACCAGGAAGAAGCGCTGCACTAGAAAAAAAGGACCTCTACCGAGGAAGAAGTCCGAAGTTGAGAAATTTGTATACATCGTATGCAAAGGTGAGCTTGTGATCAATGATCAGCTCGAGAGTGTTAACTTTGGCAATGAGGCACTAGAGATGGTGGTAAGTTTTGCTACTTGGGTGATACCATCTCTGCCGGTGGTGATGCCAAGGCCACCACTATCACCAGAATTAGATGCAACTGAGGAAAGTTCAGAGAACTGTTGTCGCTACTCACTATGAGAAGACTCCCTCTCCCCTTGAAGGGAAAGGTGTACGCTTTATGTGTTTGAAGCGCAATAACATATGCTTCAGAAACGTGGCCTGTCAAAGTGGATGATATCAACCGAATGGAAAACAAAGAGGTGAAAATGGTGAGATGGATGTGTGGGGCCAAATTGCAAGATAGGATATCTAGTGAAGAGCTGAGGAGACAGTTAGGCATCAAGAGTAGGCTATCAGTGATGAGATGCGTATGATAATATTAGGCTTGGATGGTTCGGACATGTGGAGAGGATGGATGAACTCATTTGTGTGAAAAGATGCAAGTCTGTGAACGTGGGGGGAGCTGCACCAAGAGGAAGACCAAGAAAGATGTAGGTCTGATTTTGAATGAAAAACCTGACAAGTGAGGCAACTCTGAATAGGACTGCCTGAAGAGCCGCCATTAGGACCAGAACCGCAGTCCGTGTGGAGCACTCGGTCTTTGAATTTATGTATATGTATATAATTATTAGATTGTTAGAGTTTTGTCATGAATGGCATAAAGCAATCTGATGTGGAAATTAATGCTTGCTGTTATGGGTCTGACAATTGGGTAGTCGGTTTGTATGGTTTGTCTGTGGTACCGTTCAACAAGACACATCGGCCTTATTTACCATGTGTTTTTTTTTTTTTTTTTTTTCAAGGAATATAGTGTTGTATAATTGTTTTCATAGTTTGAGTGGAGGATTTGCATTAATTTACCCATTATTCATCACTCTGAAGATACGGCGTCAAATCGCGCCATTTATTGGGTGAATCGCGCTTTTACAGTAGGTGAGGGAAATTGTGGGGTAAATTGGATACATGATGGGTTGAGGGGGGGCCCCACCTAGTCTTATTGTCATCCTCATATTATGTTACGGTTACGGTGGTCGAGCGCACTTAGTACAGTGTATTGGGAGCACTAGCTCTGGTGTTGGAGGTTCGATCCCACGCGCCGGCAGGAGAAGTTCTCTCAAAAACTTTCCCAGGCCGTGAAGGCAAGGTCTGGACGGACCGTCTCGGGGGGCCCACAAAGTCTCCTACCCACGTCCTACTCCCTCGGGAGTATGTAGGCGCTCTCGTTAGCAGCCAAGGATCAGTCTGTTGATCCCTTAGGATAAGATCTTGGTTAAGTCAGCCCCATTGGCTGCCGGCTTGAAATAAACCGATTAGTATTATTATTATTATTATTATTATTATTATTATTATTAATCTGTAAGGGGGAAAAACAGGTTGCTGGTTTCTTGTTTTGGCGAGTCACGCTCACGCCATTTATTGGGTGAATCGCACTTTTTCCGCAACTTACAAAACAAGAAGGAGAAGGAGGTCAAGTCGACGCAATGCTTTGTTTAAGGTCGGGAATGATTATTTTCGGGGTTATTTTTAGGTTAAATCTGGTTTTTCAAGTTGTCGATAACGATATTCCTCCATGCGGACTATAATGATAAAAATATGGCGTGTCTATTGGTCCCTATTTTCCCTGATAAATTGTTTCTAATAGCGCCGGTATAGTGTTCTTGAATATTATCCTGCCCTACCCGTAGGAATTATTCATATCTGGCATAGATTGTTCATCCCTGCAGTGAAATGTTCCAAGCCAAGAGCCATCCGATAGCCGGGATATAGATTAACCCATTGGCTGCGGCTATGTTTGGGCTATTTAGGGCATATTCAGGCACTCCTGAATGATAAATCAAGCATCTGCATTAAATGAAGTGTATTCTGCCGAAAACTAGGCGAAAATAGCTTCAAAATGACACCAGAACGGACCCTCTACGTGGTCTGGTTCACCCGCAGTGGTGCCAGTGAAACGCGTGAACCCCGCTATTATGTAACACTCGCTCGCTTGGCTACACTGTTGAGAGAGACAGAGAGAGACTAGCGCGAGACACAGTCAACCTCAGTGAGCCGCTCGGTGCTCTGAGGGTCGGAGGTGGGCCCCTCACGCTCCCGCCCACTGACACTCGATTTTTACGTTTTTTACAGGCTTTTAAAGCCTGCAAATTGCTGTAACTTGCCAGAACGTTCCGGAACGTCACCCGCAGCGAAAGGAACAAATTAACGTTTATACCTGTTCTGTTTAATATTGGCTGTCATTTATCCACCTCAAATGTAGATTTATTACCACAGTACAGGATGCCAATGTGAAAAGCCTAGACCGCAACAAAAACAAACAACCTAAATCATACCACTGTCCCTACTACTGTCTTCTGCTTCATTTTCTGTACCTTGTGCCTGTCCAAACCCTGCGGCAGATCCCACTAACCTTAATAACTTTCTTCTTCTTCAAACGAAACACCGAACTGTCATACAACCATCGCACTACTAGCTTAGCAGGTCAAATGCACGTCTTTTCAGTTGCACAAAACAAAATGTCACTTAGAATAAGACCTCCAGACTTCGTCGTACAGGTTAAAGATTAGAATAGGCGTGTGCATAAACCTTTAACCATCTTGGTGGTGTAATGGGTAGAGTGTTTAAAAATCTGTGTGTGATAACCCAGGTTCGAATCCCGGTGGATCACATAATTATATGCTTTCATTAATTCCATTGGAGGTGTTTGATGTTGGGGTGATATTAATAAAAATTAGATTGTGGGGAGAAAGTTATACACAAAAATGTGGTTGTATTATGAACTCCGCCAACAACGCCATTGGCCCATCGTACCGCCACAGACCCCACGATAAATCCAGGAGGTAAGCAGACTCCACCAAGGTTTCCCTGTCAAACCACTGGCTATAAACATGATGACTGACCCGGCCTCTAGTTTCCAGGGTTAAGGGGGTAGTGCTTGGTTTTTGGTCTATATATTTATCTATTATTAAGTTTTTAGTTTCCTTGCTAGACCTCCATCAAACTTTAAAAAAAAAAACTCCTAGACCCACGTTCAAGATAAATTTGTACATTTTTCAGTAGAAAAATGTCCCGGCTGAAGGCCGATTTCTTGTAAAATTACAGGCTCGCTATCGCTCGCCAGGAAAAATATCGACACTTAAATGGCACGAAAGGTCTTAATATTGACAAAGAAATTGGGCGAAAGGTTTCAAAATCGCCAAACTATGGAAACAACGTCTTCAAATCTCAAAGCTAATTTGCTAAACATGAGGGAGAAGGGGGGCCAGAAAAAGCAACTACCTCCCCTTTAAGCAAAGAGTGGGCAAGGCTTTCCTGTATATTAGTGTATCGTATATTGCCCATTTAAATATTTCGGAATTGACCTTATCTTAAAATATACATGCCGGTAAATATGGTTAGTTGACTTTCCCTCCACAAAATGAATGCCAGTTATACAATATCCGATCAACATTGGTACAGGTTGGCTAGGGGAGGTGTGGCGGAGTGGTGTTGCCACTGGACTGGTAATCCAATGGACCCGGGTTCGAATCCCAATATGTCAATGGGAAGATATTATTGGGATGTAATCTGTGCTGTACCTAGTATCAGTGCATACCACAGCACACCGAAATGCCAAAATAATACCCTCATTGTTCCCTGATTTAATAGCATTGTATGAATATTCCCATATTCAAAAATATGCTACAGGGGGGCAATGCCTAGTGAGTTAATTGTTCAATAGGTGGCGTTCTGAGAGTGAGGGTCCGAATGTGGGGGATGAGACTGTGAAGCGTAGAGGCGAGGCGGCTTCAGATATGGAGTTGCTTCGAGCCGTGAAGCTTCGCATGTCTCACTCCCTAGACTGGAGCAAGACCTCACGGGCCTCACCGTGTTCAGCGGTTGAGTATAAAGGCTATCAGCCTATGCCCGAGAGGGAGTAGTTGGAATATAGAAAAAACAAAACAAAAACGTTGCCACACTGTTATTTATTTTTATTTTTTTTATGTGAGTGAGGGAGACAAAAGTCACAACTGCCTGTAGCGAGTGCCTCCCCCATAGTTGAAAGAGTGACAGGGCCAAAATCAAGGGACGTTCGAGTCAAAATGAATGGACACACAGGGTTTGAAGCAATTTAAGTCATAGGAAGAGGGAAAGACTGATTATGGGAGAGAGTTCCAGAGCTCAACTGTTGAATAGAAGAAAGACTGAGACTAACGTATCACTCTTGGGTTGGAGAGTTGTACAGAGTAGGGGTGGGATTGTGTTGCAAGACGAATACCACATACCCTACGTAGAGGAGGTGGTATACTGTACACTGGGAGAGCGCTGAGGAGCACTGATTATTGTAGTAGCGATAGAATAGCAAAAGAGATGCAACATTGCAGCGAAGAGAGAGAGTTTGCAGAGAGTAGGTGAGTGGACGGGAATTAATGATACGAAAGGCTTTCTTTTCTACTTTGTCAAGAAGTGCTGTGTGAGAGGATCCTCCCCACACATGCGAACAATACTCAATACATGGACGCACTGTGCCCCTGTACAGAGAAAGAAGCTGTGCAGGGGTAAAGAACCCCCGGAGGCGGTTGAGCACACCCAGCTTCTGGAAACTGTTTTAGCAAGGGTGGTAATATGGTGAACCCCTTCGGGGTCCGGGGATCACGGCGTCAGGCAATAGATAGATAGATAGGTAATATGGTCTTTCCAAGTGAGATCAGGAGAGAGAAAGATTCCTAGAATACTGAGAGAAGATGAAGGATTGATTTGGGTATTGTTAAAGTATAAGGGATAGTCCTGTGAGAGTTCTTTACGGATAGATAGATTGAGAAATTGGGTTTTGGAAGCATTGAAAGTAACAAGGTTTTCTCTGCCCCAAATGGATATGGTTCATAGGTCAGAATTTAAGTGTTTTATGGCATCTTCGCGTAATGTGTGTATGTATGTATGTATGTACTGTATGTATGTGTGTGTGTGCGTATGTATAATTAGTTATCATATAACTTCGGTGAATCGGTGCCTTATGATCGCCCACTGTAGCAAGGAAACCCAAGCAATAAAAGGAAATGCAAAGGAATAGTAAAATTACCTTTTCTTTCAAATGACAGTGAATGGGACACAATATTTGTTACAACCAAGTTTGTGCAACACTGTTATTTATCTGACTGCACACACACACACACACACACACACACCCCTATATACACAGTGGCACACACAGAACGAAGGAAAACAAGCTACAACATATATATTGATCCTTACGAGGCTGCTTGTAACTAAATATTTGTCTAGACGATTTCTGAAAATTTGAACAGTGTATGACTCAATGACATTACTAGGTAGTCCATCCCATAAGTTTACCACACGATTAAAACAGATATACTTTGCCTTATGTGAGTTAAAAGACTTTCTAATTATCTTACAACCAGCTCCTCTAGTGTAATTGTAATGATCAATTGTGAATTATTGTTGACATCTATATTGCCAATACCTTAAATAATTTTAAACACTTGAATTAGGTCCCCTCTCTGCTTGCATTTTGTTAAGCTAAAATTATTGAACACTTTTAGACGTTCTTCGTCTGACATATTTCTTGGTCTAGAATTATGTTGTGTTACTCTCTGCTGTATTCTCTCCAGTTTATCTAAGTCCTTTTGATAATACTGACACCAAAATTGTAGTCACGAACATTAATTCTGATGCATTATGAAGCCTCGGACTGATTAAACGAACTTCCGAAATGGAAACACCTGGCAAAGAGTTAGTAGGATTCAATTCAGCCCGAGACCGCACCAAAAATGTATGTATTAATCTAACGTATTAATGATCACGACTGTACAATTTGTGGGTCCATATTCCAGAAGGGGTGAACCAGAGAAATATTTATTGATAATATCATTTTAGGATTTGTAATCAGATCTTCCAATTAAGCCAATAATATTGTTGCTTTCTTAACTACTTCAGTACATTGTTGGCTGAGTTTTAAATTTCTTGATATTGTTACTCCTAAGTCAGTGTTTCTGAGTTGCCTACCATTAATTGAGTATTTTGATATTTCATTCTTGTATCCTATATGTAGTACTTTACATCTATTGGTACTGAAATTCATTTGCCAGGTTTGGGCCCAATTCGCTAATTTATCTAAATAATTTAGGATTTGTTGAACATGCATGGGAGATACTACTATGTTTGCTATTTTGGTATTGTCTGCAAATTTTGCAGTTGTTCATGAAAGATCATCATCAATGCTATTGATATAAATTCAGAAAAGATCAGGTCCGACAACTGAGCCCTGGGGCACACCCCTTGTGACACTTTTCTAACCCGAGGCTTTACCATTTATTACTACTTGTTGCTTACGCCCAGTAAGCCAATTATCAATCCATTGAAGCACGTACCCATCTATGCCATGAGCTTTTAATGTTATCAAGAGGAGCTTGTGGGGTACTTTGTCAAAGACTTTCTGGAAATCAAGCTAGACAATGTCAATGGCTTTACTTTAGTCATATATACAGTATAACATAATTGTTGTATGTTTTTCTTTGATGGTGACAGATAACCTGAATGTAAAGGCGATAGTAGGGTTGGGTGGTGGGTGATAACGACCGTGTTTGATGGAAGAGCAAAAATGGTTTGGTGGTTTTCACAGGTACGTCACGGTAGCCTTGTCCGTTTCCTAGTCATTCAGGTGTGACTTTAACCTCTTGACACAGGGACAAGTGGCTTAATTCTCCACTTTTGGTAATGCACTATATTAACGAAAATTAGGGGATGGTGTGAAACAAGTTGTGGCAAAATATCATACTGATACAACTGTTTGTTAATAGGTTATTCCCGAAAAACGATGCAACACAGCCTCTGAAACCCATAGTAGGTTAGCTAAGTGAACCCTACAGTAGGTTACCGATAGGTTACATTAAGGGGAGATCTCCACTCGAGGGATTTTTTTCTGGATCCCTTTCTTCCTCATGTTTAGCCCCATTGCTTTTGAGATTTTAAGAACCTTCGCCCCATTTCTGTCAATTTTCAGACCTTTCGTGTCATTCACGTGTCGATTTTTTCCTGGCGAGCGTAAGCTAGCCAGTAATTTAAGAGGAACCGAAAAAATGTAAAAATTTATCTTGAAAGGGGGTCTAAGGGGTGTAGTTTTAAGCTTGATGGAGGTCTAGGGAACAAACTAAAAACCTCCCCCTAAGTTAGGATAGGTTAATAATAATGTTGTTATACTGTAATGAATCAAAGGTATAAAGCGACATGAACAAGGTTCATAAGATCATTGGGTATACTGATGGTGAATTACCTGTCTATCCTTGTATAAGATGGGTTTATTACCTGCAATTTGTTTTTGTTTTTTCTATACTCCAACTACCTCCTCTCGGGCATAGGCTGATAGCCTTTACACTCTACCGCTGAACACGGTGAGGCCCGTGAGGTCTTGCTCCAGTCTAAGGAGTGAGACATGCGAAGCTTCACGGCTCGAAGCAACTCCATCTCTGAAGCCGCCTCGCCTCTGCACTTCACAGTCTCATCCCCCACACTCGGACCCTCACTCTCAGAACGCCACCTATTGAGCAATTAACTCACTAGGCATTGCCCCCCTGTAGCATATTTTTGAATATGGGAATATTGATACAATGCTATTTAATCAGGGAACAATGAGGGTATTTTTTTTTTGGCATTTCGGTGTGCTGTGGTAATGCACTGATACTAGGTACAGCACAAATTCCATCCCAGTAATATCTTCCCATTGACATATTGGGATTCGAACCCGGGTCCATTGGATTACCAGTCCAGTGGCAAGACCACTTCGCCACACCTCCCCTTTAAATGGCTAGATTATTATTGACACTTTACTTACCCTACCATACCTATTTCTTAAGAGTGTACAATGACATTATCTGATCTGACTTCCTCAAAAGTTAAATTACTCTTTGAGTATTTTGCTTTCCTGTGCCACTTTCGAGCAATATATTTTAGCTTTACCCTAAGGTAACACGAACACCTTCACAGACTTCCACAAAATAAAAAAAACCAAAAAAAAAACATATATATATATATATATATATATATATATATATATATATATATATATATATATATATACATACATACATACATGGTATCTATAAAAGCAAAGACATTAATAGGTCAATACACAGAGTATGCTATTAGGCTAGGCGCGACAGCAATAGTGGTTGATGGGAGCATACATTTACATATATTAAAAACGGGTTCACTGTCACTATCACTGTCATTTCCGATAAATAATTTAATACCCGACTCTAATAGTTACTGCTGAGACCAAACTTTCTAGTATCCAAGACTAAACTATAGACAGGATGATGGAGCAGCGAAGAGAGTTATATATTACTGGTATATATGTTACGGTCTTTTTGAAAAAGTGGCCTTTTTGCGAAATGACCGGGAGCTTTGCAAAATGACCAAAAACCTAGCCTTTTTGTTAAAACGACACTTAATGTCTGGCTCATTTGCAAAATGTCCAGCATATTGGCCTTTTTGTAAAATTACCTGTGCCTTTTTGCAAAATGACACCAAACGTCTGGCCAATTTACAAAAAAACAGCATATTGCCCTGTTGTAAAGTTCTAAATAACTGTAAACATATATATTTGTAAAAATTGGGTAGGCCTAATCGAAACAATATTATTTTTTACCATTTTAGGTTAGACGTTTGGTGTCATTTTGCAAAAGGGCACAGGTAATTTTACACAAAGGCCAATATGCTGGACATTTTGCAAATGGGCCAAACATTAAGTGTCATTTTACAAAAAGGCTAGGTTTTTGGTCATTTTGCAAAGCTCCCGGTCATTTCGCAAAAAGGCCACTTTTTCAAAAAGGCCGTAACATATATGTAAGTTCATTGTTTATAAACCTATCAATACGATGATGTAGTGTTCAGTTTATTTCAGCTAACACCACACATGTTAAGGGGAGAAGGGTCGTTTTTCTGACCACCCTTCTCCCTCATGTTTAGTCCCATTAGTTTCATATTAAGAAGTTTGACCCATTTGTTTGGCGATTTTATGACCTTTCACTCCATTTCTTTTTCAACATTAGGACCTTTCGTGCCATTTAGGTGTAAATTTATTTCCTGGCGAGCGATAGCGAGCCTGTAATTGTGGAGAATCTGGCCTTCGGCCGTGTCATTTTTCTACCGAAAAATGTACAAATTTATCTCATAGGGGGATCTAATGGATGTTTTTTGTTTTTTGTTTTTTATGTTTGATGGAGGTCTAGGGAGCAAACTAAAAAGTACATGAATATATAAATATATAGACCCCAAAAACTAACCACTGTCCCCTTAATCAGTTTACGACGATGTATTGTTCAGTTAATTTCAGTGAACACCGCGTATTTTAATCAGTATACGAATTATCTACTGGAATACCTATGGTGGCAGGATTTTGACCAATGGCGCGCGAGAAAGCTACCCAATGTTTACAAAGCTCTTAAGGGGAGATGGGCCGGTTTTCTGGACCACTTTCTCCCTCATGTTTAGCCCCATTAGTTTTCAGATGTTGAGATGTTTGCCCCATTAGTTAGTCAATTTTAAGACCTTTCGTGCTATTTAGGTGTCGATTTTGTCCCTGGCGAACGATAGTGAGCCTGTAATGTTGGAAGAACCGGCCTTCGGCCGGGACATTTTTCTACCGAAAAATATACAAATTAATCTAGAAGGGGGATCTAATGGATGTTGCTTTTTAAATTTGATGGAGGTCTAGGGAGGAAACTAGAAAAATAATTAATAAATGCAAAAATCGCCCAAAAAGTGAACCATCCCCCCTTAAGACTTACACCATTAGCCTTAACCCCTTCTGTACTGCTGACGTCCTCTTAGCTTTCTTCTGGCTACTGTTAGACGATTTTATTCAGTTTCAAACGGGGCTCCAGCAATTAACAGGCTTCGGAGTATCTCGATTAACCCTTGTTACTACCACAGATCCTTCTTAAACTGCACAATATCGTCTACATGCAGCCAGAATAAAATGAAAAGGACGTCGCCGGTACAGAAGGGGTTAATACATTAGAATAGATTTCGTGGTAGCAACTGAAGAGATGAAAAACAAAAAACAAAAATACAGGAGCCAGTACTTGAGGGAGCCCACCTCGCTTTTTTGCTCTTTCTCTCCCTCTCTCTTTGGCTTGTATCCATTCGGCCCCATTCAGCCTACTATTTTAAGATGTTTACCCCCATATAGGTGTCAATATTTTCCTGGCGAGCGGTAGCGAGCTAGCATATACAGTATATGTTTTTGTTTTCACAGCAAGCTAAATTTGTACATTTTTCGATAGAAAAATGTCTCCGGCGAAGCCGGATTTCTCCATACAATGCTGGCTCGCTATCGCTCGCCAGAAAGAAATAGACACCTGGATGGGGATAAACGTTTTAAAACAGTTGGCTAAATGGGGCCGAATGGATACAAGCCAGGGAAAGAGAGAGAAGTAGAGAAAGATAAAACAAAGCCGGTGACCCCCCTTAAAAGCTTACGCCGGCACTGTGCATTAATTACTATTTTTTTTTTTTTTTTTTTTGAGACAATGAACGGAGGAAGGAAAAACACAGATAAAACAAAAAGGTCCATGTGCCTAAAGGCATCCTCCACTCATAAAATGTTTGTAACAACTGGATTTAAACATTTGTAGATTGTAAGTTTGTGGAAAGCAATTCGAGGGAAGTGAATTCCAAAGAGTAGTAGTTCTAGGGATAAATGAATTTTGATAAGCAGAAGTTCTGCATTGTGGAGGAGAAAGTGTAAATTCATGGGCGCTCTCAGCTGCCCTAGTTCTACGGGGAAAGATGTGGAGAGGCGGCACAATTGAAGCAAGTTCCTCGGAACAATTGCTGTGAAAATATCTGTAGAATAATGCAAGGGATGCAACGTTTCTTCGTATGGATAATGTAGGAAGGTCCTGTGTGATTGCAGGGTTATTGATTAATCTAATAGCTTTATTTTGAATTCTGTCCAACTGCCTCAATGCAACCACTCCACTTCCACTCCACAGAGGTGAACAGTAATCCATCTGAGAACGCACATGACTTTTATATTACGGCCAACTGCTCGTCAGTGAAGAATTCTCGAACTCTGTACAGGAGTCCCAGTTTTTTAGAGGCATTCTTAGCAATGCTTCTAACATAATGTGTCCAGATCAAGTTAGTAGTTAATGTTACACCGAGAATGTCAATACTAGGGTAAGTGGGAATATTTACATCATTAAAAAATATATGGGAGTCAGTGAGATTCTGTCGGTTAGAAAATTGAATGTACTTGGTTTTCTGTGAATTAAAGGAAACTAGATTCTTTTGTCCCCATTCTTCAATTCTAGAAAGGTCCTGGTTCAGAGAAATTGCAGTGCTTATTTTTGAATTTATAAGATCGGGTTGGGTGAAAGAATTGGTAAATGTGAAGGAACTGTGGAGTGTTGAGTCATCTGCATAGGAATGTATTGGATTATGAGTGGTAGATATGAGATCATTGATATGAATGAGGAACAGAGTTGGGGCCAAACTGATCCCTGGGGAACACCAGCATTTATTGAGTGAAATTTAGAATAAAGGCCATCTACCATTACACGTATTTTTCTGTTATGAAGATAAGAAGAAATTAGTGGAACTAATGATGCAAGGCCGTAGTGTGACATCTTCGACAATAAGGATTGATGCCAGACTCTATCAAATGCCTTTGATATATCCAGTGCTATTGTATGTGTTTCACCATGTTGGTCTGTAGCTTGGTTGATTTGATGCGTAAGAAGGCAAAGAATGTCTGCAGTTGATCGACATCGTCTAAAACCATATTGCCTATCACTGATTAATTTATTATTCTCAAGATGCTTAATTATGTGATTATTTAATATAATTTCAAAGACTTTACCAAGGGTGGAAGTTATAGCTATTGGTCTGTAGTTTGATGGATCTGAAGAGGCACCTTTTTTAGGAACTGGATGGATGTTTGCTTCTTTCCAGGGTACTGGGAAGCATGAGGTATGAGTACATAGACGGAAAAATTTTGCCAATACAGGAGCGAGCACCAAGGAGCAATTCTTAAGTACTATTGGAGGAATTTCATCTGGACCAGGAGCCTTATCTACTGAGAGATTCTGCAAAATAGTTTTGACATGTCTGGTGTGGATCTTAAGTGAGGGAATTTCAGGCGAATTAAAATTAAGTCCAGGGACATCTTGATTTATTTCATCTAAGGTTGAGTTGGTGGAGAAAATATCCGCAAGAAGGTTAGCTTTACCTCGTGGGTCACTTACAAGATTGCCAGTCGGAGATTTTAATGGTGGAATGGATGAAGCAGTTATGAAGTTGGATTTGAATGAGTTAAGAGTAGACCAAAATATGTTGTTATCATTTGGATTATTTAGAAGTTTATTTGCCTGCTTGTGGAGAAAGTTTGATTTAGTTAGGTTTAATACAGTTTTGGCATGATTTCTGATGTTTCTAAAGTAATTAAAGGCTTCATGTGTTTTTGATCTTGTGTATGCATTGTAGGCTATTGCTTTTTGTTCAGTTACTCTAGCACAATTATGGTCAAACCATTTAGGTGAATTAGATCTTTTAATGTACTTTTGATGAGGAATAAACGTTTCCATTCCAATTTTACAAAATCTTGTATGTGGCTCAAGGTGGAGTGTGCATCATTAGAAAAGAAAGAGGTCCAGGGAATATCAATAAAGAAACCTTGAAGACCCTCCCAGTCTGCCCTATCGTAATGCCATTTAGTCACCAAAACAGGTTCAGAGTGTGAAGGTGTGGTAGGTGATAGACAGGTGGCCTGTATCAGACAGTGATCAGAAGATCCAAGCGGGGACCTCACTGTAACATCATAATTTTCTGAATTGGTTGTTAAAAATAAGTCCAGTAGGTGGGAATTATGATTAGGATTATCTGGTACACGGGTGGGTTGGTTGACTAGTTGAGTGAGATTAAATGAGTCTGCAAATAGCTCACATTCAAGACCAGCATCATCAGTCCTGGCTGAATGAGTGAGCCATTCAACATTATGGACATTAAAATCACCCAACACAGTGATTTCAGAAGAAGCATTTAAGTTGAGGACACTGAGTTGTGAGGACAGAGAATCAAAAAGACTTTGCTCTGGAGGAGTATTTGGGGAACGGTAGATGCAACATATGTATTTAAATTTACTATAACACATTGCATCACTTTCAACAACTCCAATTGACCACTTGAGTTTCAGGCTATAAGGAAGTTGGAGCTGTAGACATAGATATTTAGCAGAATTAGCAGCTAAAATACGGTTGTAGTACATTAAAATTTACATAAAACCCAATGCAACCTACTTTGTATCCATCAGAAACCTACATTAATATTGCATTGCAGTTTAATATCGATGTTAAAGGCTCCAACTTCCTTATAGCCTGAAACTCGCAAGTCGTCAATTCAGCTTCAACCAACACAAATATACCGACACTAAACAACTCCTTCCCCTGATCCAAGCAACATTCACCTATTTTGCATATGCTAATTAATACCCACCAACTCCTTCCTACAGGTTGCAATTTTAATTATCTGGACAAATTGTTGTGTAGAACTGGCTTTTCAATTATTATGTTTATTTTTTCACCAACCAACTTCACCTCTAAACTCAATTAATGAAATCAACAAATACAAGTGGCACTCCAAGGACTCGAACCCAGGATACTTACACCGAAATTCCGCGCACTTATGCATTACGCTATCAAGACAGTTAAAGAAATATGCACAAGCCTACGATTTATTATACTGTATATAGTTTTGTTGTTGATGCAGATAAAATTATACTCATAAATTCGTGTCCAGAGATATACTTCCATAATTAGAAACAGGTGAAATCCACAAATATTTCTGAGTGGGCTAGAGACTATTATGGCATCCGAGTGTACCTATATAAGATGTGCGTTAAGGGGAGATGGACCGTTTTCCTGGCCCCCCCCCCCCTTCTTCCTCATGCTTAGCCCCATTAGTTTTCAGATTTTAAGATGTTTGTCCCATTAGTTTGTCGATTTTAAGACCTTTCGCCCCATTTCTTTGTCAATATTTAGACCTTTCATGCTATTTAGGTGTCGATTTTTTTCCTGGTGAACGACAGTGAGCCTGTAATTTTGGAAGAACCGGCCTTCGGCCGGTAAATTTTTCTACAAAAAAAAAAAAAAAATCAAGAATGGGGATCTAATGGATGTTTTGTTAGCGCGGGGTTTCGATGTGAGTGTCCTAGGTTCGAGTCCTTGGAGTGCCACATGTGTTTGTTGATTTCATTAATTGAGTTTGGAGGTGAAGCTGGTTGGTGGAAAACACATAAGATTGGTGGAGGTCTAGGGAGGAAACTAGAAAAATAATTAATAAATTGTAAAATCGACCAAAAAGTGAACCATCCTCCCTTAACCTATAATGGTATGCCTGCTGTCTGGTTACCGGTGCCAGGGTAAAGTAGTCTCAAACTGGTGCCGGAAAACAGCTGCGGGAACAAAAAATCTCGTGTAAAATCGCCTTAACTCTTTTGGTCCAGGCCTATTTCACTCATTTAGTTTCGAAATTTTATGACGTTTCACTTCAATAGTTGGCGATTATAAGACGTTTCATCCCATAAAGATGTCGATAGTTTCTAGGCGAGCGACATTAAGCCCGCAAAAGAAAAAACAGCCTTCAGGCGAGACATTTTTCTACCGAAAAATGTACATATAATGTTTGAAGGGGGTCTGGGAGGCATTTTTTTAGTTGGAAGGTATTGGGAGGCGTTATTCTTAGTCTATGGGGAAAACTAAAAAGTGGTTGCTCGAAAATGGCTGAATCAATCAAAACTCCCAATAATAATTAATAAAAACTTTGATAATCCCCAAGACTATGCACCAGATAGTGTTAAGAGAACCCCACTGCCAATTGCTTTTAGTCGTCAGCGTCTCAAGCAGGTTTACTCGAGACATCCTAAAACCTTTCAATCTCAGAGGTAAAAATACAAACATAAAAGGCAAGAGTCGAAGTCAAAGACGGGGAAAAAAAAGAAAAAAAAAAAAAAAAAAAACAAGAAGGTAAATACTCCTGGAAAGCGTTGCCTGCCTGCCTGCCTGCCTGCCTGCCTGGCTCTCTCTCTCTCTCTCAGCTTTTATTTAAATAATCTGTTAAGTGCCAATTTATATCCTTTTGCAAGCCAATATACATGACCCTTGCATAATTAGCAAAGAATATTGAGGACAATTATGTTGCTTACATATTATGTAAGCAACATAATTGTCCTCAATATTCTTTGCTAATAGTTTGATCTACAATTAAGTACCTTCGGATATGCGGCATATCCATCCCGGAGGACTAATAGTATCTTCCTTCTGAATATTGTTTTGCTACTAAACTTAATTGAATCTTGATCCTTGCACGTATACAGTTTCCTTCCCTACTTATTGATATGTTGTGTCAGGTACGATGAAGCGATACTGCTGATATCTGTAGACTTGCGTTGAAATTCAAACTTTCCCTTTTAAGATTTTTTTTTTTTTTTTTTTTTTTTTTTTTGTACTACCATATTTATCTTCAGTACTATCGCTGGCCTTAAACAACTTATTTATATGTAGTATGTCCCACCCTCCCCAACACATACACACACACACACACCTCCCCTCTCACACTTTCCTCCTCCCTGGAGTACCTTACCTCCTACGACGATGCTGTTGTTTCAGTGGAATAATGGCTCTTTGAGCAGTATGTATCGCCTTACTAGTGGTTGTCCCCTCACAGGATGGGGGGCGCTGCTCAATAAACTCGCCCCTCGGGGCAAAATCAAAATCAATCTCTCTCTCTCTCTCTCTCTCTCTCTCTCTGTTTGTGATACCACCACTCTGTAGTTTGTGGGGGGGGGGGGATTTAGGTAGTCCGGATTAAATCCAATGTCACAGGAGGTTATGTTTCTTATTGTCCATTTTGATCAGTAATTTGTTTTACACCAATGTTCTGAAGCTCTTTTGCATTGGGTTCGGAACTATATTTTTAAAGTTGGCTGGAATCTTTATTTAACCTGAATTGAGAGACTTTCACCTAAGAGTTGTCGATAAATAATGCCGGGACGATACCTTAAGGGGAGGCAGACCGTTTTTCTGGACCCCCTTCTCCCTAATGTTTAGCCCCACTAGTTTTGAGATTATAAGACTCATAGTTTGGCGATTTTAACACCTTTCGCCCCATTTCGTTGTCAATTTTAAGATTTTTCATGCCATTTAGGTGTCGATTATTTCCTGGCGTGCGATAGCGAGCCTGCAATTTTAAGAGGAACCGGCCTTCGGCCGGGAAATTTTTCTACCGAAAAATGTACAAATTTATCTTGAAGGGGGGTCTAGGGGGTGTTTTTCTACGCTTGATGGAGGTCTAGGGAGGAAACTAAAAAAATATATGAATACATGAATTAATAGACCAAACAAACAGCCAGTCTCCCCTTAAATTGTGTGACTTTATCTTCATGGTTAGTGAGGCTTGGGACTTCCAGACGGACGGTGATTACCAAGGATTCTCACTTTCATCTTCCTGCCTTTGGTGACACAGTGTTTATATCTGCACGGCTTTGGTCCTGTCCTACTTTTAACCCCTTCTGTACCGGTGATGTACTTTTCATTATATTCTGGCAACTATTAGACAATATTGTTCAGCTTAGGAAGGATGTCTACTCAATAAAAGGCTACAGACTATCCAAATTAATCTTTATAGCTACCATATATCCTTCCTAAGCTTCACAAAATCGTCAAAATGTAGCTAAAATTAAGTAAAGAAGACATCGCTTCATAGTTGGTGAGGCTTGTGATATCCAGACGGACGGTGATTACCAAGGATTCTCACTTGTGATATCCAGACGGACGGTGATTACCAAGGATTCTCACTTGTGATATCCAGACGGACGGTGATTACCAAGGATTCTCACTTGTGATATCCAGACGGACGGTGATTACCAAGGATTCTCACTTGTGATATCCAGACGGACGGTGATTACCAAGGATTCTCACTTGTTATATCCAGACGGACGGTGATTACCAAGGATTCTCACTTGTGATATCCAGACGGACGGTGATTACCAAGGATTCTCACTTGTGATATCCAGACGGACGGTGATTACCAAGGATTCTCACTTGTGATATCCAAACGGACGGTGATTACCAAGGATTCTCACTTGTGATATCCAGACGGACGGTGATTACCAAGGATTCTCACTTGTGATATCCAGACGGACGGTGATTACCAAGGATTCTCACTTGTGATATCCAGACGGACGGTGATTACCAAGGATTCTCACTTGTGATATCCAGACGGACGGTGATTACCAAGGATTCTCACTTGTGATATCCAGACGGACGGTGATTACCAAGGATTCTCACTTGTGATATCCAGACGGACGGTGATTACCAAGGATTCTCACTTGTGATATCCAGACGGACGGTGATTACCAAGGATTCTCACTTGTGATATCCAGACGGACGGTGATTACCAAGGATTCTCACTTGTGATATCCAGACGGACGGTGATTACCAAGGATTCTCACTTGTGATATCCAGACGGACGGTGATTACCAAGGATTCTCACTTGTGATATCCAGACGGACGGTGATTACCAAGGATTCTCACTTGTGATATCCAGACGGACGGTGATAACCAAGGATTCTCACTTGTGATATCCAGACGGACGGTGATTACCAAGGATTCTCACTTGTGATATCCAGACGGACGGTGATTACCAAGGATTCTCACTTGTGATATCCAGACGGACGGTGATTACCAAGGATTCTCACTTTTATCTTCCTGCCTTCGGTGACTGTACAGTGTTGTTTATATCTGTTGTTTATATTTGCACGGCTTGGGTCCCCAGTCCTACTACTTTTAAGGGGAGGCTGATGGACTGGTGAGTTTTAAGGGGAGATGGATCGTTTTTCTAGTCCCTTTTCTCCCTCGTGTTAAGCCCCATTTGTTTAAAAATTATAAGACGTTCGGCCCATTAGTTTGGCGATTTTAACACCTTTCGCCCCATTTCGTTGTAAATTTTAAGACCTTGCGTGCCATTTAGGTGTCGATTATCTCCTGGCGAGCGATAGCTAGCCTGAAATTTTAAGAGAAACCTGCCTTTGGCCGGGACATTTTTCTACCGAAAAATGCACAAATTTATCTTGAAATGGGGCGTTTTTTTAAGCTTGATGGAGATCTAGCGAAAAAATTAAGAAATAAAGGAATAAATTAATTAATAGACCCAAAAAAAAAAAAAAAAAAAAAAAAAAAAAAAAAAAAAAAAATGTCTCCCCTTAACCTATTCCTTTATTTCATAATTTCCTTCCTTTTTTTCTCCTCCCCTCCCCAACGCTCTAATTATTTCCCCTCTTAGACCCATAAAAGTCCTACCCTCACTAAGACCCCCTAAAGCCGGTCTCACACGAGCGCTTTTTCCTTCAACATTTATCCTCAACTCTGGCAGCTTACGAGGTCAACATTCAGAATATTTGTGTCACCTAAGTTCATCTGTCATCAGTCTAGTTTCCGATACCGGTGCAAAATATTCCAGAAATGTTGCCAGAGATATGTTGATTATTGAATGTTGACTATAAATGCTCTCGTGTTATACCGGCTTAAGACCCCCTTATGCAGACTCACTCTCTAGTCCTTTATAACACCGGCGTCTGGGTGTGCGAGAATATGTGTCACCGTCACAAGTGGGACCGACGACAGTATTTATTATACATGGTCTCAAATCGGGGTCATAATATTTTGAGACTGAATTGATTGTGAGAAGGAATACAGGAATATTGTAATGAAGTTGCATTGGTTTGGCCATTTAATCACTTCCAGTGCTATAAAGGAAACTGTAAGACATATCTTTAACTTTGTGTATCAAATAATTATGACTTAAATAAAAGTACGTGGATTTGGGACTGGTTTTAAATACTTTCTCGTTTGAAACCCTATACATGTGTCCATCACAATGATAGGGGTTATAATAATAATAATAATAATAATAATAATAATAATAATAATAATAATAATAATAATAATAATTATAATGGGTGTACAAACTGTATCGAACTTGTGCTTAACATGTTCTTATTGGTGCAGAAACAGTTCTAAGTTCGTAACTTGTGTATAAATGTCCATGATGTGTTAAAAGTGTTGTGTCTAAACTGTAAATATGTGTCTGAGTTGCTACTGATGTGTAAAACCAGCATGCATCACTATAAGCCCCTCCCACTACAGCCATCGCTCACTCTCCCACCACTTCCCTCCCTCCCTCCCTCCTTCCCTCTCACTACATCCATCCCTCCCTCCCTCAAATTACATCCATCCCTCCCTCCCATACATACCTCCCTCCCACTACATACATACCTCCCACTACATACATACATCCCTCCCACTACATACCTCCCTCCCACTACATACATACCTCCCACTACATACATACATCCCTCCCACTACATACCTCCCTGCCACTACATACCTCCCTGCCACTACATACATACATCCTTCCCACTACATACCTCCATCCCACTACATACATACCTCCCACTACATACATACCTCCCTCCCACTACATACATACCTCCCTCCCACAACATACATACCTCCCTCCCACAACATACCTCCCTCCCACTACATACATACCTCCCACTACATACATACCTCCCACTACATACATACATCCCTCCCACTACATACCTCCCTCCCAATACATACATACCTCCCACTACATACATACATCCCTCCCACTACATACCTCCCTCCCACTACATACATACCTCCCACTACATACATACCTCCCTCCCACTACATATCTCCCTCCCACTACATACATACCTCCCACTAGATACATACATCCCTCCCACTACATACCTCCCTCCCACTACATACCTCCCTCCCACTACATACCTCCCTCCCACTACATACATACCTCACACTACATACAGACCTCCCTCCCACTACATAAATCCCTCCCACTACATACCTCCCTCCCACTACATACATCCCTCCCACTACATACCTCCCTCCCACTACATGCCTCCCTAGCACTACATACATCCCTCCCACTACATACATCTCTCCCACTACATATCTCCCTCCCACTACATACCTCCCTCCCACTACATACATCCATCCCTCCCACTACATGCCTCCCTCCCACTACATACATCCCTCCCACTACATGCCTTCCTCCCACTACATACATCCCTCCCACTACATACCTCCCTCCCACTACATACCTCCCTCCCACTACATACATCGATCCCTCCCACTACATAGATCCCTCCCACTACATAGATCCCTCCCACTACATACATCCCTCCCACTACATACATCCCTCCCACTACATACCTCCCTCCCACTACATACATCCCTCCCACTACATACAGTACATCCCTCCCTCTACATACCGTACCTCCCTCCCACTACATAGATCCCTCCCACTACATACATCCCTCCCACAACCTAGATCCCTCCCACTACATACCTCCCTCCCACTACATAGATCCCACCCACTACATACCTCCCTCCCACTACATACCTCCCTCTCACTACATACCTCCCTCCCACTACATACATCCCTCCCACTATATAGATTCCTCCCACTACATACTTCCCTCCCACTACATATATCTCTCCCACTACATGCCTCCCTCCCACTACATACCTCCCTCCCACTACATACATCCCTCCCATTACATACATCCCTCCCACTACATACCTCCCTCACACTACATACCTCCCTCCCACTACATACCTCCCTCCCACTACATGCCTCCCTCCCACTACATACCTCCCTCCCACTACACACCACCCTCCCACTACATACATCCCTCCCACTACATACCTCCCTCCCACTACATACCTCCCTCCCACTACATACCTCCATCCCTCCCACTACATGCCTCCCTACCAATACATACATCCCTCCCACTACATACATCCCATCCACTACATACCTCCCTCCCAGTATATACATCCCTCCCACTACATACTCCCTCCCACTACTATCCCTCCCAGTACATACCTCCCTCCCACTACATACATCCCTCCCACTACATACCTCCCTCCCACTACATACCTCCCTCCCACTACATACCTCCCTCCCCTACATACCTCCCTCCCACTACATACATCCCTCCCACTACATACATCCCTCCCACTACATACCTCCCTCCCATCATTTAAACCCCTCCCACTCCATACCTTCCTCCCACTACATACATCCCTCCCACTACATACCTCCCTCCCACTACACCATCCCTCCCACTACATAGATCCCTCCCACTTTCATACCTCCCTCCCACTACATAGATCCCTCCCACTACATATACCTCCCTCCCACTACATAGATCCCTCCCACTACGTACCTCACTCCCACTACATACATCCCTCCCACTACATGCATTCCTCCCTCCCACTACATACATTCCTCCCTCCCACTACATCCCTCCCTCCCACTACATAAATCCCTCCCACTACATACCTCCCTCCCACTACATACCACCACTACATAGATCCCTCCCACTACATAGATCCTTCCCACTACATACCTCCCTCCCACTACGTACATCCCTCCCACTACATACCTCCCTCCCACTACATAGATCCCTCCCACTACATACCTCCCTCCCACTACATAGATCCCTCCCACTACATACCTCCCTCCCACTACATACCTCCCTCCCACTACATACATCCCTCCCACTACATACATCCCTCCCACTACATACATCCCTCTAACTACATACCTCCCTCCCACTACATAGATCTCTCCCACTACATATATCCCTCCCACTACATAGATCCCTCCTACTACATACCTCCCTCCCACTACGTACATCCCTCCCACTACGTACATCCCTCCCACTACATACCTCCCTCCCACTACGTATATCCCTCCCATTACATACCTCCCTCCCACTACACACCTCCCTCCCACTACATACATCCCTCCCACTACATACCTCCCTCCCACTACATACATCCCTCCCACTACATACATCCCTCCCACTACATACATCCCTCCCACTACATACATCCCTCCCACTACATATATCCCTCCCACTACATACATTCTTCCCTCCCACTACATACCTCCCTCCCACTACATACCTCCATCCCACTACATAGATCCCTCCCACTACATACCTCCCTCCCACTACATACCTCCCTCCCAATACATAGATCCTTCCCACTACATACATCCCTCCCACTACATACCTCCCTCCCACTATATACATCCCACCTACTACATACCTTCCTCCCACTCCATACATCCCTCCCACTACATAGATCCCTCCCACTACATACCTCCCTCCCACTACATACATCCCTCCCACTACATAGATCCCTCCCACTACTTACCTCCCTCCCACTACATACATCCCTCCCACTACATGCATCCCTCCCACTACATGCATCCCTCCCACTACATACATCCCTCCCACTACATAGATCCCTCCCACTACATACCTCCCTCCCTCTACATACATCCCTCCCACTACATACCTCCCTCCCACTACATACATCCCTCCCACTACATACATCGCTCCCACCACATACCTCCCTCCCACTACATACCTCCCTCCCACTACATACATCGCTCCCACCACATACCTCCCTCCCACTACATACATCCCTCCCACTACATACATACCTCCCACTACATACATCCCTCCCACTACGTACCTCCCTCCCACTACATACATTCATCCCTCCCACTACATACCTCCCTCCCACTACATACCTCCCTCCCACTACATACCTCCCTCCCACTACACCCATCCCTCCATCACACTACATACCTCCCTCCCACTACATACCTCCCTCACACTACACCCATCCCTCCATCACACTACATACATCCCTCCCACTACATACCTCCCTCACACTACATCCATCCCTCCCACTACATACATCCCTCCCACTACATACATTCCTCCCACTACATGCATCCCTCCCACTACATCCATCCCTCCCTCACACTACGTACATCCTTCATTCCCACTTCATACATCCCTCCCACTACATACATCCCTCCCACTACATACATCCATCGCTCCCACTACATCCAACCCTTCCTCCCACTACATACATCCCTCCCTCTCACTAAATCCCTCCCTCCCTCCCACTAAATCCCTCCCTCCCTCCCACTACATCCCTCCCTCCCACTAAATTCCTCCAACTACATCCCTCTCTCCCTCCCACTACACCCCTCCCACTAAATCCCTCTCTCCCTCCCACTACATCCCTCCCTCCCTCCCACTAAATCCCTCCGTCCCCCTACATCCGTCTCTCCCTCCCACTACATCCCTCCATCTCTCCCACTATATCCCTCCCATTACGTCCATCCCTCCCTCCCACTATTATTATTTTGTTTGATGTATGTATGTGTGTATGTATGTATGTGTGTATGAATGTATGTGTGTATTGTGCGCATGTATGTATGTATGTGTGTATGTATGTGTGTATGTATGTCTGTGTGTATGTATGTGTGTATGTATGTATGTGTATGTATGTATGTGTGTATGTATGTATGTATGTATGTGTGTATGTATGTATGTGTGTATGTATGTCTGTGTATGTATGTATGTATGTGTGTATGTATGTGTGTATGTATGTATGTATGTATGTGTGTATGTATGTATGTGTGTATGTATGTCTGTGTGTATGTATGGGTGTATGTATGTATGTGTGTATGTATGTATGTGTGTATGTATGATAGTATGTATGTATGTATGTAATATAGCAATGATAGCAATGTCCGAATACATACATCTCCAGCCGAGTTAATTTGACAGCCAGTTTACGCACCATCATGTGTTTATCCCGTACTAAAGTGTTTATAGTGTCTTCAATAAATCATCAATTGTCAATAAAATTGGTATTTTAATGTGATGAATGTCACATAGTATGACCTATTGTATGTAATACATATGATCTGAAGATATTATCACCATTGGCAACAGGTAGCCTTAGATAATTATGATTACGAAAAGAGAGAGTTCTATTGGATATCCGTTTTTTAATGACTATTACTATTGTACTTTTCCTCTGCACTTTGAAGTGAAAAATTTACATATTCCTTATTGCTCTATGGTTTCCCATTACATATCCAAAATTCAAGAGATTCTATCAATAAATAATGAAATGGGGGTCAATTTCGTTTTGAGCGTTTCACTGGGTGTCGACAGCAGTCCTGTTCGCGTATGTGAGGTAGCCTAGACTTTTTGACCAGAAGTATAAAGCCAAATATTTTATTGGGAGTAATATTAGAGTAATTTTATGTTTCTGATAGATTTCAATAAGGGAAACACTGTGGTGCAATTTATTTAAATAGAGCTCTACAAATAACGTAATTATTGAATATTACTACATTTAACCTATTAAAAGTCTCCTATTATCGAGGCCAATGCGCGATTTTGTTATTTAAAGTACTTCTAAATCACAATGAAAGTTTTATAAGGTATACCAGCTGTCAAGAAGATACGATTTTATATATCATTTCGATTTACAAAGTTTAGTAGTTCTATACAAGTTAAGCACAATCTCGTTATAATTATAATAATAATAATAATAATAATAATAATAATAATATTCATTCAGTTAGCATTTTACATTGTTGGTACAAGATAATATGTTTCGAATATGACAATATGTACCATGACATGCATAATTCCAACTAAGGATTGGTGGGATACATGACGTGCACATTATGGATAGATGACGAGTAGCATCGTTCACAGACACCATGGCATGGGTTAGCAACTTTTATTTAAAAAAAAATAGTTATCATTGTTATCCTTTTTGTTTTTTGGTATTACCTTCGATGACATTCTTTCTTAGCTAAGTCTTATTTTCCATTCTGATTTAATTTATCTAATTTTATCTCTGGCAAAATATAACTTTGTGAATAACATGCTATCATCGTTGTTTATCTTTTAGTTTTTCGTTTGTAAACAAGATATCTCTAACATGTATGAAGGGTTTAAATGTAACATGGTTGGAATCTTCATTAGATACCCGAATAAAGCCAATTAACTGTTAGTGTGTCAATTTGTGTTTAATTTTATTTTATTTTATTTTTTATTTTCATAGTTTTCTGTTGTGTTGTCCCTATTCTGGCTCTGTCTTGAGTCGGCTACCCCCCCCCCCCAAACAAAAAAAGGAAACAAAGGAAAGGAGGGGAAAGCAAATGGGAAAAGTGGGGATTGGGCCTGAGCATATAGAATGGAATATAATAGAACTTTTAGTCACAATCTGATGACCTTCCCGTCACCGGCACCCTGTTAAGTGACGATCGCTATATTTACACGCAACACTGTGCCCAAGGATTGCACACATGACGGAGCTATGTGTTCTACTGCGCAGGAGGTCACACTGGGACAATGTTATTTTAAGATTGGAATAAATATGAAAGGGAATACAGTAACATTAATATGAAATTGGGTTCCCGGACATCTCAACCAATAGACAATTGCAACCAGTAGCTCTCAACCAGTGCCAAATCAACCAAGACCAACCAAACCAGTGCCAAAATATAGTACTAACCTAACCTAACCTAACCGTATTGGTTGATTTGGTACTGGTTGAGAGCTACTGGTTGAAATGGTCTACTGGTTGAGTTGATGAAATTGCATTGCTTGGATCATTTTAATTCTTCCAAAGATTTACAGTACTACTAACTTACTATAACTTCGTATCTGTATTAACAATGACATAAACATACATATTCTAGGAGTGGGTTTGAAGAGTGTCTCCTTTGCCAGCCTGTTCCTGATTTTATTTTTTTTTATTTTTACTCAACGTCTTATCTTCATTGGTCCACCGATTTTAATCTTTATGTCTTAAGTTCCTCGAACGTCACCAATGTCCTTGCCTTCTAGCATACACAACTTTCACATGTTATTAGTGTTTCCCTTCCCTTCCTTCACTAAAGGGGCTAGTGGCTATTTTGTTGGTCTATTAATTCATGTATTCATATATGTTTTAGTTTCCTCGCTAGACCTCACTCAAACTTAGAAAAACACCCTCTAGACCCCCCTTAAGATAAATGTATACATTTTTCGGTAGAAAAATTTCCCGGCCGAAGGCCGGTTTCTCATATAATTACAGGTTCGCTATCGCTCGCCAAGACAAAATCGACACCAAAATGGCAAGATAGGTCTTAAAATTGACAACAAAATGGAGCTAAAGGTGTTAAAATCGCCAAACTAACGGAACAAACTTCTTAAAATCCTAAAACTAATATGCTAAAAATGAGGGAGGAGGAGGTCCGGGAAAAGCGAGTACTACCCCCTTAAGTTTCCTCTTACACCAATGTCCTTGCCTACTATCAGACACAACTTTCACAATATTATTAGGGTTTCACTTCCCTTCGTTGAATTAATGTCCAGCTATCAGCTTTATCCCGATCACCATCACTCACTCTGCCAGGCTCCTTCTGTTTCACCCAACACTTTTATTTAAACCCTTCTTCGTTAGCCGTCTCAAGCTAGATTTTAATTCATTTGTTTATTTGTGTATGTATATATTTAGTTGTTTTCTTTGTTTCATCCCTATACCTCCATCAAGCTTAAAAAGAAAATCCCCGAAGACCCCTTCCAGATATATTTGTGCATTTTTCGGTTCTTCATAAATTGAAGGCTTGTTATCGCTCGCCAGGAAACAAACCGACTCCTTAATGGCACGAAAGGTGTTAAGATCGACAAACTAATGAGGCGAATGTCTTAAAATATAAAAACTAATGGGCCTAAACATGAGGAAAAAGGGGTCGTTAACACCCCTCCCCCCTTTGCATATCCCAATCACCATAATTCACTGTTCCTCCCTTCTTCTGTTTTCACACACCAATTATACTTACACCCAAGTCTATTCTCATTGTCTAACTAACTGCCTTATTCTACCTCCTCTCCCTTACATATTCTATTACTGTTTTGTTATTTAGTTTTATTTCCATCTCTTTCATTCATACCGTAACTGTTTATATTCTTCAAAATGCTCAGTTGTAAAGCGTCTATATACTGTATTTCAATTGCTTTTACCTTTATATGTACTTGGCTGGATTCCACACTATCCTTTCATTAATTTAAGCCTGGCATATTTCACTAAGATCTCATATATTTTCCACTTTAGTCACGTCTTGTTTTCATTCTATAACTCAATTTTCACTATATCCACATTCGCTTACATATTTGTCTATATAGTTTCAAAACTCGTGCGATATTAGTATAAATTTTTTCCCTGTTACATAGTGTCTTAATCAGTCATCAAATTAATCATGCCTTTGTTTGAAGGGGGGGTCACCGGTTTTTTGTTTTATATTTCTCTCCTGTTTTCTCTTTTTCTGGCTTGTATCCATTCGGACCCATTCAGCCAACTGTTTTAAGACGTTTATCCACATCTAAGTGTCGATTTCTTCCTGGCGAGCGATAGCGAGCCCGCATTTTATGGAGAAATCCGGCTTCCCCGGAGAAATTTTTCTATAAAAAAATGTACAAATTTAGCTTGCTGTCAAAACAAATATATATATATGCTAGCTCGCTACCGCTCGCCAGGAAAATATTGACACCTGGATGGGGGTAAACGTCTTAAAACAGTAGGCTGAATGGGGCCGAATGGATACAAGCCAAAGAGAGAGGGAGAGAAAGAGAAAACAAAGCGAGGTGGGCTCCCTTATTATTATACTCTATTGCTAACCATATTGACTGGATTCCCTCTCATCCTTCATTTCTGACATGCCCTCATAGCTTGTATTTACCATCTCCGTTCACTTTATGTCAGTAGGTGTATCTTTCTTGACTTGTAACATATACTACTGTATTGATCTCTCTCTCTCTCTCTCTCTCTCTCTCTCTCTCTCTCTCTCTCTCTCTCTCTCTCTCTCTCTCTCTCTCTCTCTCTCTCTCTCTCTCTCTCTCTCTCTCTCTCTCTCTCACTCTCTCTTCTCTCTCCCTCTCTCTCCTCTCTCTCTCTCTTCTCTCTCTCCCTCTCTCTCTCTTCTCTCTCTTCTCTCTCTCTCTCTCTCTCTCTCTCTCTCTCTCTCTCTCTCTCTCTCTCTCTCTCTCTCTCTCTCTCTCTCTCAGGTGTGGTGGAGTGGTCTTACTGCTGGACTCGTGATACAAAGAGTACAAAGGAAAACAAGCAACAACGGATCTACTGATCCTTACGATGATGCTTGATACTAAACTACAGATCCTATGTGAAAACAAGAGAGAATAGCAAAGTATAAAATGGTGCTATTCGTTTGTAATCGCAGTTATCGAGGGTTAAGAGAGAGGGAGATATTTATCTATACGATTTCTGAAAATTTGAATAGTATTATACACTCAATGACACTACTTGGTAGTCCATTCCATAAGTTTACCACTCGATTAAACAAGGAATACTTTGCCTCATGCGAGTGAAAAGACTTTCCAATTATCTTACAGCCATGTCCTCTTACGTAATGTGAGTGATCATTTGTGAAGTATTTGTTGACATCCATATTGTCATACCTTTAATAATTTTAAACACTGGAATAAGGTCCCCTCTTAGCCTGGGCTTTGTTAAGCTAAACGAATTTAACTTTTAGACTTTTTTTTTTTTTTTTAGGAATAATTTTTGTTACTCTTCACTGTATTCTCTCCAGTTTATCTATGTCCTTTTGATAATATGGACAGCAACATTGTACACAGTATTCCAGATGGGGGCGAATACTTGGGGTCCCAGGTTCAAATCCTGTTGTGTCAATGGGAAGATATTATTAGGATGGAATTTGTATTGTACCTGTACTAGTTTCAGTGCATCACCACAAAGTCCACCGTCACGCCATAAAACATCCTCGCTGTTTCCAATAAATTAGCATTCTATGAACATTCCCATATACAAAATATGCTATGGAGGCAGTGCCTAGTGAGTAAACAGTTCAATAGAATGCGTTTGAGAGAGAGGGAGGTGTCCGAGATATTGAGATGAAACAGCGATACATTGACGATGCAGCTTTGAGCGGTCAATGTTGCAACGGGCCGCGAGGAAACAACCAGGACCGTACTTTCAGGAGTCCCTGAGCTTAAGTTGGATTTGTATATCTTCCGAAGTATGTTTTGGCATCAGTGTCAATACCGCCAAAATCCAAATTATTGTGAGTCCAAAATCCAATATCCTATATATATTTTGTTTTAACGATATTACAGTTCAAAAATTCGAGTCATTCTCATTTATCAATTACATTATAGTATGGTGGAGAGGGAAGAAGTGTCTGTAGGCAAATTGTAAACGAATTAACACTTACATTATTAAAATACCACAGGAACGCTGTGGTACGAAAATCCTGAGAGCGAAACCTCCAACCCTAACGAGCCACAGGAACGAAAATCCTGAGAGCGAAACTCCCATCCCCAACGAGATCCCAGGCCCCTTTTCCTTTTCCGATTTGGTCTCTCTCCCTCTCTCAATTCATTCCACATATTATACGTCTCTCAATCACAGTCTTCTAATATACAAACCACAATACTTTACTCACTGATATTCTTAATGTACCACCTAAGTATGTATTTAATTATGTAACCACCATGCAGACTATAATACTTTCATTGTGTAGGTTCGAGGCGATCTAAGACACCTTAACTTCCATTTCACACCAAATCAGATCGTGATTACGTCAGCCCTGTATTTAGTTATATAACAATCATAGCCCCCCCCCCCCCCAATTCAAACAATTTTATGTCTCTAACCTCCCGTGGTTTTATCCACTAACTATATAATTATTCCCAACCTTTAACCACGACTCTATACACCCGATAACCCTATGCCAGTTATTGTATTGATTTAGGCCTGTTAATTCAGATAAACTCACTATGACCAATCTGCAGATGATTATCAGGAGAGATGCAGGAAAGCTACCTCGTATCTCCCTTTCCATGACGAGTATAGATATATGTACCCCCGTGCTCAGTCGCTCCCCCCCCCCCTTGCCTTGTTCTTCTAGTAACTAAGTGTATATATAATATTAACCGGAGTATGCCACCAGTATTGATACGACATAGCGGCACTGTCCTTGTGTCATATTGTGCCACGTGCAGACCAACCCGGTTTCATCATCTTATTAGGACGACGGCTATAATGTCGTCATTCATGCATGTATTCTATCCTTAGGTTAATTATCTTTTATCCGCCATTGTGTTCATCTCTTCCATTTACTTTTCCACAATTGTTATACGTCTTCCAATCACCTCCTTCGTATCCACAATCCACACTACTCTATTTTTGCTTCGTGACCCTATGCTCAGTGGTCCCCTGTTTTGGGTCATCCTGTCCACTTATCCTTCACGCCCCGCTGCACAAACCACTCTACCTGTTCGATCGTAGGGGAATGCCACCCCTATGTCCAGCGCATTAAGGGTCACTATCCTAGGTCACGAGCGGCACGGCGCCTAGCCTCAAACCAACCCCTTTACAATTCGCAGCCCTTACCCCTTCCTCGCGTATACACTACCCCGCGTGTCCTACACCTCTACCTACATGATGAACATAAATACACCTTAAGTTAATACACCCATGCCCTGTCCCTAAGTTAGGATATTAATATCAACATACCCTAAAATACCTTGTCTTGCCAGACTAAGTTTCTGAAGACCAATCCCCCCATAAATCTATGTATGTTCCTCCCAGGTTAAAACAACCATGCCCTGTCCCTAGGTTGAGCCAATGCCAACCAGTTCAGACAGCCATAAATCTATGCATGTTCTTCCATCCGAGAAGTAATATGTAAACCCCTAAAATACCTTGTCTTGCCAGACCAAGTTTCTGAAGACCAACTGCCCCCATAAATCTATGTATGTCTTCCATCCGAGAAGTAATATGTTCGCCCTCTTAAAATACCTTGTCTTGCCAGACTAAGTTTCTGAAGACCAACCGCCCCCATAAATCTATGTATGTTCTTCCATCCGAGAAGTAGTATGTTAAACCCCATGTCATAATTGATAAGAAACTATGATACCCACGGGTACACCATTGATATATAACCATTATTCCTGTAAGACCTAGACCGAAATAATGACTGAAGATGTTAGCCACCATGCAGTAACTCTAATTCTTACCCCAACCAGAGATTGTATAGAAAACCTTTTTTTACCATGGTCTATATCTACCTCGAAACAATAACGAAGTACCCCTACGAACTGCCGCTTTTCTTTGGTCTATATTTCATAGAAAACGCAGTTCCCAGGGACAACTAGATCAGCAAGAAATCGTGTCAAATAATAGTGTCCATAACCCCTCGTATTGACGAGTAATAATACACCATGTTTTTCACTACTTTTATCCACAGTCAAGCACCCACCTACAGTTAACCTCCTCTTTCACACAGCCCCACAGTCCACATGATTCTATCTTTTCCAGACTCCTATACCACCACATATTGCTCATCCCCCGGTAGTGTTTGGCTAACATGCTTTCCCTGTCATTAACCCCCAGGCTACGATACCAACTGTAGGCTAATGCCACCCCTACGCCCAGAGACCTTAGGGTCAAACTTCCACGTAGCCCTCCTTAATCCTCTGCCTCTCATTAACCCCCCATGCTTCTCCACTCCTTTCCGACCTAGCCTCTCCACCATACCTCCTGAATATCCTTGATTTTTCCATTACTAACATTCTCCAACCTTTTATATATATATACTCCTATCCAGCCTACCTTCCCTTAGTAGGACGGAACAACATTAGAACTTTACTAACCCTTTGCATGCCATCTATTCCCTCACAACCCATTCACAACCCTGTACCAAATGATCGTCAGTGCGAGGCTAGCCGCCTCACCAGTGACTAACTTCTATTGCCATACTTCCAGATAAATGTGGCAGAGTTAGCAACCCAGTCTCCCCCACATCCAACAAACCATGCAATTAACAACCCAACCAATTAAACCAGCTGGTCAAGGCACCTTCGGTTTTAGTATTCCGAACACCCACATCTGTCTCATAAACAGAGGGTTATTACAAACACTTGTAATATGGCAAGCCCTCAGCCACAGCCGCCCGGACGACCATCACAGAGAGAGGACGCGCACCTCCCCCTTTTTACCCACCCGAGGAGGGAGACCCCCACCCCTGCGGAGGTATACCTGACCCCTGTTTTGACTTCCGGGTCATTGCCAGGTAGCACAGGAATTCTTCCTATCAATGAACTAACCATGCATGACTAACACCTTTACTAACCTCGATTACCTCACAATAACCCATTAACCTTTCTTGCATACTCTGATAACTAAATTAGCACCTCAGCTATACCATAGAATGAAGATTGAACAATCTAAGAGAGACGCTCCTATCACAGCTGTCCCAATCCTCCTCGCAAAGTAGATCCAGTCTCCCTCCCCTCAATACTTCCAGTATAGCCAAAATAGTACCTCTTACTAAGGCTCAGTTATATCACAATATGAAGGCTCCCTATAGCCATGTGCCACAACAGTAATCACCACCTTACCTAGTCCCCATATCTATTGAGAGCTCAAATAATTCCCTAAGACTCGAGATCCCTATGGCCTACAGGGTCCAAAACCGAGCCTATAAACCCAGTTCCAGCCCCCAGTAAAATCAGTTGAAAGATAAGACACCAACCCAGGTTGGTCACCAGAGTTAACCTCGAGCTCTATCCTTGTTGGTTGCTGAGAATTGAGTTCCAGAGCTGGCAGACTCCGTGGCAGATTTAGATAGAAGGACCTGTCCACGTACTTGAGAACTTCCTACATATGGACCCCCTGGACGGCCGCGGAACCAGTCGTTAGCCCCCAACATCACGGACGCAAGATAACCAGGACCAGACCAATCAAATACTACCCAAGATTCACTCTATCAGTACTACAGTGTTACAGTACTAGTTAGAGACTCACTTATTAAAATTTCTACGAAGTGGCTATATCTTTGCCCCAGTATAATTCATATATAACCATTCCATTAGGAAGTGCTAAGCGTATCAGTGTTCATTAATTAACAGGCGATACTAACTCTCGTAATTACCCATATATACAGATATTATTACATAGAAGTGAAACCCTAGTGATATCTGAATGTTCGCCCACTGATTTGCGTTCTATGTATTTCTGATACAAGAATATAAAACTTAGATCAGTACCCCCTGAGGTTACTAGAATTCCCGTGCTCTAAAATACGCGTGTCTAATCTAGTCTGTGAACTACTACTTGTGCTCCAGAGCTAACAGTTATAAATCTAACAGTGAATATGAATCTATAAGTAACATTGATGGTCTCCAGTATATAAACCTGTTAAATAAGCCAGTGATCAGAAGATTAATACCTGAACGTTGGAAGTGGGAGACTAGGCTCCATCCAGATCCACTTATGCTAGTGTTGTTCAATTCTATCATATTGTCTTGCACGAGTATTCAGATGTGGTATATCAATAAACGTGATCGTGTGTCTTGTTACCGTGTGTTTCTTTTGTGTTCTCTATTCCTCATACCTTGTATTGTGCATGCAGCCTTATATACCCAGTCAGTTAGAACTCACATTACCCAAGTTAAACCTGTAGAAAAACAGGGCATAACATTGGCGGCAGTGGTGGTTCTTGATTCGGATAAAAGGTTGCATTACATTGCAAGTTTGGAACAGTAGAAGCATGGAAACATCGCAAAAATGGCAGCGAGCTACCATTCCACTCACACATATTCCCAAGAATGATGTAAACACATATGATATCGCCACTTACTTAGACATAATAAAGCCAGTGTACGATGTGACATTTCAAAATGACCGCGACAAAATCGCCGTTGCATTATTGCACATTATGCAGTTGGGAGAAGCCGTTTCCCAAATTGTTGATAAGCTTACCTGGAACCATTTTCTTCACCAAATTGCTGAACAGGTAACGCCAAAGCTTACCTGGAACCAGTTTCGATCCCTCGTGATCCGGACCTTAGGGCCACTTTTGGGTTCCCTCGTCGCCCCCAAAATAATAAAAGTCGACGAGATCAAGTATGAAGGGGATATCAATGTGACCCTCATACAACTCTACAGATACATGAGGACCACGTATAGCTCTGAAGATGACGAGCAACAAAATGAACTCTTATTCACCGCATTATTAGGCATCCTCCACCCCACATCACCGCCCATCTCGACCCGTATGGCTCATTCGAAGAACATATGCTCTCCATCAGAGAAAGATGCCAACTCAGTTCGATGAATCCCCTATCCACCCCTTCAACCCCTATCCAAGAAAGTAAATGTATTCCTCCACTGAACACTATCATCGATAAGTCCCTCCATTCCCCTAAAGAAAACTCTGTGCACCCTTCCAAAATGACTTCCGGTGAAAGTCCAACCCCAGTGCACTCTTCCTTGCCTCTATCCTCTCTGACCATCCCTAAACTTTCCCCTGCCCAGCCATCCACCAACGATAATCTTCCATCAATTGTGCTACCCCATAAACCCCATCCTTTTTCTATGCCTGCCAACAAACCACAGCACGCAGAAATGGTCACCCCCACAGTAACCAATTATCTTTCAATGTCACTCCTAAAAAATGCTGGTCAGAAAATAAGCCGGGGCTCCACTCTCTCACATGCCCCTGTCACCCAAGACCAACCTTCACCCCCGTCAATCCCTCAACAACCTGTCACGCCTCTCACTTCCTCATATTCATCACCTGCCCCCCCCCCCCCCCCTCAAAACTGTCAATCTCACTCCCCCCCCACCATCATCTCCCCACATGCCCAACCTCGGTGAACCCCTTCAAACACCCGCATCAACCAAGAATGCTACAGCTCCGCCTACCTCCTATTCCCCCCCTCCCTTGTCACCCTCTCCAACATTACCCGAACCGAACCGCTCTTGAATCCACCTCCAGTAACACCCCCGCTCACCAACCTACCTCTGCCCCATAATCCAGCACCAGAACCAAAATCTCCATCAATGTCTCCTTCATCCATCCTACCAAATTCCATTGTTGTCCGAGACAAATCTCTTCCGCAACAATCTCTCCAAACTGCCCTACTCACCCCATCCCCACAATTTACCTGTCAATCACCCAGACCCCCATCTGTCCAGGATCAATCCTTCCATGTTTCCAGGAGAGACTCTTGTGTATGTAAAAACCATTCTACCAAATGTTTATGTACCAATGTTTCCGGGGAAAATGCCAACCTATGTACCCAGGAATGTTTTCCCTATGCCCCCAGAAATGCTCAGCTATTCCCCCACCAACAAAATTTCCCTTGTGACAGTTTTCCGTCAGTAGCTCCCTTCCACCCCCCCCCACAATTCACACCCCTAAAAAACTTCAAAACCCCACACTTGACTCGCCCTCTCATGACAGACAAACTCACCAATCCCAGATAACATCTAAACAGACAGTGACTGCCACCAAGAAAATTCCCCAAATTTGTACTTTTAACAACCACAAATCAGTACATCAGTCCTCCCCCAATAACCCATGTTCTACGCCTAACTCTTCCCCCACCAATCCTCCCAAGTCCCACCAACAAATTCCGTTTCCTAGATCACTCACACCTCACCACTCTGATCCTCCCACACGCGCCGTTAATCCCCCCCTCACGCGTGACCCCCACCACAGTGATTTCCCCCCCCCTCATGCGTACCGAACACCTGCTCACCAGTCGGTCTCTCACCATCATTAGCCCAGCTAAACTTTCAACCTCCACCAATTCCCACCCTGCCAGCCTAACCTCTCACGACCACATTCAGAACAAAAAATCACCCCCGTACATAACCCCTACCTCCTCTTCCCCCCCCTATCTTACCCCCCTCTTCACCGTTACCCCATCCGCCCCAAATTCCACCCCCAAAGATCCCGCTCGACAAAATACCACGCCCATTCCAATCCAACCACAAAACTTTTTCCACCTTGGCTAACCCCCAAAAGACTACTCTCTCTCTCGCCCCAAACAACATAATCAACCTCTCAACCTCAACCACTCCTCGAAATCCCATCCATGTCTCTCCCGAAAATAAAATCAGTCCAAATTCAACCCCTCTCAAACCACAACCCTGCCTGCCCAGACCCCCCCCCCCCCCCACCATCTCCCTATCAAATCCCCGCACTCCAAACCTCCAAACCACCCGAGCATCGTAAACTCTCAACCTCCAGCCTTACTCACCCTTCCCCCAACCCCACTCACGACCAAAACTCTCTACACAATTCAACCCCTCCCCAGCACCAACCTCTTCCGCAACAACAACCCCGACTCGACCTGCCCGTTTCACCTTTAAACCCCCCCTATTACTACCCCTGACCGAAACCATTTAAACCTCCCTCCAAAACTGGCCCCGGGCGAGCTCTCAACCAGACCCACATTCCTAATGGCCGACCTAACGGTATATCCACCCCTCCCTTCCAAAGTGAAAGCGAACCCCCAAGGTCAAAGCCACAACCACCACCACCACCCCTACCAATAACCCAGACCTTCACCAAGACTAACGGCGACCCTAAATAACCCCCCCCCCCCCCTGATGATGATGATGAGGATGTTATTGTACTGAATTTTCCATGGGATTGTTCTCAATTCCTAAGCGATTGAGCATGATTCTATAAATTTACATGTTTTCCATATACTGTATATATTATATATTTTTTCCCTTAGTCATACTACTTTTCTTGTTAACCTACACTTTTCTGACTATCTTTTAAATTGGTTTTCTACATTGTTAAACACTTTAGCTCTTCTTAATTTTCCTGTGTTCTTAATTATCTGTTTTTTCTTAAATTTACATGTTTTCCATATACTGTATATATTATATATATTATATTCCCTTAGTCATACTACTTTTCTTGTTAACCTACACTTTTCTGACTCTCTTTTAAATTTGTTTTATACCTTGTTAAACACTTTAGCTCTTCTTAATTTTCCTGTGTTCTTAATTATCTGTCCTTTCGTCAAGTTCTTTTATCATCTTATCTCTCCTTTTCCAACATCTATGTATTTTCTTCCCTCGTTCCTTTTTTTCTTGAATAGTAACTCTCCTATTAGTTTCCAGTGTCTTAGATATATGGCCTGATTATTTTTTTTCCTAATTTCATTATATTATTCACATTCCAGGATAAAATATTTTAAGTTTTTGTCTCTCTTTTCTGAACAGTCTGTTGCTAGTCGGGATGACAGTAATCTTCGTCCTCACCGACAGGCTGCCATTTCCCTCCAACCTAACCCCCTCACCGACCTGACCTGGCCGCCCTAAACAAACCTACGTACTCCAACCTTGAGGTACGAGGTCGTACCTAATATAAAGGCGAAGGAAGTAAAATACCACAGGAACGCTGTGGTACGAAAATCCTGAGAGCGAAACCTCCAACCCTAACGAGCCACAGGAACGAAAATTCTGAGAGCGAAACTCCCATCCCCAACGAGATCCCAGGCCCCTTTTCCTTTTCCGATTTGGTCTCTCTCCCTCTCTCTCAATTCATTCCACATATTATACGTCTCTCAATCACAGTCTTCTAATATACAAACCACAATACTTTACTCACTGATATTCTTAATGTACCACCTAAGTATGTATTTAATTATATAACCACCATACAGACTATAATACTTTCATTGTGTAGGTTCGAGGCGATCTAAGACACCTTAACTTTCATTTCACACCAAATCAGATCGTGATTAAGTCAGCCCTGTATTTAGTTATATAACAATCATAGCCCCCCCAATTCAAACAATTCTATGTCTCTAACCTCCCGTGGTTTTATCCACTAACTATATAATTATTCCCAACCTTTAACCACGACTCTATACACCCGATAACCCTATGCCAGTTATTGTATTGATTTAGGCCTGTTAATTCGGATAAACTCAATATGACCAATCTGCAGATGATTATCAGGAGAGATGCAGGAAAGCTACCTCGTATCTCCCTTTCCATGACGAGTATAGATATATGTACCCCCGTGCTCAGTCGCCCCCCCTTGCCTTGTTCTTCTAGTAACTAAGTGTATATATAATATTAACCGGAGTATGCCACCAGTATTGATACGACATAGCGGCACTGTCCTTGTGTCGTATTGTGCCACGTGCAGACCAACCAGGTTTCATCATCTTATTAGGACGACGGCTATAATGTCGTCATTCATGCATGTATTCAATCCTTAGGTTAATTATCTTTAATCCGCCATTGTGTTCATCTCTTCCATTTACTTTTCCACAATTGTTATACGTCTTCCAATCACCTCCTTCGTATCCACAATCCACACTACTCTATTTTTGCTTCGTGACCCTATGCTCAGTGGTCCCCTGTTTTGGGTCATCCTGTCCACTTATCCTTCACGCCCCGCTGCACACACCACTCTACCTGTTCGATCGTAGGGGAATGCCACCCCTATGTCCAGCGCATTAAGGGTCACTATCCTAGGTCACGAGCGGCGCGGCGCCTAGCCTCAAACCAACCCCTTTACAATTCACAACCCTTTCCCCCACCTCGCGTATACACTACCCCTCGTGTCCTACACCTCTACCTACATGATGATGAACATAAATACACCTTAAGTTCATACACCCATGCCCTGTCCCTAAGTTAGGATATTAATATCAACATACCCTAAAATACCTTGTCTTGCCAGACTACGTTTCTGAAGACCAATCCCCCCATAAATCTATGTATGTTCCTCCCAGGTTAAAACAACCATGCCCTGTCCCTAGGTTGAGCCAATGCCAACCAGTTCAGACAGCCATAAATCTATGTATGTTCTTCCATCCGAGAAGTAATATGTTCGCCCCCTTAAAATACCTTGTCTTGCCAGACTAAGTTTCTGAAGACTAACCGCCCCCATAAATCTATGTATGTTCTTCCATCCGAGAAGTAGTATGTTAAACCCCATGTCATAATTGATAAGAAACTATGATACCCACGGGTACACCATTGATATGTAACCATTATTCCTGTAAGGCCTAGACCGAGATAATGACTGAAGATGTTAGCCACCATGCAGTAACTCTAATTCTTACCCCAACCAGAGATTGTATAGATAACCTTTTTTTACCATGGTCTATATCTACCTCGAAACAATAACGAAGTACCCCTACAAACTGCCGCTTTTCTTTGGTCTATATTTCATAGAAAACGCAGTTCCCAGGGACAACTAGATCAGCAAGAAATCGTGTCAAATAATAGTGTCCATAACCCCTCGTAGAGTAATAATACACCATGTTTTTCACTACTTTTATCCACAGTCAAGCACCCACCTACAGTTAACCTCCTCTTTCACAGTCCACATGATTCTATCTTTTCCAGATTCATATACCACCACATATTGCTCATCCCCCGGTAGCGTTTGGCTAACATGCTTTCCCTGTCATTAACCCCCAAGCTACGATACCAACTGTAGGCTAATGCCACCCCTACGCACAGAGACCTTAGGGTCAAACTTCCACGTAGCCCTCCTTAATCCTCTCCCCCTCATTAACCCCCCACGCTCCTCCACTCCTTTCCGACCTAGCCTCTCCACCATACCTCCTGAATATCCTTGATTTTTCCGTTGCTAACATTCTCCAACCTTTTATATATATACTCCTATCCAGCCTACCTTCCCTTAGTAGGACGGAACATTAGAACTTTACTAACCCTTTGCATGCCATCTATTCCCTCACAACCCATTCACAACCCTGTACCAAATGATCGTCAGTGCGAGGCTAGCCGCCTCACCAGTGACTAACTTCTATTGCCATACTTCCAGATAAATGTGGCAGAGTTAGCAACCCAGTCTTCCCTACATCCAACAAACCATGCAATTAACAACCCAACCAATTAAACCAGCTGGTCAAGGCACCTTCGGTTTGAGTATTCCGAACACCCACATCTGTCTCATAAACAGAGGGTTATTACAAACACTTGTAATATGGCAAGCCCTCAGCCACAGCCGCCCGGACGACCATCACAGAGAGAGGACGCGCACCTCCTCCTTTTTACCCACCCGAGGAGGGAGACCCCCACCCCTGCGGAGGTATACCTGACCCCTGTTTTGACTTCCGGGTCATTGCCAGGTAGCACAGGAATTCTTCCTATCAATGAACTGACCATGCATGACTAACACCTTTACTAACCTCTATTACCTCACAATAACCCATTAACCTTTCTTGCATACTCTGATAACTAAATTAGCACCTCAGCTATACCATAGAATGAAGATTGAACAATCTAAGAGAGACGCTCCTATCACAGCTGTCCCAATCCTCCTCGCAAAGTAGATCCAGTCTCCCTCCCCTCAATACTTCCAGTATAGCCAAAATAGTACCTCTTACTAAGGCTCAGTTTTATCACAATATGAAGGCTCCCTATAGCCATGTGCCACAACAGTAATCACCACCTTACCTAGTCCCCATATCTATTGAGAGCTCAAATAATTCCCTAAGACTCGAGATCCCTATGGCCTACAGGGTCCAAAACCGAGCCTATAAACCCAGCTCCAGCCCCCAGTAAAATCAGTTGAAAGATAGACACCAACCCAGGTTGGTCACCAGAGTTAACCTCGAGCTCTATCCTTGTTGGTTGCTGAGAATTGAGTTCCAGAGCTGGCAGACTCCGTGGCAGATTTAGATAGAAGGACCTGTCCACGTACTTGAGAACTTCCTACATATGGACCCCCTGGACGGCCGCGGAACCAGTCGTTAGCCCCCAACATCACGGACGCAAGATAACCAGGACCAGACCAATCAAATACTACCCAAGATTCACTCTATCAGTACTACAGTGTTACAGTACTAGTTAGAGACTCACTTATTAATATTTCTACGAAGTGGCTATATCTTTGCCCCAGTATAATTCATATATAACCATTCCATTAGGAAGTGCTAAGCGTATCAGTGTTCATTAATTAACAGGCGATACTAACTCTCGTAATTACCCATATATACAGATATTATTACATAGAAGTGAAACCCTAGTGATATCTGAATGTTCGCCCACTGATTTGCGTTCTATGTATTTCTGATACAAGAATATAAAACTTAGATCAGTACCCCCTGAGGTTACTAGAATTCCCGTGCTCTAAAATACGCGTGTCTAATCTAGTCTGTGAACTACTACTTGTGCACCAGAGCTACCAGTGATAAATCTAAAAGTGAATATGAATCTATAAGTAACATTGATGGTCTCCAGTATATAAACCTGTTAAATAAGCCAGTGATCAGAAGATTAATACCTGAACGTTGGAAGTGGGAGACTAGGCTCCATCCAGATCCACTTATGCTAGTGTTGTTCAATTCTATCATATTGTCTTGCACGAGTATTCAGAAGTGGTATATCAATAAACGTGATCGTGTGTCTTGTTACCGTGTGTTTCTTTTGTGTTCTCTATTCCTCATACCTTGTATTGTGCATGCAGCCTTATATACCCAGTCAGTTAGAACTCACATTACCCAAGTTAAACCTGTAGAAAAACAGGGCATAACAATTATATTCCAGTTACTCATAGTTTCGTTAAAGGCCATTAACAAAAAACGTACTTAAGGGGTGGCTTAACCACTGCTTATCTCGTAGTTAGAAATTATGACTTGTGTCTCTCAAAACAGCTGGGTTTTTGTGAAGCATATCTTGAATAATGCACAAAATTTTAGTTGTGCAGTTACTACTTCAACGTATCATCACATTAGAAAGCAAACATATGCATCCATATAATATAACAATACAAGATTAATACGGAGAAGTTCCAGCCTGCGGAGGCTTCACTGCCAGAAGCGGCCATTAACCTAATAGTGATGTCAAAATATTTGATCAAAAGTTGAAGACCTTGCCAGTCGTTTGAATTACTGAGCTTTACTTAACTCCTTTGCTGCGGTTATTATGTGTCATGGGAGTGCAAGCAGCGCGGGCCCCCTTCGTCCGTCGCGCACCATGACTGAGCGAGCACTGACGTGCATGAGAGTCTTCTCTCGCAGCATTTCAGAGTTACATATAGCGAAAGTGGCTCAAACCTGCTAATTTTTAGCGATTTTGGCAGATCTTTGAAAGATCATTGCAAGACAACCAGATGTCGTACAGATATGATTCAGGTGTCATTGGAAAGCTCTATTATTTTACTTTGACATATACATATATACTGTATATATATATATATATATATATTCATTGTATTACATTCTGGCTCTTGTTTATGCATAAAAATGTGCAGGGAATGAAGGTCACTTATGGCTGAAGCACCCGCAGGTGAGGGGGGCTGGTCCTATCCAGAGTGAGGTTTGGCATCCTCTACCCTACCTTAGCTGTTTCTGTCCGTCTTTTTTCCTGTACTACTTTTCCTTCTAGGTGCTGGCGAGATCGCCCGATTGGGTGGCACTGCAAAAGGAACTGCGGACGGTGGGGCCATTGGCCCGGGGGTGCAAGCCCATGAGCTGATGATCCCCTCCCCTGCTGCCCTCTCAGAGACAGATCTCATCTCACCCTGGCCCCTTTGGGGGCCCGAGCATCTGGATGGCTTTGGTCTACCGGATTCGGGACTGCTCAGCCAGACAGTCTGGGGAACTACAAAAAAAAAAACCCCGCAGGCAGAGGGTTAAAGTTCAACTTACATATATTTTGACATCTTAGGCTGTGCGAAATTGTGTTTGGTGTTGTAATGGCTTTATATTAAGTAAGCATGTCGCGCCGAAACGCACCCCAGGTGTCGTAGGTCTACGAAGGTAAGATTGCGAATGAACCAGTTGCAACACTCAATCTGTCTCGATGTCTCACTTATCATCTGGAATAAGACCTCCTGACTTCACTGTGTTGAGCAGTTGAATCTACAGCCTTCAAGCCTATGTCCGGAAGTAGAGTTGGAACATAGACAAAATACACACACACACACATGTTTACACTCGTAACCTCACATCAACAACAATAACAACGATGGGCTTGTAAGAAATGCTCAACTTATTAGTGGCCCCTCCATCATTGACGATTATGCCTATTACATAAGGCTACCTCTTCAAACGCCCATAAGCGCAGTTTGAAATTACCGCCGCAGAGCTCAGAGGAACCTTCATCATAAGCACACGCTAAATCACTCATGGTTCGTTTTTATGATTGGGTTCTCACTACGAAAAAACTTCGTAACAAATAAAAAATAAAAATAAAATAAGAATAACTATTCATAAGCTTTCCATATTCCGTGGATGTACTTCTGTGGATTCTTGGACCAGACGCTGACTAGCGCATTTCTCCGCCTTCCTTGCTCTGCACTCACCCCACCCGGACGTGTCCCCCACAGTGCTCCGCTTTGATTCCGCATTCTTGCGTCCCTAGTGAGTTTTTTCTCATTTGTTTACTCTGGGATGTCTTGAGTAAGGTTAGGATTAGCTTAGCAGGGGTGTCATGGGTGGTTTTCTCGCAGAGCAAGTGTATTTTGGATTGTTTTTGTTGGGGCGTCTATTTCGGACGGTCCCTCGTGGCCGAGTTGAGGACGCTCTGAAACGTTTTTCATGTTTAGCCATATTTAGTCCTAGCTTGTTAGGAGGCTGTAACTACACGATGTCGGGCTTCTAGCTATCTTTCAGATGGAGTAGCCTATGTTATTTTGTACTGACGTTCCTGGTGTTTTTTTTCTTCACGTAGTGGAGTTCTTTCTGGGTCCCGAGTCAGTGTTACCCTTACCCGGGTTTTTTCTACGATGTTGATGTGGCGGCTGTTCCAGTTTTGGTGGGATGGAGTGCTTTTTGATTATGTTTCGACGTCATTAAATGTTTATTCCGTTTTCACCAGGCCTAGCCAGCCACTCGTAGTTTTTTCACATATGCAAGTGTTTTCATTGTTTATTATGATAAAATATTTATTCATGTGTCATGTGTGTCCTGGATTAGTTGTAATTGGCTGATCCAGGAGCTTCGGACTGTGGGTCTGATTATGTTTATCAGATTGCGTTCTGATTGGTGTGGGTTACCTTTCCGGCGGTTTTTCTCGATTGCTCCGAGAAAGCCGTTTTGTTTACCGGGTTTTAGTCAAGTTGGTTAAAATCGGTAGTTACCCCGGCGAGTTTGGTAGCTTGAGGGCTCATCAGACACTGCGTTCTCTGTGGTCGAGCCTGTGAGCAGGCTTCCTGTGTTATTCCCGGTGAGGTGGGCTCCACACATTTATCTAGGTGATCATGCGGACACCTGTTGGATATGGTTTTCTCGGCTTTTCAACGCCATTGAAACAATGCTGTTTGTTTGTTTGGTCTTTCCCTCCCGGTGACCTTTTTACAAAGAGGTCTGGGGCAGGTACAATTGGTTTGACATTGAATATAAAACCCGGCGGTTGTACCTTCGGGCGGTTATATTAACGGATTTGCAATTCACTATGGTTTGCCAAACAATTGATTGATACAATAGGGTATCACGGCCTTCAAGACGGAGATCTATGAGGGCTTCTGGGAGAAGTCGGATTAGAGATTTAGATAGGCTTAGACTTTTTATGGGATAAAGAGATGCCTGAATCTTACTAGTGTTTCAAGTGTAAAGGAATACTTGAAAGACTTCATCTTTAATAAAGATATGCTTCATCTTTATGACGATTCAGAAGATATGCTTAAATCTTTTGGACAGGTAAAGATATGCTGAAATCTTTAATATGAAACTAAAGGAAAACGAAAAGTAGTGGTTGAGGGCTACGGTTCGTTGACCAGCGGTTTTGTGACACATGTTTTTGTACCTTTTTGGGGTAACCTTGTGAGCATTAATTCCTGGAAATTTTCTCTTTCCAGGGCGGAGTACCGGCGTTGCGCCAGGTGACCAGGTAGATCCCGGGGGTGGGGTAGATTTCCCCCCAGTCTCTGTCATGTCGGCACTTGAACCTCTCATTGCTTTATGTTCAACGCCGTTATGCTCAGGTCTCCCTATTTTTGCTCACAAGCTTTGCATTAAATGTGTTAAATGCATAGATCGGTCACGGGGGATATGGGTGACAAAGAATTGCACTATTTGTAACCTCTTAAGTGTTAAAGTTTTAATTCAAAAGGATAATACTGCGGCGGTGGCTTTGCAAGAAGTGAAACAACTTCTCGCTACTTATTCAACGAATGTAACACATAAAGCATTGCAATGTGATAACCTTGAGCTTTGGGAGCTTTTAATTATCAAACATGCCCCCCCTCAGTGTAAGAACGTGCACGTAAGACCTCAGAGACTGGGCGGGGACAGGTTGCCACACCCTCCCCCGGCAAATCTAAGAGGCCTCGCTCGTCACCCTCGGCAACGGCGACGAGGTCCACATCAAGGTCACCCCTGAGGAAGCAGGTGACAGCTTCGGGCCTCTCTGCTTCACCTTCAAAGAAGAAGAAAAAGGAAGAGAGTGGGGACCTAAAGACCTTAGTAGTACTAAGCATAAGTCAAGTAGGAGTCATAAATCTTCCAAAAGGGATCCTCCGGTGCGAAAGGACTCACGGCTATCGCCGGAGCCTGGTGCCCCGCTTTCTGCCTCTACCCCTACCAAGTCTAACGTCCAATCTGACAGGTCGGGGGTGGAGTCAGAGAATGTGGTGGAGGATGCCCCGGCGGACATTTCATCACCTGATATTCATGCTTTTTCTACCGGGTCACGTGTGTCGGCCTCAGATTTAGAAGTATCTTACAGAAACTATAAACCTCTAGGGTGCTCGGGTGAGGGCTCCCAATTGGAGAGTATACCAAGCTCGCAAGCAAGTGACAGCCACAGCCAAAGTGTATGGCGATACTCACAGCCCTGGCAGGACGAAGCACATCCTTTTGTGACTCAAGTAGTGGCCGACGTCCACCGGGATGCCGATGTACCATCTTCTATCCCAGATTTAACATGGCGGCATGTGGAGGTCCCGGCTTCGGCGGGATCTTCCCATGATAGGCCAGACTTAAGGGATGAAGAACGGCGTTCTCTGGTCTCAGAGATGGAAGTTGAAGTCGAGTCACCTTCTTAGACGACTCTCAGGGTACTGTCGAATCTCCACGGAGTTCGTCATCTGCTAGGTATGTAACTACAGAAGAGATTGATGGATTACTATTAAATGCACTTAATAAGTTCTTTGGCCCTACGCCGGAAACTCCTACAGTTGGTGTGGGAGCTCCCGCGACGTCGACGAATGTGCGACCTCTGGCTACATCCATTGCTTTAGCTAAAATACCTAACCCTCCTCTTGTGTCGGATCCAATTTCCAATGTGCCAGGCACATCAGCTCTCACTACTTCCAATGTGCGAGTCATCTCAGACATAACTTTAGACAAGGCACCAGTCAAAAAAGGAGCTATGCCTCTTTTATACGGGCCTGATGAGTCAAGGGTAGCAATGTTACCAACTAGGCCTGAGGCAGCACAAGCTACTATGTCGGGGGAGCTCCCTGTACCACATGAGTGGGTAATCCAAGGCAATAGTCAATGATTACGGGGCCACTACTAAATATTAGGTTTTCTTTATCTCCTTGCAGGAGTCAAACCTATAATGTCGGGGGAGCTCCCTGTACCACATGAGTGGGTAATCCAAGGCAATAAGTCTAGAAAACTCCGAGCTTTGGATAGTCAAGGAAATGTTTTGGATGTTCATATTAAGGCCATTCCAAGTTATTATAACCATGACTTTTTTGTGTATGCATCAACACCAGCCCTACCCCCTGCCTCAGCTTCAAAGCTATTTTCTGACTGGAATAAGAATGATGGTTTTAACGACATCAAGGCACCTTCTGCTTTGACGCCGGAATTGGATATGTTTCCGATCACAGACTCAGCCTCTAATCCAGTCTTGCAGGTGGGGCAGTTGGGTACGGGACCTTGGGTGGAATGGGAAACAGAGGCTCAAAATTTTGCCACTACTTTCACTTCAAAATCTTCTCACCAAATCCCTCAAGAAAACCATTCTTTGTTCTCTCTTCCGGTTTTTGGTGCTGGAGGAGTCCCCTCTGCTTTGTTTGATTTCTTGGCTGCCCCTAAAATCAATTTGTGTGAATTAAAAGATCCTTTTAGCACGCCTTCCCCAGCTCACCTAGACCGCAAGTTTAGGTTAAGAGGAAAAGCGTTTAGACTGTTTTCGCAATATATTGTTACCCAGCAAGTAACAAAGTCTATGTTACGCTCTTCTCAGGCGATCGAAGCTGCGGAAGTCAGGAAAGCCGTTGAACTTTCCCGGCGCTTGCTTCTCCAAACTTCCATTCAGTCTTTAGGAGATATTCGGACGGCCTTATTAGAGGCAGTTCGAGCAAGGCAGGATCTGAGGATGTTCTTAGTGAAGAAGCTTCCTGACTGTATTGCAAGCCAAGTAGTTCTGTCTCCAGTTCTAACTCCTTTGATTTTACCAGCAGTTTGGAAGACTGTTTTCAATATGGCACAAGCATTCAAACAAAGTCCCGGCAAGCCCTGATTCCCATGTTAGAACAAGGGATCAGGATCTTGTGGTATCTGGATGACTGGCTGGTGGTGGCAGAGACAGAAAAGTTATGCAACACTCATGTCAACATTACGTTTAACCATGTGAAATCTCTAGGATTCAAGGTCAACTTAGTAAAGTCAAACCTTGTTCCCTCACGAGTAATTCAGTAGATAGGGCTGGTCTGGGACACAGCATCTCTCACTCTGAGTCAGACTGTGGACAATCGAAACAGATTTCGCAAAAAAATATATATGTTTCTCCACAGTCTGACTACGACACGGAGACTCTGGGAATCTCTAGTCGGTTCTCTCAACTGGGTTCAACTAACTGTGAAGTTGGGCCGGTTGAAAGTCAAACGTTTAATCTTGGAGGGCAACAAATATTTCCCACTATTACCGGCGGGAAAATTATGGCCTATCCCAACATTAATACACAGCTTACTAGCGGTCTGGGCGAAGAGGGAAATGTTGCACTCAGTCATGTCATGGACCTCTCCTCCGCCGACGGTATGGGTGGACACGGATGCGTCAGGGACGATAGGTTGGGGCTTTCAGTCAAACCTCGGGCATCAGGGTCAAGGGCTTTGGTCCCATTCAGAAACCTCCCACATAAATGTAAAAGAGTTACTAGTCCCCTTGTATTTCCTTCAAGTTCACGGCTCTACTTTACGGGAAAAGTCGGTGGCCTTCAGGATGGAAAATCTCAATGCAGTTCACTGCATTCAGAAACAAGGGTCAACGAGGTCTCGGAAGTTGCTAGACGTGTCAGAAAAGATTTTTGTTCTAGCCGACAAGCTGCACATTCATCTTCATGCATCATATCTCCCAGGCGTAGCAAACGTCTGGGCAGACGCTCTGTCTCGGAGACAGAGCACAACAGTAGAGTGGGCACTCAAGCAGAACATTTTCGATCAAATGATTGCAGAGCCTTACCGTCCACAAGTGGATCTGTTTGCGTCAGAGGAGAATCACAAACTCCCTCGGTACCTCACACGCCGGACATTAACGCCGGCGGGGGGGCCCGATGCATTGGTGACGGACTGGAACATGTGGAGTTCCATTTATCGGTTTCCGCCACCAGACGCTTCTCTAATGTGCCACGTAGTCAACAAACTACAGGATTATCGAGGCGTAGTCTCGTTAATCGCGCCCCTGTGGCCGGCGCAGTTGTGGTACCAGCAATTGATAACGTGGTGCCCGAACCCGGTGTCGCTCCCGGTCGGGTATTTCCACTTAGACACAATTGGCAACCTAAAGTCCTCGCTGACTTTTGCATTTGTGGACATTCAGGAGGCCAAGTGGCTAACGCCGTATGGTAGAAACGTGACAGATAAATTTATGAATCAGTACACACAATCTACCAAGAGGCAATATCAATCTCATTGGCAGTCCTTTACTTCTTGGATAGTTAGAATAGAGCAGACAGTACCTTCGGTGGCATTAGTTTTTAATTCTTTAAACTATTTGTTTGAACAGAAACGTCTATCTGTAGTGACTTTAAAAAATCACTTAACAGCTATCAGGGTGCCATTCTTTGACCTTACAGGTCTAACCATACCACAAGCGGAAGAAACAGGTTTCATGAGAGCATGCTTCAAACTCCGCCCACCTCCCCGTCAGCTCATGCCTACCTGGTCTCTTGACAAAGCTTATCTTTGCTTCATTCCCGCCTGTATCAGAATACGGCAGATTTTGAATTGCTATTAAAAAAAAAAAAAAAAAAAAAAGGCTGTGTTCCTTATGCCTTTGAGTGAGGGCAATCGGTACTAAATAGGACAAGAATTGCTCACAAGGTGATACAAGCATAAAACTTTCCACAATAGTTCACAAAGACCTATTTTACAATTTCAGGGCAGGAGCCACCGAGATTTCAGTGTTGCATAGCAACGATTGCTAGGCAAATCATTTTCCTTAGCAACCGGCAGCAACAATGCAGTTTCTGGAAAACTGTGAGGTGCTATGGTTTTTTCTCAACTCCTTGTTCTAAAAAACATGTAGCATTGCATTTGGAGATCATATACAAGAATTATGTGGCATAAAATCCAATTTAGGGCAAGTCAGGCTATAAAAATGCCACTCCTAAAGCTTCAGACACTGTTGTCACAGTCACTTTTGCATTTGCAGTAGGCTGTGCATTTTAGATGCGCATCAACACATTTGCAGTCTGTGCATCCTCCTCGGCAAGAACACTTCAGTAGTTCTGGGCAGGTTGCACTGGCTTCGGGCAAGTTAGACCACAGAGGCCTCCACTTTTCTGGGCAAGTCCATCCCCACTCACTTGGAGAGGGCAACTGTCGTTCTGGCACCGTGGTGCAGCCCAAGTGGTGCCCACCTTGTAGTACTGCCCTCTTCATGTGTTGCTGTAGAGCAGCCTTGGTTGGAGGTAGACATGATATCTGACGTCCTTTGTGGATGAACAGATTCTTTCTGACTTCATTGATGGAACGAGAAGTTGCTGTCCTGTCATAGAGTCGAATGGTGAAGTACTCCAGAGAAGCCTCAGTCGCTTCACCAATTTGTTCAGGTGCATTGTGCAGCTCATAGAATGTCGCAGTAAATTCATCATGTGCCTCCCACACTTTCCATGCAGTCTTCTTTCCCACCTGGACCAGATGGGACACGGTATCACAACCTGTATAAGCATGGAACACAGGCAGTGCCAAGGATCTTTCTGTGCGAAGTGAAGCACATATTTCATGAGCTGGGATGTACCTAAAGTCCTTTCCACAACCAAAGGCAATCCAGAGTTCTATCTGCTGTCTCTGAGCCAGCTGCTGTACGACTGCCACTGCCAATACTACCACGTCAGTGTCCACAGTTCGAACAAGGATCTTGTGGAAGCCCTGCATAACAGCATCACTGACATGCACCATGATCCTCGAGTCTGCCTCCTCATGGTTGCAGGGAGCAATGTTGCTGGTGTCTCGTGTAGGTAAGCATAGCACATTGGCACCATCAGTAACAATGAGAGTCTGGTCTCCTGATGCATTTTCCAGCAGTTCCTTGTTCAGGAATGTAAACAGGTCTGTCTTGTTGTTGGCCAAGCGAAGGAACTGCTGCCAGTTCTTTGGTGTTGGGCTAGACGCCCCAACTCGTCTGCGCTGAATAGGACCAGTGACACGTTGTTCTCTTGTCTGTGACTTGAGGCTGTTATCGAAGTACTGGTCCCAGACAACATCCACTCTCAGAGCCTGACTTTGAGCATTGTTTATGTATGGAAGAAAGACCTTGGCAGCATAGTCTCCAAATGTCTTGCAGCCCTCAGGTCTAAGAAAGTGAACAAGTGCCGCACCATCCATGATTCGCACTTCAGTCTCTGGTGTCACATCATTTGATGACCCTACTTTCTTTTCAAGACATTCTATGGGATCAGACTTCTTCCCTGGAAGTAGCTGCCCATAGGCAGACAGAGATGGAGGAAATGGGAGGTTTTCATGATTGAAGAAATTGTTCAAGTCACCTTTCCTTGTCTGACATGCAACATACAGACTTGCAAACAGCGAAGATTCACTTTTGAGGAGACTGACTTTGTCCCCTGATTTGCTTGATCGTTTGCCTTGGACATTGAACAGTACCACCTTGTTCCTGGTAATTGTTGCTGTGATTGGCTTAGTATTTGTTCTGAGCCGCTCTTCCACAAATGTTGCATACTGCTCCTGACCCTTTGATGCGAGAGTGGTTAGACACTCGACTGACTGCTCATCCATGATGTCCTTTGTATGGAGTCTGAGAAGGTCCTGCCCTTCCTCAAAGGGGCTCCCCATGTCCTCCATTACACTAACTACCGCCTGAACCTGTCCAGCAAACAACTTCTGGGTTGACCGGGTTTGTTCATGATGGTTTCTTTGCCCAGAACTTTGTGGTTTCCCTACCATGGTCGCTTCAAACTCAGAAATTACTCTGACAAGTTCTGGTCCTGCCACTGCCCATCTCAAGAGGGAGTTTGCATCCTGGGTAAGCCCGATGATTCCGCCTTCATCCTTCATTACTCCATTGTTTTGTTCATGGCAGTGATCGACAGCAATGAGGGAGATTTTGGGATTTTGGGATTTTGGGATTTTGCCACAACAAACTTGCCTTGCTGAAATTCTTTGGCAACATCTGGATGAGTGTGAGATAGACTGCTCATGTCACGCACATGTACGGACATCCAAAGTTATACTGTATATTTGATAGATATTTTCTTTCATTAGGACTTTAAAGACATACTGTATGGATGTTGAGCGGTACTTGAAAGGGGTTATACTGTATATTTGATAGATATTTTCTTTCATTAGGACTTTAAAGACATACTGTATGGATGTTGAGCGGTACTTGAAAGGGGTATACTGTATATTTGATAGATATTTTCTTTCATTAGGACTTTAAAGACATACTGTATGGATGTTGAGCGGTACTTGAAAGGGGTTATACTGTATATTTGATAGATATTTTCTTTCATTAGGACTTTAAGACATACTGTATGGATGTTGAGCGGTACTTGAAAGCTATCTGCGAAACGTTGTCAATATAGTGCTCTTCCTCAGATGGTGTTTTTTATCCATGCTGTATGGAGATTATCCCACCAGGCCCACTTTCTCTTTCACTGGTTGTGTTTCTATATGATGAGAGAGAGAAAGTGAGAGTGTGTAAATTACTGTGTGTGTATATGCATGTGTGTGTGTGTGTGTGAGTCAGTGAATTAGTGCGTGTTTATGCATGTGTGAGTGAGTGTGTGTGTGTGTGTGTATGTATATGTAAGTGAGTGAATTAGTGTGTATGAGAGAGTATGTGTGTGTGTGTGTGTGTACCACATACTATCTATATATATATATATATATATATATATATATATATATATATATATATATATATATATATATATATATATATATATATATATATATATATCATAGTCTAAGTTAGATACATAACAATCCACACTAGAAAGTAAACAACTGAAATAGAAACTGACTGGGAATCTAGCGTAGAAGATTTAATTTATGCACAGTCGGGGTCAGTTGTAGCGTAAATAATGTTAGACTTTATTATTCTCTGTCCAACCCTTCAGTGTAAGGGTAGATCTCTAAATTATTTTCTAGGTGACAATAGACGATTTTCTTCAGATTATAAAGGCGTCCAATCGGAATAAAAAGTTAACACTATCTCATTTATCCCTCTGCCTCCACCAAGTCCCTTTTAAACTGAATAAAATCGATTGCTGAGAGCCAAAGTAAATGAAAGAAATTCGTCATTGAATACTGAAAGGGTTAGTTAACTGTAAACTTGTAATGTAAATCAAGTAAGGGGGGTCATCTGCTTTTTTCGCTTTCTCTCCTTTTCTCTCTTTCTCTGGCTTGTATCCATTCGGCCCCATTCAGCCAACTGTTTTAAGACGTTTATCCCCATCCAGGTGTAGATTTCTTCCTGGCGAGCGATAGCGAGCCAGCATTGTATGGAGAGATCTGGCTTCACCGGAAACATTTTGTTATAGAAAAATGTACAAATTTAGCTTGCTGTCAAAACAAAAATATATATATGCTGGCTCGCTACCGCTCGCCAGGAAAATATTGACACCTGGATGGGGGTAAACGTCTTAAAACAGTAGGCTGAATGGGGCCGAATGAGTACAAGTCAAAAAAAGAGGGAGAGAAAGATAAAAAAAAACGAGGTGGGCTCCCTTAATATATTGGCCACTTGTATATACCCTTATATAGGTTAGCAGGCTGGCAAAAGAGAGACTTCATAGCCGGTCTCAAACAAAGTCTCGTGTTTTTAGTCAGTATTATTGAACATACGAAGGTAATATTATGCTCCATAGTTCCCGATATGCCTCTGGAAGGTATTAAATGTTCAAAACAATGCCACGCCATGCACATTTTAGCTGTATTACCACTAACACTTAAGGGGAGGTGTTTAGTTTGTTCCCTAGACCTCCATCAACCTTAAAATTACACCCCCTTGAGTCCCTTTCAAGATAAATTTGTAAATTTTTCGGTAGAAAAATGTCCCGGCCGAAGGCCGGTTCCTCTTAAATTACAGGCTCGCTATCGCTCGCCAGGATAAAATCGACACCTAAATGGCACAAAAGGTCTTAATATGGGGTGAAAGTTCTTAAAATCGCTAAACTAATGGGGCAAACATTTTATAATATCAAAAGCAATGGGGCTAAACATGAGGGAGAAAGGGGTCAAGAAAAAAATCCCTCAAGTGGATATCTCCCCTTAACTCAGTCTTGAAACAACATTGCCCTGGTTGACCACTCGGTGTGTTAAGATTTATTACGAAAAATAGAGTATTTTCTCCGTTACACAGGTTTACATGTGTTTCGATCCTGAGTATATAATCATGAAACCCTTTATATAATCATGAAACCCTTTATATAATCATGAAACCCTTTATATAATCATGAAACCCTTTATATAATCATTAAACCCTTTATATAATCATGAAACCCTTTAATCATCCTTCAATAACACTTTTATCTCCTGATGTCTCCCCTTCAGTACGATGACACAATTTGTATCTAATTATGAGTATACGTATAAGATAGTATTAAGCAGGTTGGTAAGGGAGAGAGTTTTCATATCCAATTCCAAAACTAAGTCTCATGTTTTAGTCATTATTATTAAATATACAAAGTTAAAGTTATTCTCCATTGTCGCCTTTTATGCCCTTGGAAGTTATTAAATGGCTAAAACAATGGAACTTGAAGCACATTTACCTGTATTTCCTCTCACACTTAACTCAGTCTTGAAAGAACATTGCCCCGGTTTGCCATCCTGTTAGAATACTGTCCCAACTGAAGGCCGATTTATTTTAAGTTGCAGGCTCGCTATCGCTCGCCCAGAAAAAATCGATACCTGAAATGGGCGAAGCTTCCTATAATCCTACCAGTACCACAACCCACCACGCCCCACCATGCAATAATTCCAAAACCCTCGTTATGAGGCCATGGTATGCCTATTTTCTGATCTATCAATTATTTCCAAATGGGGCAGAGATAATCTCGTTACTTTCAATGCTTCCAAAACCCATTTTCTCCATCTATCTACCCGTCACAATCTTCCACACAATGATCCCTTACTCTTCAACAACTTCTGTACCCATTTTTTTTCCGTCAATTTGCATTAATTCCTTTATTTAAACACACACTGATGTTGCTCCAATCGCCCCTTTATGTAAGTAAACGCTGGTGTTCCTTCATTCATTCCTTTATGTAAACAAACCATTTTGTTTGTCATCATTAACTCCCGTCCACTCACCGATTTCCTGCAATCTCTCTCTCTCTCTCTCTCTCTCTCTCTCTCTCTCTCTCTCTCTCTCTCTCTCTCTCTCTCTCTCTTCGCCGCAATGTTGCATCTCTCTCGCTATTCTTTCGCTACTAGAATAATCAGTGTTCCTCAGAGCTCTCTCAGTGTATACCACCCCCTCTACGTAGGGTACGTAGTACTCGTCTTGCTATACAATCCCGCCCCTACTCAGTGCAACTCTCCAACTCAAGAGTGAAACGATACAGAGATCTCAATATTTCTTCTATTCAACAGCTGAGCTCTGGAACTCTCTCCCTGAATCCATCTTTCCCTCATCCTAAGACTTACATTGATTCAAACTCCATGTGTCCAGGCATTTTGGCTCGACTGTTCCTTAATTTTGGCCCTGTCACTCTTTCAACTCTGGGGAAGGCACTCGTCACAGGCAGCTTTGCCTTTTGTCTCCCTCATCCACATAGAAAAAAAGGGGACAGCTACCTGCAACGAGTGACGAGTGCTTCCCCCCCCCCCAAAAAAAAAACACACAAAACTGATGGAGAGCCAATTTCAAGGTACAGTACGTTAGAGTCAAAATATCGGACCACACGGTACTTGAAAGGGGTCAAATCGTAGGATGAGAGAAAGACAGGTTGAGGGAGAGAGTTCCAGAGTTTACTTATTGATTGGAAGACATGGAAAATCAGTTCACTCACGGGTTAGAGAGTTGGGCAGGATAGGGGTGGGAATGTTCATTGTTATTGATCGGAAAAGATTATTGAGGCTCTTAACCCATTCAGTACCAGGGACATCCTTTTCATCATATTCTGGCAACTATTAGAAGATTATATTCAGCTTAGAAAGAAGCTCTAACAATAATAATACTTCAAACTATCTCAACCAACCCTTTCTAC